>OY740719.1:108459427-108985808 GCA_963513945.1 Hydrotaea diabolus | reverse complement strand
ATCAGTTCTGTAGTCAGCCAAAAACGTGGGAAAACCATAGAAAAATTAAGGCAACGATATCTCCTAAACGAAGCGTCTAATCGACAAAAGAGCCTTAATTCGTGATCACTCCTTTAGTCGGCCAAAAACGTGGGAAAACCATAGAAAAACTTAAATCAACGATATCTCCTAAACGAAGCGTCTAATCGACAAAAGAGCCTTAATTCGTGATCAGTTCTGTAGTCAGCCAAAAACGTGGGAAAACCATAGAAAAATTAAATCAACGATATCTCCTAAACGAAGCGTCTAATCGACAAAAGAGCCTTAATTCGTAATCACTCCTTTAGTCGGCCAAAAACGTGGGAAAACCATAGAAAAACTTAAATCAACGATATCTCCTAAACGAAGCGTCTAATCGACAAAAGAGCCTTAATTCGTGATCAGTTCTGTAGTCAGCCAAAAACGTGGGAAAACCATAGAAAAATTAAATCAACGATATCTCCTAAACGAAGCGTCTAATCGACAAAAGAGCCTTAATTCGTAATCACTCCTTTAGTCGGCCAAAAACGTGGGAAAACCATAGAAAAACTTAAATCAACGATATCTCCTAAACGAAGCGTCTAATCGACAAAAGAGCCTTAATTCGTGATCAGTTCTGTAGTCAGCCAAAAACGTGGGAAAACCATAGAAAAACTTAAATCAACGATATCTCCTAAACGAAGCGTCTAATCGACAAAAGAGCCTTAATTCGTGATCAGTTCTGTAGTCAGCCAAAACGTGGGAAAACCATAGAAAAACATAAATCAACGATATCTCCTAAACGAAGCGTCTAATCGACAAAAGAGCCTTAATTCTTGATCACTTCTTTCCTCGGGCAAAAACGCGGGAAAACCAAAGAAAAACATAAATCAACGATATCTCCTAAACGAAGCGTCTAATCGACACAGGAGCCTTAATTCGTGATCACTCCTTTAGTCGGCCAAAAACGTGGGAAAACCATAGAAAAACTTAAATCAACGATATCTCCTAAACGAAGCGTCTACTCGACAAAAGAGCCTTAATTCGTGATCACTCCTTTAGTCGGCCAAAAACGTGGGAAAACCATAGAAAAATTAAATCAACGATATCATCTAAACGAAGCGTCTAATCGACAAAAGAGCCTTAATTCGTGATCACTCCTTTAGTCGGCCAAAAACGTGGGAAAACCATAGAAAAACTTAAATCAACGATATCTCCTAAACGAAGCGTCTACTCGACAAAAGAGCCTTAATTCGTGATCAGTCCTGTAGTCGGCCAAAAACGTGGGAAAACCATAGAAAAATTAAATCAACGATATCTCCTAAACGAAGCGTCTAGTCGACAAAAGAGCCTTAAGTCGTGATCAGTCCTTTAGTCGGCCAAAAACGTGGGAAAACCATAGAAAAATTAAATCAACGATATCTCCTAAACGAAGCGTCTTATCGACAAAAGAGCCTTAATTCGTGATCACTCCTTTAGTCGGCCAAAAACGTGGGAAAACCATAGAAAAATTTAAATCAACGATATCTTCTAAACGAAGCGTCTAATCGACAAAAGAGCCTTAATTCGTGATCAGTCCTGTAGTCGGCCAAAAACGTGGGAAAACCATAGAAAAACTTAAATGAACGATATCATCTAAACGAAGCGTCTAATCGACAAAAGAGCCTTAATTCGTGATCACTCCTTTAGTCGGCCAAAAACGTGGGAAAACCATAGAAAAACTTAAATCAACGATATCTCCTAAACGAAGCGTCTAATCGGCAAAAGAGCCTTAATTTGTGATCACTCCTTTAGTCGGCCAAAAACGTGGGAAAACCATAGAAAAATTAAATCAACGATATCATCTAAACGAAGCGTCTAATCGACAAAAGAGCCTTAATTCGTGATCACTCCTTTAGTCGGCCAAAAACGTGGGAAAACCATAGAAAAACTTAAATCAACGATATCTCCTAAACGAAGCGTCTAATCGGCAAAAGAGCCTTAATTTGTGATCACTCCTTTAGTCGGCCAAAAACGTGGGAAAACCATAGAAAAATTAAATCAACGATATCATCTAAACGAAGCGTCTAATCGACAAAAGAGCCTTAATTCGTGATCACTCCTTTAGTCGGCCAAAAACGTGGGAAAACCATAGAAAAACTTAAATCAACGATATCTCCTAAACGAAGCGTCTACTCGACAAAAGAGCCTTAATTCGTGATCACTCCTTTAGTCGGCCAAAAACGTGGGAGAACCATAGAAAACTTAAATCAACGATATCTCCTAAACGAAGCGTCTTATCGACAAAAGAGCCTTAATTCGTGATCACTCCTTTAGTCGGCCAAAAACGTGGGAAAACCATAGAAAAATTAAATCAACGATATCTCCTAAACGAAGCGTCTTATCGACAAAAGAGCCTTAATTCGTGATCACTCCTTTAGTCGGCCAAAAACGTGGGAGAACCATAGAAAACTTAAATCAACGATATCTCCTAAACGAAGCGTCTAATCGACAAAAGAGCCTTAATTCGTGATCACTCCTTTAGTCGGCCAAAAACGTGGGAAAACCATAGAAAAATTTAAATCAACGATATCTCCTAAACGAAGCGTCTTATCGACAAAAGAGCCTTAATTCGTGATCACTCCTTTAGTCGGCCAAAAACGTGGGAAAACCATAGAAAAACTTAAATCAACGATATCTCCTAAACGCAGCGTCTAATCGACAAAAGAGGCGTAATTCGTGATCACTACTTAAGTCGGCCAAAAACGTGGGAAAACCATAGAAAAATTAAATCAACGATATCTCCTAAACGAAGCGTCTTATCGACAAAAGAGCCTTAATTCGTGATCACTTCTTTAGTCGGACAAAAACGTGGGAGAACCATAGAAAACTTAAATCAACGATATCTCCTAAACGAAGCGTCTAATCGACAAAAGAGCCTTAATTCGTGATCACTCCTTTAGTCGGCCAAAAACGTGGGAAAACCATAGAAAAACTTAAATCAGCGATATCTCCTAAACGAAGCGTCTAATCGACAAAAGAGCCTTAATTCGTGATCACTCCTTTAGTCGGCCAAAAACGTGGGAAAACCATAGAAAAACTTAAATCAGCGATATCTCCTAAACGAAGCGTCTAATCGACAAAAGAGCCTTAATTCGTGATCACTCCTTTAGTCGGCCAAAAACGTGGGAAAACCATAGAAAAACTTAAATCAACGATATCTCCTAAACGAAGCGTCTTACCGACAAAAGAGCCCTACTTCGTGATCACTCCTTTAGTCGGCCAAAAACGTGGGAAAACCATAGAAAAACATAAATCAACGATATCTCCTAAACGAAGCGTCTAATCGACAAAAGAGCCTTAATTCGTGATCACTCCTTTAGTTGGCCAAAAACGTGGGAAAACCATAGAAAAACTTAAATCAAAATCGACAAAAGAGCCTTAATTAGTCGGCCAAAAACGTGGGAAAACCATAGAAAAACTTAAATCAACGATATCTCCTAAACGAAGCGTCTAATCGGCAAAAGAGCCCTACTTCGCGATCACTCCTTTAGTCGGCCAAAAACGTGGGAAAACCATAGAAAAACATAAATCGACTATATCTCCTAAACGAAGCGTCTAATCGACAAAAGAGCCTTAATTCGTGATCACTTCTTTAGTCGGCCAAAAACGTGGGAAAACCATAGAAAAACTTAAATCGACTATATCTCCTAAACGAAGCGTCTAATCGACAAAAGAGCCTTAATTCGTGATCCCTCTACGATATCTCCTAAACGAAGCTACTTATCGACAAAAGAGCCTTAATTCGTGATCACTCCTTTAGTCGGCCAAAAAAGTGGGAAAACCATAGAAAAACTTAAATCAACGATATCTCCTAAACGAAGCGTCTAATCGACAAAAGAGCCTTAATTCGTGATCACTCTTTTAGTCGGCCAAAAACGTGGGAAAACCATAGAAAAATTAAATCAACGATATCTCCTAAACGAAGCGTCTTACCGACAAAAGAGCCTTAATTCGTGATCACTCCTTTAGTCGGCCAAACACGTGGGAAAACCATAGAAAAACTTAAATCAACGATGTTTCCCAAAAGAGCCTTAAGTCGTGATCAAACCTTTCGTCCATAGAAAAACTTAAATCGACGATATCTCCTAAACGAAGCGTCTAATCGACAAAAGAGCCTTAATTCGTGATCACTTCTTTCCACAGGAGAAAACATGGGAAAATCATAGAAAAACTTAAATCAACGATATCTTCTAAACGAAGCGTCTAATCGACAAAAGAGCCTTAATTCGTGATCACTCCTTTAGTCGGCCAAAAACGTGGGAGAACCATAGAAAACTTAAATCAACGATATCTCCTAAACGAAGCGTCTAATCGACAAAAGAGCCTTAATTCGTGATCACTCCTTTAGTCGGCCAAAAACGTGGGAAAACCATAGAAAAATTAAATCAATGATATCTCCTAAACGAAGCGTCTTACCGACAAAAGAGCCTTAATTCGTGATCACTCCTTTAGTCGGCCAAAAACGTGGGAGAACCATAGAAAACTTAAATCAACGATATCTCCTAAACAAAGCGTCTAATCGACAAAAGAGCCTTAATTCGTGATCACTCCTTTAGTTGGCCAAAAACGTGGGTAAACCATAGAAAAACATAAATCAACGATATCTCCTAAACGAAGCGTCTAATCGACAAAAGAGCCTTAATTCGTGATCACTCCTTTAGTCGGCCAAAAACGTGGGAAAACCATAGAAAAACATAAATCAACGATATCTCCTAAACGAAGCGTCTAATCGACAAAAGAGCCTTAATTCGTGATCACTCCTTTAGTCGGCCAAAAACGTGGGAAACCATAGAAAAATTAAATCAACGATATCTCCTAAACGAAGCGTCTTACCAACAAAAGAGATTTAATTCGTGATCACTCCTTTAGTTGGCCAAAAACGTGGGTAAACCATAGAAAAACTTAAATCAAAATCGACAAAAGAGCCTTAATTCGTGATCACTCCTTTAGTCGGCCAAAAACGTGGGAAAACCATAGAAAAACTTAAATCAACGATATCTCCTAAACGAAGCGTCTAATCGACAAAAGAGCCTTAATTCGTGATCACTCCTTTAGTCGGCCAAAAACGTGGGAGAACCATAGAAAACTTAAATCAACGATATCTCCTAAACGAAGCGTCTAATCGACAAAAGAGCCTTAATTCGTGATCACTCCTTTAGTCGGCCAAAAACGTGGGAAAACCATAGAAAAACTTAAATCAACGATATTTCCTAAACGAAGCTTCTAATCGACAAAAGAGCCTTAATTCGTGATCACTCCTTTAGTCGGCCAAAAACGTGGGAAAACCATAGAAAAACTTAAATCAACGATATCTCCTAAACGAAGCGTCTAATCGACAAAAGAGCCTTAATTCGTGATCACTCCTTTAGTCGGCCAAAAACGTGGGAAAACCATAGAAAAACATAAATCAACGATATCTCCTAAACGAAGCGTCTAATCGACAAAAGAGCCTTAATTCGTGATCACTCCTTTAGTCGGCCAAAAACGTGGGAAAACCATAGAAAAATTAAATCAACGATATCTCCTAAACGAAGCGTCTAATCGACAAAAGAGCCTTAATTCGTGATCACTCCTTTAGTCGGCCAAAAACGTGGGAAAACCATAGAAAAACATAAATCAACGATATCTCCTAAACGAAGCGTCTAATCGACAAAAGAGCCTTAATTCGTGATCACTCCTTTAGTTGGCCAAAAACGTGGGAAAACCATAGAAAAACTTAAATCAAAATCGACAAAAGAGCCTTAATTCGTGATCACTCCTTTAGTCGGCCAAAAACGTGGGAAACCATAGAAAAACTAAAATCAACGATATCTCCTAAACGAAGCGTCTAATCGACAAAAGAGCCTTAATTCGTGATCACTCCTTTAGTCGGCCAAAAACGTGGGAAAACCATAGAAAAACATAAATCAACGATATCTCCTAAACGAAGCGTCTAATCGACAAAAGAGCCTCAATTCGTGATCACTCCTTTAGTCGGCCAAAAACGTGGGAGAACCATAGAAAAACATAAATCAACGATATCTCCTAAACGAAGCGTCTAATCGACATAAGAGCCTTAATTCGTGATCACTCCTTTAGTCGGCCAAAAACGTGGGAGAACCATAGAAAAACTTAAATCATCGGTATCTCCTAAACGAAGCGTCTTATCGACAAAAGATCCTTAATTCGTAATCACTCCTTTAGTCGGCCAAAAACGTGGGAAAATCATAGAAAAACTTAAATCAACGATATCTCCTAAACGAAGCGTCTAATCGACAAAAGAGCCTTAATTCGTGATCACTCCTTTAGTCGGCCAAAAACGTGGGAGAACCATAGAAAACTTAAATCAACGATATCTCCTAAACGAAGCGTCTAATCGACAAAAGAGCCTTAATTCGTGGTCACTCATTTAGTCGGCCAAAAAAGTGGGAAAACCATAGAAAAACTTAAATCAACGATATCTCCTAAACGAAGCGTCTAATCGACATAAGAGCCTTAATTCGTGATCACTCCTTTAGTCGGCCAAAAACGTGGGAGAACCATAGAAAACTTAAATCAACGATATCTCCTAAACGAAGCGTCTAATCGACAAAAGAGCCTCAATTCGTGATCACTCATTTAGTCGGCCAAAAACGTGGGAAAACCATAGAAAAACATAAATCAACGATATCTCCTAAACGAAGCGTCTAATCGGCAAAAGAGTCTTAATTCGTGATCACTTCTTTAGTCGGTCAAAAACGTGGGAAAACCATAGAAAAACTTAAATCGACTATATCTCCTAAACGAAGCGTCTAATCGACAAAAGAGCCTTAAGTCGTGATCACACCTTTCGTCCATAGAAAAACGCAAATCAACTATATCTCCTAAACGAAGCGTCTAATCGACAAAAGAGCCTTAATTCGTGATCACTTCTTTCCTCAGGAGAAAACGTGGGAAAACCATAGAAAAACTTAAATCAACGATATCTCCTAAACGAAGCGTCTAATCGACAAAACAGCCTTAATTCGTGATCACTCCTTTAGTCGGCCAAAAACGTGGGAAAACCATAGAAAACTTAAATCAACGATATCTCCTAAACGAAGCGTCTAATCGACAAAAGAGCCTTAATTCGTGATCACTCCTTTAGTCGGCCAAAAACGTGGGAGAACCATAGAAAACTTAAATCAACGATATCTCCTAAACGAAGCGTCTAATCGACAAAACAGCCTTAATTCGTGATCACTCCTTTAGTCGGCCAAAAACGTGGGAGAACCATAGAAAACTTAAATCAACGATATCTCCTAAACGAAGCGTCTAATCGACAAAAGAGCCTCAATTCGTGATCACTCATTTAGTCGGCCAAAAACGTGGGAAAATCATAGAAAAACTTAAATCAACGATATCTCCTAAACGAAGCGTCTAATCGACAAAAGAGCCTTAATTCGTGATCACTCCTTTAGTCGGCCAAAAACGTGGGAGAACCATAGAAAACTTAAATCAACGATATCTCCTAAACGAAGCGTCTAATCGACAAAAGAGCCTTAATTCGTGATCACTCCTTTAGTCGGCCAAAAACGTGGGAAAACCATAGAAAAACATAAATCAACGATATCTCCTAAACGAAGCGTCTAATCGACAAAAGAGCCTTAATTCGTGATCACTCCTTTAGTTGGCCAAAAACGTGGGAAAACCATAGAAAAACTTAAATCAAAATCGACAAAAGAGCCTTAATTCGTGATCACTCCTTTAGTCGGCCAAAAACGTGGGAAACCATAGAAAAACTAAAATCAACGATATCTCCTAAACGAAGCGTCTAATCGACAAAAGAGCCTTAATTCGTGATCACTCCTTTAGTCGGCCAAAAACGTGGGAAAACCATAGAAAAACATAAATCAACGATATCTCCTAAACGAAGCGTCTAATCGACAAAAGAGCCTCAATTCGTGATCACTCCTTTAGTCGGCCAAAAACGTGGGAGAACCATAGAAAAACATAAATCAACGATATCTCCTAAACGAAGCGTCTAATCGACATAAGAGCCTTAATTCGTGATCACTCCTTTAGTCGGCCAAAAACGTGGGAGAACCATAGAAAAACTTAAATCATCGGTATCTCCTAAACGAAGCGTCTTATCGACAAAAGATCCTTAATTCGTAATCACTCCTTTAGTCGGCCAAAAACGTGGGAAAATCATAGAAAAACTTAAATCAACGATATCTCCTAAACGAAGCGTCTAATCGACAAAAGAGCCTTAATTCGTGATCACTCCTTTAGTCGGCCAAAAACGTGGGAGAACCATAGAAAACTTAAATCAACGATATCTCCTAAACGAAGCGTCTAATCGACAAAAGAGCCTTAATTCGTGGTCACTCATTTAGTCGGCCAAAAAAGTGGGAAAACCATAGAAAAACTTAAATCAACGATATCTCCTAAACGAAGCGTCTAATCGACATAAGAGCCTTAATTCGTGATCACTCCTTTAGTCGGCCAAAAACGTGGGAGAACCATAGAAAACTTAAATCAACGATATCTCCTAAACGAAGCGTCTAATCGACAAAAGAGCCTCAATTCGTGATCACTCATTTAGTCGGCCAAAAACGTGGGAAAACCATAGAAAAACATAAATCAACGATATCTCCTAAACGAAGCGTCTAATCGGCAAAAGAGTCTTAATTCGTGATCACTTCTTTAGTCGGTCAAAAACGTGGGAAAACCATAGAAAAACTTAAATCGACTATATCTCCTAAACGAAGCGTCTAATCGACAAAAGAGCCTTAAGTCGTGATCACACCTTTCGTCCATAGAAAAACGCAAATCAACTATATCTCCTAAACGAAGCGTCTAATCGACAAAAGAGCCTTAATTCGTGATCACTTCTTTCCTCAGGAGAAAACGTGGGAAAACCATAGAAAAACTTAAATCAACGATATCTCCTAAACGAAGCGTCTAATCGACAAAACAGCCTTAATTCGTGATCACTCCTTTAGTCGGCCAAAAACGTGGGAAAACCATAGAAAACTTAAATCAACGATATCTCCTAAACGAAGCGTCTAATCGACAAAAGAGCCTTAATTCGTGATCACTCCTTTAGTCGGCCAAAAACGTGGGAGAACCATAGAAAACTTAAATCAACGATATCTCCTAAACGAAGCGTCTAATCGACAAAACAGCCTTAATTCGTGATCACTCCTTTAGTCGGCCAAAAACGTGGGAGAACCATAGAAAACTTAAATCAACGATATCTCCTAAACGAAGCGTCTAATCGACAAAAGAGCCTCAATTCGTGATCACTCATTTAGTCGGCCAAAAACGTGGGAAAATCATAGAAAAACTTAAATCAACGATATCTCCTAAACGAAGCGTCTAATCGACAAAAGAGCCTTAATTCGTGATCACTCCTTTAGTCGGCCAAAAACGTGGGAGAACCATAGAAAACTTAAATCAACGATATCTCCTAAACGAAGCGTCTAATCGACAAAAGAGCCTTAATTCGTGGTCACTCATTTAGTCGGCCAAAAAAGTGGGAAAACCATAGAAAAACTTAAATCAACGATATCTCCTAAACGAAGCGTCTAATCGACAAAAGAGCCTTAATTCGTGATCACTCCTTTAGTCGGCCAAAAACGTGGGAAAACCATAGAAAACTTAAATCAACGATATCTCCTAAACGAAGCGTCTAATCGGCAGAAGAGCCTTAATTCGTGATCACTCCTTTA
This sequence comes from Hydrotaea diabolus, assembly GCA_963513945.1. Lineage (NCBI taxonomy): Eukaryota > Metazoa > Arthropoda > Insecta > Diptera > Muscidae > Hydrotaea > Hydrotaea diabolus. The sequence continues at coordinate 108,976,095 of OY740719.1, read as the reverse complement.
GTCGGCCAAAAACGTGGGAAAACCATAGAAAAACATAAATCAACGATATCTCCTAAACGAAGCGTCTAATCGGCAAAAGAGCCTCAATTCGTGATCACTCCTTTAGTCGGCCAAAAACGTGGGAAAACCATAGAAAAACATAAATCAACGATATCTCCTAAACGAAGCGTCTAATCGGCAAAAGAGTCTTAATTCGTGATCACTTCTTTAGTCGGTCAAAAACGTGGGAAAACCATAGAAAAACTTAAATCGACTATATCTCCTAAACGAAGCGTCTAATCGACAAAAGAGCCTTAAGTCGTGATCACACCTTTCGTCCATAGAAAAACGCAAATCAACTATATCTCCTAAACGAAGCGTCTAATCGACAAAACAGCCTTAATTCGTGATCACTCCTTTAGTCGGCCAAAAAAGTGGGAAAACCATATAAAAACTTAAATTAACGATATCTCCTAAACGAAGCGTCTAATCGACAAAAGAGACTTAATTCGTGATCACTCCTTTAGTCGGCCAAAAAAGTGGGAAAACCATAGAAAAACTTAAATTAACGATATCTCCTAAACGAAGCGTCTAATCGACAAAAGAGCCTTAATTCGTGATCACTCTTTTAGTCGGCCAAAAACGTGGGAAAACCATAGAAAAACTTAAATCAAAATCGACAAAAGAGCCTTAATTCGTGATCACTCCTTTAGTCGGCCAAAAACGTGGGAAAACCATAGAAAAACTTAAATCAACGATATCTCCTAAACGAAGCGTCTAATCGACAAAAGAGCCTTAATTCGTGATCACTCCTTTAGTCGGCCAAAAACGTGGGAAAACCATAGAAAACTTAAATCAACGATATCTCCTAAACGAAGCGTCTAATCGACAAAAGAGCCTTAATTCGTGATCACTCCTTTAGTTGGCCAAAAACGTGGGAAAACCATAGAAACACTTAAATCAAAATCGACAAAAGAGCCTTAATTCGTGATCACTCCTCTAGTCGGCCAAAAACGTGGGAAAACCATAGAAAAACTTAAATCAACGATATCTCCTAAACGAAGCGTCTAATCGACAAAAGAGCCTTAATTCGTGATCACTCCTTTAGTCGGCCAAAAACGTGGGAAAACCATAGAAAACTTAAATCAACGATATCTCCTAAACGAAGCGTCTAATCGACAAAAGAGCCTTAATTCGTGATCACTCCTTTAGTCGGCCAAAAACGTGGGAAAACCATAGAAAAACATAAATCAACGATATCTCCTAAACGAAGCGTCTAATCGACAAAAGAGCCCTAATTCGTGATCACTCCTTTAGTCGGCCAAAAACGTGGGAAAACCATAGAAAAATTAAATCAACGATATCTCCTAAACGAAGCGTCTTACCAACAAAAGAGATTTAATTCGTGATCACTCCTTTAGTTGGCCAAAAACGTGGGAGAACCATAGAAAACTTAAATCAACGATATCTCCTAAACAAAGCGTCTAATCGACAAAAGAGCCTTAATTCGTGATCACTCCTTTAGTCGGCCAAAAACGTGGGAAAACCATAGAAAAACTTAAATCAACGATATTTCCTAAACGAAGCTTCTAATCGACAAAAGAGCCTTAATTCGTGATCACTCCTTTAGTCGGCCAAAAACGTGGGAAAACCATAGAAAAACTTAAATCAACGATATCTCCTAAACGAAGCGTCTAATCGACAAAAGAGCCTTAATTCGTGATCACTCCTTTAGTCGGCCAAAAACGTGGGAAAACCATAGAAAAACATAAATCAACGATATCTCCTAAACGAAGCGTCTAATCGACAAAAGAGCCTTAATTCGTGATCACTCCTTTAGTCGGCCAAAAACGTGGGAAAACCATAGAAAAACATAAATCAACGATATCTCCTAAACGAAGCGTCTAATCGACAAAAGAGCCCTAATTCGTGATCACTCCTTTAGTCGGCCAAAAACGTGGGAAAACCATAGAAAAATTAAATCAACGATATCTCCTAAACGAAGCGTCTTACCAACAAAAGAGATTTAATTCGTGATCACTCCTTTAGTTGGCCAAAAACGTGGGAGAACCATAGAAAACTTAAATCAACGATATCTCCTAAACAAAGCGTCTAATCGACAAAAGAGCCTTAATTCGTGATCACTCCTTTAGTCGGCCAAAAACGTGGGAAAACCATAGAAAAACTTAAATCAACGATATTTCCTAAACGAAGCTTCTAATCGACAAAAGAGCCTTAATTCGTGATCACTCCTTTAGTCGGCCAAAAACGTGGGAAAACCATAGAAAAACTTAAATCAACGATATCTCCTAAACGAAGCGTCTAATCGACAAAAGAGCCTTAATTCGTGATCACTCCTTTAGTCGGCCAAAAACGTGGGAAAACCATAGAAAAACATAAATCAACGATATCTCCTAAACGAAGCGTCTAATCGACAAAAGAGCCTTAATTCTTGATCACTCCTTTAGTCGGCCAAAAACGTGGGAAAACCATAGAAAAATTAAATCAACGATATCTCCTAAACGAAGCGTCTAATCGACAAAAGAGCCTTAATTCGTGATCACTCCTTTAGTCGGCCAAAAACGTGGGAAAACCATAGAAAAACATAAATCAACGATATCTCCTAAACGAAGCGTCTAATCGACAAAAGAGCCTTAATTCGTGATCACTCCTTTAGTTGGCCAAAAACGTGGGAAAACCATAGAAAACTTAAATCAAAATCGACAAAAGAGCCTTAATTCGTGATCACTCCTTTAGTTGGCCAAAAACGTGGGAAAACCATAGAAAAACTTAAATCAAAATCGACAAAAGAGCCTTAATTCGTGATCACTCCTTTAGTCGGCCAAAAACGTGGGAAAACCATAGAAAAACTTAAATCAAAATCGACAAAAGAGCCTTAATTCGTGATCACTCCTTTAGTTGGCCAAAAACGTGGGAAAACCATAGAAAAACTTAAATCAAAATCGACAAAAGAGCCTTAATTCGTGATCACTCCTTTAGTTGGCCAAAAACGTGGGAGAACCATAGAGCCTTAATTCGTGATCACTCCTTTAGTCGGCCAAAAACGTGGAAACCATAGAAAAACTTAAATCAACGATATCTCCTAAACGAAGCGTCTAATCGACAAAAGAGCCTTAATTCGTGATCACTCCTTTAGTCGGCCAAAAACGTGGGAAAACCATAGAAAAACTTAAATCAAAATCGACAAAAGAGCCTTAATTCGTGATCACTCCTTTAGTCGGCCAAAAACGTGGAAAAACCAGAGAAAACTTAAATCAACGATATCTCCTAAACGAAGCGTCTAATCGACATAAGAGCCTTAATTCGTGATCACTCCTTTAGTCGGCCAAAAACGTGGAAAACCATAGAAAAACTTAAATCAACGATATCTCCTAAACGAAGCGTCTTATCGACAAAAGATCCTTAATTCGTAATCACTCCTTTAGTCGGCCAAAAACGTGGGAGAACCATAGAAAACTTAAATCAACGATATCTCCTAAACGAAGCGTCTAATCGACAAAAGAGCCTCAATTCGTGATCACTCCTTTAGTCGGCCAAAAGCGTGGGAGAACCATAGAAAACAGAAATCAACGATATCTCCTAAACGAAGCGTCTAATCGACAAAAGAGCCTCAATTCGTGATCACTCCTTTAGTCGGCCAAAAGCGTGGGAGAACCATAGAAAACAGAAATCAACGATATCTCCTAAACGAAGCGTCTTATCGACAAAAGATCCTTAATTCGTAATCACTCCTTTAGTCGGCCAAAAACGTGGGAGAACCATAGAAAAACTTAAATCAACGATATCTCCTAAACGAAGCGTCTAATCGACATAAGAGCCTTAATTCGTGATCACTCCTTTAGTCGGCCAAAAACGTGGGAGAACCATAGAAAAACTTAAATCAACGGTATCTCCTAAACGAAGCGTCTTATCGACAAAAGATCCTTAATTCGTAATCACTCCTTTAGTCGGCCAAAAACGTGGGAAAACCATAGAAAAACTTAAATCAACGATATCTCCTAAACGAAGCGTCTAATCGACAAAAGAGCCTTAATTCGTGATCACTCCTTTAGTCGGCCGAAAGCGTGGGAGAACCATAGAAAACTTAAATCAACGATATCTCCTAAACGAAGCGTCTAATCGACAAAAGAGCCTTAATTCGTGGTCACTCATTTAGTCGGCCAAAAAAGTGGGAAAACCATAGAAAAACTTAAATCAACGATATCTCCTAAACGAAGCGTCTAATCGACAAAAGAGCCTCAATTCGTGATCACTCCTTTAGTCGGCCAAAAACGTGGGAGAACCATAGAAAACTTAAATCAACGATATCTCCTAAACGAAGCGTCTAATCGACAAGAGAGCCTTAATTCGTGATCACTCCTTTAGTTGGCCAAAAACGTGGGAGAACCATAGAGCCTTAATTCGTGATCACTCCTTTAGTAGGCCAAAAACGTGGAAACCATAGAAAAACTTAAATCAACGATATCTCCTAAACGAAGCGTCTAATCGACAAAAGAGCCTTAATTCGTGATCACTCCTTTAGTCGGCCAAAAACGTGGGAAAACCATAGAAAAACTTAAATCAACGGTATCTCCTAAACGAAGCGTCTTATCGACAAAAGATCCTTAATTCGTAATCACTCCTTTAGTCGGCCAAAAACGTGGGAAAACCATAGAAAAACTTAAATCAACGATATCTCCTAAACGAAGCGTCTAATCGACAGAAGAGCCTTAATTCGTGATCACTCCTTTAGTCGGCCAAAAGCGTGGGAGAACCATAGAAAACATAAATCAACGATATCTCCTAAACGAAGCGTCTAATCGACAAAAGAGCCTCAATTCGTGATCACTCCTTTAGTCGGCCAAAAACGTGGGAGAACCATAGAAAACTTAAATCAACGATATCTCCTAAACGAAGCGTCTAATCGACAAAAGAGCCTTAATTCGTGATCACTCCTTTAGTCGGCCAAAAACGTGGGAAAACCATAGAAAACTTAAATCAACGATATCTCCTAAACGAAGCGTCTAATCGGCAAAAGAGCCTTTATTCGTGATCACTCCTTTAGTCGGCCAAAAACGTGGGAAAACCATAGAAAAACATAAATCAACGATATCTCCTAAACGAAGCGTCTAATCGGCAAAAGAGCCTTAATTCGTGATCACTCCTTTAGTCGGCCAAAAACGTGGGAAAACCATAGAAAAACCAAAATCAACGATATCTCCTAAACGAAGCGTCTAATCGACAAAAGAGCCTTAATTCGTGATCACTCCTTTAGTCGGCCAAAAACGTGGGAAAACCATAGAAAAACTTAAATCAACGGTATCTCCTAAACGAAGCGTCTTATCGACAAAAGATCCTTAATTCGTAATCACTCCTTTAGTCGGCCAAAAACGTGGGAAAACCATAGAAAAACTTAAATCAACGATATCTCCTAAACGAAGCGTCTAATCGACAAAAGAGCCTTTATTCGTGATCACTCCTTTAGTCGGCCAAAAACGTGGGAAAACCATAGAAAAACATAAATCAACGATATCTCCTAAACGAAGCGTCTAATCGGCAAAAGAGCCTTAATTCGTGATCACTCCTTTAGTCGGCCAAAAACGTGGGAAAACCATAGAAAAACCAAAATCAACGATATCTCCTAAACGAAGCGTCTAATCGACAAAAGAGCCTTAATTCGTGATCACTCCTTTAGTCGGCCAAAAGCGTGGGAGAACCATAGAAAACAGAAATCAACGATATCTCCTAAACGAAGCGTCTAATCGACAAAAGAGCCTCAATTCGTGATCACTCCTTTAGTCGGCCAAAAACGTGGGAGAACCATAGAAAACTTAAATCAACGATATCTCCTAAACGAAGCGTCTAATCGACAAAAGAGCCTCAATTCGTGATCACTCCTTTAGTCGGCCAAAAACGTGGGAGAACCATAGAAAACTTAAATCAACGATATCTCCTAAACAAAGCGTCTAATCGACAAAAGAGCCTTAATTCGTGATCACTCCTTTAGTCGGCCAAAAACGTGGGAAAACCATAGAAAAACTTAAATCAACGGTATCTCCTAAACGAAGCGTCTTATCGACAAAAGATCCTTAATTCGTAATCACTCCTTTAGTCGGCCAAAAACGTGGGAAAACCATAGAAAACTTAAATCAACGATATCTCCTAAACGAAGCGTCTAATCGGCAAAAGAGCCTTTATTCGTGATCACTCCTTTAGTCGGCCAAAAACGTGGGAAAACCATAGAAAAACATAAATCAACGATATCTCCTAAACGAAGCGTCTAATCGGCAAAAGAGCCTTAATTCGTGATCACTCCTTTAGTCGGCCAAAAACGTGGGAAAACCATAGAAAAACCAAAATCAACGATATCTCCTAAACGAAGCGTCTAATCGACAAAAGAGCCTTAATTCGTGATCACTCCTTTAGTCGGCCAAAAGCGTGGGAGAACCATAGAAAACAGAAATCAACGATATCTCCTAAACGAAGCGTCTAATCGACAAAAGAGCCTCAATTCGTGATCACTCCTTTAGTCGGCCAAAAACGTGGGAGAACCATAGAAAACTTAAATCAACGATATCTCCTAAACGAAGCGTCTAATCGACAAAAGAGCCTTAATTCGTGATCACTCCTTTAGTCGGCCAAAAACGTGGGAAAACCATAGAAAACTTAAATCAACGATATCTCCTAAACGAAGCGTCTAATCGGCAAAAGAGCCTTTATTCGTGATCACTCCTTTAGTCGGCCAAAAACGTGGGAAAACCATAGAAAAACATAAATCAACGATATCTCCTAAACGAAGCGTCTAATCGGCAAAAGAGCCTTAATTCGTGATCACTCCTTTAGTCGGCCAAAAACGTGGGAAAACCATAGAAAAACCAAAATAAACGATATTTCCTAAACGAAGCGTCTAATCGACAAAAGAGCCTTAATTCGTGATCACTCCTTTAGTCGGCCAAAAAAGTGGGAAAACCATAGAAAAACTTAGATTAACGATATCTCCTAAACGAAGCGTCTAATCGACAAAAGAGCCTTAATTCGTGATCACTCCTTTAGTCGGCCAAAAACGTGGGAAAACCATAGAAAAACTTAAATCAACGATATCTTCTAAACGAAGCGTCTAATCGACAAAAGAGTCTTAATTCGTGATCACTTCTTTAGTCGGCCAAAAACGTGGGAAAACCATAGAAAAACTTAAATCGACTATATCTCCTAAACGAAGCGTCTAATCGACAAAAGAGCCTTAAGTCGTGATCACACCTTTCGTCCATAGAAAAACGCAAATCAACTATATCTCCTAAACGAAGCGTCTAATCGACAAAAGAGCCTTAAGTCGTGATCACACCTTTCGTCCATAGAAAAACTTAAATCAACGATATCTCTTAAACGAAGCGTCTAATCGACAAAAGAGCCTTAATTCGTGATCACTCCTTTAGTCGGCCAAAAAAGTGGGAAAACCATAGAAAAACTTAAATAAACGATATCTCCTAAACGAAGCGTCTAATCGACAAAAGAGCCTTAATTCGTGATCACTTCTTTCCTCAGGAGAAAACGTGGGAAAACCATAGAAAAACTTAAATCAACGTTATCTCCTAAACGAAGCGTCTAATCGACAAAACAGCCTTAATTCGTGATCACTCCTTTAGTCGGCCAAAAAAGTGGGAAAACCATATAAAAACTTAAATTAACGATATCTCCTAAACGAAGCGTCTAATCGACAAAAGAGCCTTAATTCGTGATCACTCCTTTAGTCGGCCAAAAAAGTGGGAAAACCATAGAAAAACTTAAATTAACGATATCTCCTAAACGAAGCGTCTAATCGACAAAAGAGCCTTAAGTCGTGATCACACCTTTCGTCCATAGAAAAACGCAAATCAACTATATCTCCTAAACGAAGCGTCTAATCGACAAAAGAGCCTTAAGTCGTGATCACACCTTTCGTCCATAGAAAAACGCAAATCAACTATATCTCCTAAACGAAGCGTCTAATCGAAAAAGGGCCTTAATTCGTGATCACTTCTTTCCTCAGGAGAAAACGTGGGAAAACCATAGAAAAACTTAAATCAACGATATTTCCTAAACGAAGCGTCTAATCGACAAAAGAGCCTTAATTCGTGATCACTTCTTTCCTCAGGAGAAAACGTAGGAAAACCATAGAAAAACTTAAATCAACGATATCTCCTAAACGATGCGTCTAATCGACAAAAGAGCCTTAATTCGTGATCACTCCTTTCGTCGGCCAAAAACGCGGGAAAACCATAGAAAAGCTTAAATCAACGATATCTCCTAAACGAAGCGTCTAATCGACAAAAGAGCCTTAAGTCGTGATCACACCTTTTGTCCATAGAAAAACGCAAACCAACTATATCTCCTAAACGAAGCGTCTAATCGACAAAAGAGCCTTAAGTCGTGATCACACCTTTCGTCCATAGAAAAACTTAAATCAACGATACCTCTTAAACGAAGCGTCTAATCGACAAAAGAGCCTTAATTCGTGATCACTCCTTTCGTCGGCCAAAAACGCGGGAAAACCATAGAAAAACTTAAATCAACGATATCTCCTAAACGAAGCGTCTAATCGACAAAAGAGCCTTAATTCGTGATCAGTCCTGTAGTCGGCCAAAAACGTGGGAAAACCATAGAAAAACTTAAATCAACGATATCTCCTAAACGAAGCATCTAATCGACAAAAGAGCCTTAATTCGTGATCACTTCTTTAGTCGGCCAAAAACGTGGGAAAACCATAGAAAAACTTAAATCGTCGATATCTCCTAAACGAAGCGTCTAATCGACAAAAGAGCCTTAATTCGTTAACCATAGAAAAACTTAAATCGACTATATCTCCTAAACGAAGCGTCTAATCGACAAAAGAGCCTTAATTCGTGACCACTCCTTTCGTCGGCCAAAAACGCGGGAAAACCATAGAAAAACTTAAATCAACGATATCTCCTAAACGAAGCGTCTAATCGACAAAAGAGCCTCAATTCGTGATCACTTCTTTTCTCAGGAGAAAACGTGGGAAAACCATAGAAAAATTTAAATCAACGATATCTCCTAAACGAAGCGTCTAATCGACAAAAGAGCCTTAATTCGTGATCACTTCTTTCCTCAGGAGAAAACCATAGAAAAACTTAAATCAACGATATCTCCTAAACGAAGCGTCTAATCGACAAAACAGCCTTAATTCGTGATCACTCCTTTAGTCGGCCAAAAAAGTGGGAAAACAATAGAAAAACTTAAATTAACGATATCTCCTAAACGAAGCGTCTAATCGACAAAAGAGCCTTAATTCGTGATCACTTCTTTCCTCAGGAGAAAACGTGGGAAAACCATAGAAAAACTTAAATCAACGATATCTCCTAAACGAAGCGTCTAATCGACAAAAGAGCCTTAATTCGTGATCACTTCTTTCCTCAGGAGAAAACGTAGGAAAACCATAGAAAAACTTAAATCAACGATATCTCCTAAACGAAGCGTCTAATCGACAAAAGAGCCTTAATTCGTGATCACTCCTTTCGTCGGCCAAAAACGCGGGAAAACCATAGAAAAACTTAAATCAACGATATCTCCTAAACGAAGCGTCTAATCGACAAAAGAGCCTTAATTCGTGATCAGTCCTGTAGTCGGCCAAAAACGTGGGAAAACCATAGAAAAACTTAAATCAACGATATCTCCTAAACGAAGCGTCTTATCGACAAAAGAGCCTTAATTCGTAATCACTCCTTTAGTCGGCCAAAAAAGTGGGAGAACCATAGAAAACTTAAATCAACGATATCTCCTAAACGAAGCGTCTAATCGACAAAAGAGCCTTAAGTCGTGATCACACCTTTCGTCCATAAAAAAACGCAAATCAACGATATCTCTTAAACGAAGCGTCTAATCGACAAAAGAGCCTCAATTCGTGATCACTCCTTTAGTCGGTCAGAAACGTGGGAGAACCATAGAGAACTTAAATCAACGATATCTCCTAAACGAAGCGTCTAATCGACAAAAGAGCCTTAATTCGTGATCACTCCTTTAGTTGGCCAAAAACGTGGGAAAACCATAGAAAAACTTAAATCAAAATCGACAAAAGAGCCTTAATTCGTGATCACTCCTTTAGTCGGCCAAAAACGTGGGAAAACCATAGAAAAACTTAAATCAAAATCGACAAAAGAGCCTTAATTCGTGATCACTCCTTTAGTCGGCCAAAAACGTGGGAGAACCATAGAAAAACTTAAATCAACGATATCTCCTAAACGAAGCGTCTAATCGACAAAAGAGCCTCAATTCTTGATCACTCCTTTAGTCGGCCAAAAACGTGGGAGAACCATAGAAAAACTTAAATCAACGATATCTCCTAAACGAAGCGTCTAATCGACAAAAGAGCCTTAATTCGTGATCACTCCTTTAGTCGGCCAAAAGCGTGGGAGAACCATAGAAAACATAAATCAACGATATCTCCTAAACGAAGCGTCTAATCGACAAAAGAGCCTCAATTCGTGATCACTCCTTTAGTCGGCCAAAAACGTGGGAAAACCATAGAAAAACATAAATCAACGATATCTCCTAAACGAAGCGTCTAATCGGCAAAAGAGCCTTAATTCGTGATCACTCCTTTAGTCGGCCAAAAACGTGGGAAAACCATAGAAAAACCAAAATCAACGATATTTCCTAAACGAAGCGTCTAATCGACAAAAGAGCCTTAATTCGTGATCACTCCTTTAGTCGGCCAAAAAAGTGGGAAAACCATAGAAAAACTTAGATTAACGATATCTCCTAAACGAAGCGTCTAATCGACAAAAGAGCCTTAATTCGTGATCACTCCTTTAGTCGGCCAAAAACGTGGGAAAACCATAGAAAAACTTAAATCAACGATATCTTCTAAACGAAGCGTCTAATCGACAAAAGAGTCTTAATTCGTGATCACTTCTTTAGTCGGCCAAAAACGTGGGAAAACCATAGAAAAACTTAAATCGACTATATCTCCTAAACGAAGCGTCTAATCGACAAAAGAGCCTTAAGTCGTGATCACACCTTTCGTCCATAGAAAAACGCAAATCAACTATATCTCCTAAACGAAGCGTCTAATCGACAAAAGAGCCTTAATTCGTGATCACTCCTTTAGTCGGCCAAAAAAGTGGGAAAACCATAGAAAAACTTAAATAAACGATATCTCCTAAACGAAGCGTCTAATCGACAAAAGAGCCTTAATTCGTGATCACTTCTTTCCTCAGGAGAAAACGTGGGAAAACCATAGAAAAACTTAAATCAACGTTATCTCCTAAACGAAGCGTCTAATCGACAAAACAGCCTTAATTCGTGATCACTCCTTTAGTCGGCCAAAAACGTGGGAAAACCATAGAAAAACTTAAATCGACTATATCTCCTAAACGAAGCGTCTAATCGACAAAAGAGCCTTAAGTCGTGATCACACCTTTCGTCCATAGAAAAACGCAAATCAACTATATCTCCTAAACGAAGCGTCTAATCGACAAAAGAGCCTTAAGTCGTGATCACACCTTTCGTCCATAGAAAAACGCAAATCAACTATATCTCCTAAACGAAGCGTCTAATCGAAAAAGGGCCTTAATTCGTGATCACTTCTTTCCTCAGGAGAAAACGTGGGAAAACCATAGAAAAACTTAAATCAACGATATTTCCTAAACGAAGCGTCTAATCGACAAAAGAGCCTTAATTCGTGATCACTTCTTTCCTCAGGAGAAAACGTAGGAAAACCATAGAAAAACTTAAATCAACGATATCTCCTAAACGATGCGTCTAATCGACAAAAGAGCCTTAATTCGTGATCACTCCTTTCGTCGGCCAAAAACGCGGGAAAACCATAGAAAAGCTTAAATCAACGATATCTCCTAAACGAAGCGTCTAATCGACAAAAGAGCCTTAAGTCGTGATCACACCTTTTGTCCATAGAAAAACGCAAACCAACTATATCTCCTAAACGAAGCGTCTAATCGACAAAAGAGCCTTAAGTCGTGATCACACCTTTCGTCCATAGAAAAACTTAAATCAACGATACCTCTTAAACGAAGCGTCTAATCGACAAAAGAGCCTTAATTCGTGATCACTCCTTTCGTCGGCCAAAAACGCGGGAAAACCATAGAAAAACTTAAATCAACGATATCTCCTAAACGAAGCGTCTAATCGACAAAAGAGCCTTAATTCGTGATCACTCCTTTAGTCGCCCAAAAACGTGGGAGAACCATAGAAAAATTTAATCAACGATATCTCCTAAACGAAGCGTCTTATCGACAAAAGAGCCTTAATTCGTGATCACTCCTTTAGTCGGCCAAAAAAGTGGGAAAACCATAGAAAAACTTAAATTAACGATATCTCCTAAACGAAGCGTCTAATCGACAAAAGAGCCTTAATTCGTGATCACTCCTTTAGTCGGCCAAAAAAGTGTGAAAACCATAGAAAAACTTAAATTAACGGTATCTCCTAAACGAAGCGTCTAATCGACAAAAGAGCCTTAATTCCTGATCACTCCTTTCGTCGGCCAAAAACGCGGGAAATCCATAGAAAAACTTAAATCAACGATATCTCCTAAACGAAGCGTCTAATCGACAAAAGAGCCTTAATTCGTGATCACTCCTTTCGTCGGCCAAAAACGTGGGAAAACCATAGAAAAACTTAAATCAACGATATCTCCTAAACGAAGCGTCTTATCGACAAAAGAGCCTTAATTCGTAATCACTCCTTTAGTCGGCCAAAAACGTGGGAGAACCATAGAAAACTTAAATCAACGATATCTCCTAAACAAAGCGTCTAATCGACAAAAGAGCCTTAATTCGTGATCACTTCTTTAGTCGGCCAAAAACGTGGGAAAACCATAGAAAAACTTAAATCGACGATATCTCCTAAACGAAGCGTCTAATCGACAAAAGAGCCTTAATTCGTTAACCATAGAAAAACTTAAATCGACTATATCTCCTAAACGAAGCGTCTAATCGACAAAAGAGCCTCAATTCGTGATCACTTCTTTTCTCAGGAGAAAACGTGGGAAAACCATAGAAAAATTTAAATCAACGATATCTCCTAAACGAAGCGTCTAATCGACAAAAGAGCCTTAATTCGTGATCACTTCTTTCCTCAGGAGAAAACCATAGAAAAACTTAAATCAACGATATCTCCTAAACGAAGCGTCTAATCGACAAAAGAGCCTTAATTCGTGATCACTTCTTTCCTCAGGAGAAAACGTAGGAAAACCATAGAAAAACTTAAATCAACGATATCTCCTAAACGAAGCGTCTAATCGACAAAAGAGCCTTAATTCGTGATCACTCGTTTCGTCGGCCAAAAACGTGGGAAAACCATAGAAAAACTTAAATCAACGATATCTCCTAAACGAAGCGTCTAATCGACAAAAGAGCCTTAATTCGTGATCACTTCTTTCCTCAGGAGAAAACCATAGAAAAACTTAAATCAACGATATCTCCTAAACGAAGCGTCTAATCGACAAAAGAGCCTTAATTCGTGATCACTCGTTTCGTCGGCCAAAAACGTGGGAAAACCATAGAAAAACTTAAATCAACGATATCTCCTAAACGAAGCGTCTAATCGACAAAAGAGCCTTAATTCGTGATCACTCCTTTCGTCGGCCAAAAACGTGGGAAAACCATAGAAAAACTTAAATCAACGATATCTCCTAAACGAAGCGTCTAATCGACAAAAGAGCATTAATTCGTGATCACTCCTTTAGTCGGCCAAAAAAGTGGGAAAACCATAGAAAAACTTAAATTAACGATATCTCCTAAACGAAGCGTCTAATCGAAAAAGAGCCTTAATTCGTGATCACTTCTTTCCTCAGGAGAAAACGTGGGAAAACCATAGAAAAACTTAAATCAACGATATTTCCTAAACGAAGCGTCTAATCGACAAAAGAGCCTTAATTCGTGATCACTTCTTTCCTCAGGAGAAAACGTAGGAAAACCATAGAAAAACTTAAATCAACGATATCTCCTAAACGAAGCGTCTAATCGACAAAAGAGCCTTAATTCGTGATCACTCCTTTCGTCGGCCAAAAACGCGGGAAAACCATAGAAAAACTTAAATCAACGATATCTCCTAAACGAAGCGTCTAATCGACAAAAGAGCCTTAATTCGTGATCACTTCTTTCCTCAGGAGAAAACGTAGGAAAACCATAGAAAAACTTAAATCAACGATATCTCCTAAACGAAGCGTCTAATCGACAAAAGAGCCTTAATTCGTGATCACTCCTTTCGTCGGCCAAAAACGTGGGAAAACCATAGAAAAACCAAAATCAACGATATTTCCTAAACGAAGCGTCTAATCGACAAAAGAGCCTTAAGTCGTGATCACACATTTCGTCCATAGAAAAACGCAAATCAACGATATCTCCTAAACGAAGCGTCTAATCGACAAAAGAGCCTTAATTCGTGATCACTCCTTTAGTCGGCCAAAAACGTGGGAGAACCATAGAAAAATTTAATCAACGATATCATCTAAACGAAGCGTCTTATCGACAAAAGAGCCTTAATTCGTAATCACTCCTTTAGTCGGCCAAAAACGTGGGAGAACCATAGAAAACTTAAATCAACGATATCTCCTAAACGAAGCGTCTAATCGACAAAAGAGCCTTAATTCGTGATCACTTCTTTAGTCGGCCAAAAACGTGGGAAAACCATAGAAAAACTTAAATCGACGATATCTCCTAAACGAAGCGTCTAATCGACAAAAGAGCCTTAAGTCGTGATCACACCTTTCGTCCATAAAAAAACGCAAATCAACGATATCTCCTAAACGAAGCGTCTAATCGACAAAAGAGCCTTAATTCGTGATCACTCCTTTAGTCGGCCAAAAACGTGGGAAAACCATAGAAAAACTAAAATCAACGATATCTCCTAAACGAAGCGTCTTATCGACAAAAGAGCCTTAATCACTCCTTTAGTCGGCCAAAAACGTGGGAAAACCATAGAAAAACTTAAATCAACGATATCTCTTAAACGAAGCGTCTAATCGACAAAAGAGCCTCAATTCGTGATCACTCCTTTAGTCGGTCAAAAACGTGGGAGAACCATAGAGAACTTAAATCAACGATATCTCCTAAACGAAGCGTCTAATCGACAAAAGAGCCTTAATTCGTGATCACTCCTTTAGTCGGCCAAAAACGTGGGAAAACCATAGAAAAACTAAAATCAACGATATCTCCTAAACGAAGCGTCTTATCGACAAAAGAGCCTTAATCACTCCTTTAGTCGGCCAAAAACTTGGGAAAACCATAGAAAAACTTAAATCAACGATATCTCTTAAACGAAGCGTCTAATCGACAAAAGAGCCTCAATTCGTGATCACTCCTTTAGTCGGTCAAAAACGTGGGAGAACCATAGAGAACTTAAATCAACGATATCTCCTAAACGAAGCGTCTAATCGACAAAAGAGCCTTAATTCGTGATCACTCCTTTAGTCGGCCAAAAACGTCGGAGAACCATAGAAAAATTTAATCAACGATATCTCCTAAACGAAGCGTCTTATCGACAAAAGAGCCTTAATTCGTGATCACTCCTTTAGTCGGCCAAAAACGTGGGAGAACCATAGAAAACTTAAATCAACGATATCATCTAAACGAAGCGTCTAATCGAAAAGAGCCTTAATTCGTGATCACTCCTTTAGTCGGCCAAAAACGTGGGAAAACCATAGAAAACTTAAATCAAAATCGACAAAAGAGCCTTAATTCGTGATCAGTCCTGTAGTCGGCCAAAAACGTGGTAAAACCATAGAAAAATTAAATCAACGATATCCCCTAAACGAAGCGTCTAATCGACAAAAGAGCCTTAATTCGTGATGACTCCTTTAGTCGGCCAAAAATATGGGAAAACCATAGAAAAATTAAATCAACGATATCTCCTAAATGAAGCGTCTTATCGACAAAAGAGCCTTTAGTCGGCCACAAACGTGGGAAAACCATAGAAAAACTTAAATCAACGATATCTCCTAAACGAAGCGTCTAATCGACAAAAGAGCCTTAATTCGTGATCACTCCTTTAGTCGGCCAAAAACGTGGGAAAACCATAGAAAAATTAAATCAACGATATCTCCTAAACGAAGCGTCTAATCGGCAAAAGAGCCTTAATTCGTGATCACTCCTTTAGTCGGCCAAAAACGTAGGAAAACCATAGAAGAACTTAAATCAAAATCGACAAAAGAGCCCTAATTCGTGATCACTCCTTTTTAGTCGGCCAAAAACGTAGGAAAACCATAGAAAAACTTAAATCAACGATATCTTCTAAACGAAGCGTCTAATCGACAAAAGAGCCTCAATTCGTTAGTCGGCCAAAAACGTGGGAAAACCATAGAAAAACTTAAATCAACGATATCTCCTAAACGAAGCGTCTAATCGACAAAAGAGCCTTATTTCGCGATCAGTCCTGTAGTCGACCAAAAACGTGGGAAAACCATAGAAAAATTAAATCAACGATATCGCCCAAACGAAGCGTCTTATCGACAAAAGAGCCTTAATTCGTGATCACTCCTTCAGTCGGCCAAAAACGTGGGAAAACCATAGAAAACTTAAATCAACGATATCTCCTAAACGAAGCGTCTAATCGACAAAAGAGCCTTAATTCGTGATCACTCCTTTAGTCGGCCAAAAACGTGGGAAAACCATAGAAAAATTAAATCAACGATATCTTCTAAACGAAGCGTCTAATCGACAAAAGAGCCTTAATTCGTGATCACTCCTTTAGTCGGCCAAAAACGTGGGAAAACCATAGAAAAATTAAATCAACGATATCTCCTAAACGAAGCGTCTAATCGACAAAAGAGCCTTAATTCGTGATCACTCCTTTAGTCGGCCAAAAACGTGGGAAAACCATAGAAAAACTTAAATCAACGATATCTTCTAAACGAAGCGTCTAATCGACAAAAGAGCCTTAATTCGTGATCACTCCTTTAGTCGGCCAAAAACGTGGGAAAACCATAGAAAAATTAAATCAACGATATCTCCTAAACGAAGCGTCTAATCGACAAAAGAGCCTTAATTCGTGATCACTCCTTTAGTCGGCCAAAAACGTAGGAAAACCATAGAAAAACTTAAATCAAAATCGACAAAAGAGCCCTAATTCGTGATCACTCCTTTAGTCGGCCAAAAACGTAGGAAAACCATAGAAAAACTTAAATCAACGATATCTTCTAAACGAAGCGTCTAATCGACAAAAGAGCCTCAATTCGTTAGTCGGCCAAAAACGTGGGAAAACCATAGAAAAACTTAAATCAACGATATCTCCTAAACGAAGCGTCTAATCGACAAAAGAGCCTTATTTCGCGATCAGTCCTGTAGTCGACCAAAAACGTGGGAAAACCATAGAAAAATTAAATCAACGATATCGCCCAAACGAAGCGTCTTATCGACAAAAGAGCCTTAATTCGTGATCACTCTTTCAGTCGGCCAAAAACGTGGGAAAACCATAGAAAACTTAAATCAACGATATCTCCTAAACGAAGCGTCTAATCGACAAAAGAGCCTTAATTCGTGATCACTCCTTTAGTCGGCCAAAAACGTGGGAAAACCATAGAAAAACTTAAATCAACGATATCTTCTAAACGAAGCGTCTAATCGACAAAGGAGCCTCAATTCGTTAGTCGGCCAAAAACGTGGGAAAACCATAGAAAAATTAAATCAACGATATCTCCTAAACGAAGCGTCTAATCGACAAAAGAGCCTTAATTCGTGATCACTCCTTTAGTCGGCCAAAAACGTAGGAAAACCATAGAAAAACTTAAATCAAAATCGACAAAAGAGCCCTAATTCGTGATCACTCCTTTAGTCGGCCAAAAACGTAGGAAAACCATAGAAAAACTTAAATCAACGATATCTTCTAAACGAAGCGTCTAATCGACAAAAGAGCCTTAATTCGTGATCACTCCTTTAGTCGGCCAAAAACGTAGGAAAACCATAGAAAACTTAAATCAACGATATCTCCTAAACGAAGCGTCTTATTGACAAAAGAGCCTTAATTCGTGATCACTCCTTTAGTCGGCCAAAAACGTGGGAAAACCATAGAAAAACTTAAATCAAAATCGACAAAAGAGCCTTAATTCGTGATCGCTCCTTTAGTCGGCCAAATACGTGGGAAAACCATAGAAAAATTAAATCAACGATATCTCCTAAACGAAGCGTCTTATCGACAAAAGAGCCTTAATTCGTGATCACTTTTTTAGTCGGCCAAAAACGTGGGAAAACCATAGAAAACTTAAATCAACGATATCTCCTAAACGAAGCGTCTTATTGACAAAAGAGCCTTAATTCGTGATCACTCCTTTAGTCGGCCAAAAACGTGGGAAAACCATAGAAAAATTAAATCAACGATATCTCCTAAACGAAGCATCTTATCGACAAAAGAGCCTTAATTCGTGATCACTCCTTTAGTCGGCCAAAAACGTGGGAAAACCATAGAAAAACTTAAATCAACGATATCTCCTAAACGAAGCGTCTTATTGACAAAAGAGCCTTAATTCGGCCAAATACGTGGGAAAACCATAGAAAAATTAAATCAACGATATCTCCTAAACGAAGCGTCTTATCGACAAAAGAGCCTTAATTCGTGATCACTTTTTTAGTCGGCCAAAAACGTGGGAAAACCATAGAAAACTTAAATCAACGATATCTCCTAAACGAAGCGTCTAATCGACAAAAGAGCCTTAATTCGTGATCACTCCTTTAGTCGGCCAAAAACGTGGGAAAACCATAGAAAAACTTAAATCGACGATATCTCCTAAACGAAGCGTCTAATCGACAAAAGAGCCTTAATTCGTGATCACTCCTTTAGTCGCCCAAAAACGTGGGAAAACCATAGAAAAACTTAAATCAAAATCGACAAATGAGCCTTAATCCGTGATCACTCCTTTAGTCGGCCAAAAACGTGGGAAAACCATAGAAAAATTAAATCTACGATATCTCCTAAACGAAGCGTCTTATCGACAAAAGAGCCTTAATTCGTGATCACTCCTTTAGTCGGCCAAAAACGTGGGAGAACCATAGAAAACTTAAATCAACGATATCTCCTAAACGAAGCGTCTTATCGACAAAAGAGCCTTAATTCGTGATCACTCCTTTAGTCGGCCAAAAACGTGGGAAAACCATAGAAAAACTTAAATCAAAATCGACAAATGAGCCTTAGTCCGTGATCACTCCTTTAGTCGGCCAAAAACGTGGGAAAACCATAGAAAAATTAAATCAACGATATCTCCTAAACGAAGCGTCTTATCGACAAAAGAGCCTTAACTCGTGATCACTCCTTTAGTCGGCCAAAAACGTGGGAGAACCATATAAAACTTAAATCAACGATATCTCCTAAACGAAGCGTCTAATCGACAAAAGAGCCTTAATTCGTGATCACTCCTGTAGTCGGCCAAAAACATGGGAAAACCATAGAAAACTTAAATCAACGATATCTCCTAAACGAAGCGTCTAATCGACAAAAGAGCCTTAATTCGTGATCAGTCCTGTAGTCGGCCAAAAACGTGGGAAAACCATAGAAAAATTAAATCAACGATATCTCCTAAACGAAGCGTCTAATCGACAAAAGAGCCTTAATTCGTGATCACTCCTTTAGTCGGCCAAATACGTGGGAGAACCATAGAAAACTTAAATCAGCGATATCTCCTAAACGAAGCGTCTAATCGGCAAAAGAGCCTTAATTCGTGATCACTTCTTTAGTCGGCCAAAAACGTGGGAAAACCATAGAAAACTTAAATCAACGATATCTCCTAAACGAAGCGTCTTATCGACAAAAGAGCCTTAATTCGTGATCACTCCTTTAGTCGGCCAAATACGTGGGAAAACCATAGAAAAATTAAATCAACGATATCTCCTAAACGAAGCGTCTTATCGACAAAAGAGCCTTAATTCGTGATCACTCCTTTAGTCGGCCAAATACGTGGGAAAACCATAGAAAAATTAAATCAACGATATCTCCTAAACGAAGCGTCTTATCGACAAAAGAGCCTTAATTCGTGATCACTCCTTTAGTCGGCCAAATACGTGGGAAAACCATAGAAAAATTAAATCAACGATATCTCCTAAACGAAGCGTCTTATCGACAAAAGAGCCTTAATTCGTGATCACTCCTTTAGTCGGCCAAAAACGTGGGAAAACCATAGAAAAACTTAAATCGACGATATCTCCTAAACGAAGCGTCTTATCGACAAAAGAGCCTTAATTCGTGATCACTCCTTTAGTCGGCCAAAAACGTGGGAGAACCATAGAAAACTTAAATCAAAATCGACAAAAGAGCCTTAATTCGTGATCACTCATTTAGTCGGCCAAAAACGTGGGAGAACCATAGAAAACTTAAATCAACGATATCTCCTAAACGAAGCGTCTAATCGACAAAAGAGCCTCAATTCGTGATCACTCCTTTAGTCGGCCAAAAACGTGGGAGAACCATAGAAAAGTTAAATCAACGACATCTCCTAAACGAAGCGTCTAATCGACAAAAGAGCCCTAATTCGTGATCACTTCTTTCCTCGGGAAAAACGAGGGAAAACCATAGAAAAACTTAAATGAACGATATCTCTTAAACGAAGCGTCTAATCGACAAAAGAGCTTTAAATCGTGATTACTTCTTTCCTCGGGAGAAAACGTGGGAAACCATAGAAAAACTTAAATCATCGATATCTCCTAAACGAAGCGTCTAATCGAGCCTTAATTCGTGATCACTTCTGTCCTCGGGCAAAAACATGGGAAAGCCATAGAGAAAATAAAATCAACGATATTTAAACGAAGCTTCTAATCGACAAAAGAGCCTTTATTCGTCTTAATTCGTGATCACTTCTTTCCTCAGGTCAATTAAAAAAGTTTGAGTCCCCATGGACTAGTGTGTGTGACCCACCCAGTCTAATGTACATGCTAGTACATCTGTATTTATTCATTAGTTCGATGTTTAATTTAATATCAAATTATGATGACACTCACAAATGCTCTGCAATTGATGTGAGCGTGTATGACATGAAACTGTAATTACATTATGGTCGAACACACATATAAATGTAGCCAATAACCTTCAATTTGGCAAATGTCAATTGAAATCGAAAGACTTGCAAACATAAACGCACACAATGGCGTATCCCAGTTGGAAAAGTTATCGCCGACGACGAAAACGTTATTAAGGATTTTTAAAAGTGGTCATTAGGTGTAAAGCAATAAAATATCGTCGACGATTTAGAGAGTCATTTAGGTGTTACAGGCCTGAAACAAAGGTGGCAGCCGCAATAATGGCTTAAGGTCAGGTCGAAAGGACCTTGCCGCATTAGGAGAGCTTAAGTGCGTCATTAAGAGGATCATGCAGGCGGTAGAAACTCCAATCTCTCTCTGAAGGGTCACGTATGCCATATGGATCTAAGCAAAAACCAAATTCTGCCTACCCCCCGTCAAGTAACGTTTGTTTCTCTAAGATGGAGCGGCTAATAGACAGAAAAATACTCTATACATCCTCTTCATAAAGAAGCTACAGATGGTACAGACTCAGTCTACCGCTGAAATCGTGCGGTTTATATCGAGCATCCTCCTCTAAAGAGGATGACAAGACTAACCGGCAATGGTCAGAAAAAGATACTCTTCCCAAGAATATGCCAGTACGGCCCTAAATGAGATCGCACAAGGAAAATGGCTAAGCGCTTGTCGAGCGAAACAACGCGATGGCATAATTTCCCCAGGATACTTGAAGTTCGTCCGGGAACATCCAGAACCACCGGCCATATGGCAGAATGTTGGCTGGTATCGAGGCCACCTAAACATTGCCCATCGTTTTCGAGTCTCTTGGGTAGTTTGGTCCGGTGCGTGACACCAATTGATGAACCACAGAGGCCGAGATCTTTCGCTTAAGATTCCCTCCAAGCCAATCGACCCAAATGAGATCTAAGAAATTCGACAGATCACTAGACAAACAGAACTGGAGGGTCAGGATCATTAATGATGTAGCGGTTTCAGAAAGGTCACTGTGGTTCTAAACACTGACTCCTTGTCCTGACTTCGGGAGATAGATTTGTATCTACTTTTTACTGGGTCTGCAGGATTATGACAAGAAGAAGACTATATGTGACGCGCAAAATAGAAAGGGACCTATGGTTAAAAACCAGTTTTGTTCAGGAGAGCCATTTTAAAGATTAGGTCCCTTTCCATTTGCGCTTAGAATCGTCGACTTCACTTTCATAAAACGCGCATATCTCTAGGAGGGAACACTTTCGGGGCATGGGATCGGTCTCATTCGATGCTCAGATGTTGTCCACATTTTGATTTTTTTTACCCTTATGTCCCTTTCTCTATGCGCTGTCACATATAGATTTTTTCTATAGACTTAAATCTTCTTCTTATCGGGTCTGCAAGAAGAAAGCTGAGGACCGACAGAGCAGCGAGGACGATAGAGCTGATTTTTAATCTGCCAAGGAACTCACTAGCATAGAGACCAGGAGGATCTGGCCTTGTATGGATGAGCAGAGAACGTAAACCTAGATTAATCTGCCAAGGATCCATCTAAGGAACATCATTGCAGTCATCAACGGCCACTGCATCTGCCTAACAAGGACTTATGAGAGAGTGGGAGGTGGAAGCAATGAAGCGGGGGAGGTGGTAACAACTAAACATCTTTTTTACCACTGTCCGGCATTTGTGAATGTAAAACGTAAACTGTTTAGTCAGACAGATAATAACGGCCAAAAACTGTCGCCTTGTAACAGCAACGGACTGGCTGAAGTTTAAAGGGACAGTAGTCAAGTAGCGTAGGACGAGATATTGGCGACGAGTACAAGGTTTCATAAGGAGGCCTATGAAACCGTGTACTCGTGGATCCAAGTACGCTAAGCTTTAGGCGTCTGCCTATTAATTTTAACCTAACCTAGGTTGAAAGGATTTTAAGCCGCAAAGCGATAAGGAATGAGCTTACTCGGAGACATGTTGGCTCATTGTGATACCATAGTCTGAGGATCAGCGAAAAAGAAATAATTTGAGAGATATAGGGCGAATCACTGGAAAGAATATATTAGTATATACCAATCGGAGCCGAAAATCGTTCAAGTATTTGTAAGTTCTTCCATACTGCCTGTCTTTTCGATAGTTGCGAATAACTTAATCCGAGGTACATTTGAAATGTCTGCAAGGTCGTCGAAAAATAAATTTCTTAGATGGGATAGTCCTGAATCTTGAAACCTATGTTAGATATAAAGCATTAGCTACATCGAATAAACTTCTAGTTCTAATTCATTGAGGCAGTTCCTGCTGATGCCTCTCTTGAGTTACCTATACGATTGTCCATAACGAGCATGGATGTACTTAAAGTCCACTTTGAGCTACTGCTTGGCAACAAGGCTTTTGTGATTCTCCTACAAGTCAATGACGTAGAACGCTTCTCGAAATTTTAATTTATTTTACTGTTTAGTGTGGAGAGAAGCTTACCATCTCATTCCGGTTTGCGACTATGAATCAAAGATTACTTGAAAGATAGTCATGGACACTAACCATCACATCATGTTTGCCAAAATTGAAAATTAAGAGGAAACAAAAGGATAACTGTCAGTGGAACACAAAACAGGGTCAGTATAAATCGTTAAACATCGCAGATATAATCGAATGGGTCAGCCTAACAAATATATCTCAAATAGTCAATGGTAACAATAGATTAAATGTTGGAACTCACCATGGACTGGATTTTGAATGTGTCAGCTGATCTAGCCATCATGCTCGCTAATTGTCGCTGGATCCAAGTAGACCAAATGGCAGGTTATGGCCATAGTAGTAAAGTTCATCATGCTGTATGTAGCATCAGCCTGGTGCGGAAGTCTAGAAGAACTGGGATAAAGGAGAAAGTTTACAATGGTTTCTAGACTGAACAAGGTAAAATGACATTCAGAAAGGTTAGGCCATATATCCCTCTACGAAGGAAACTTTCATTGAAATAGTAAAAACGGCTATTATGCGGTTTATTTTGGGGGCCATTACGCTGACTCCTTGAATTAAAAATTTCCTAAAACATGGTTAGACTAGATCTTAAATACTAATTAATTCGTTAAAGAACAGGGAAATATAACCACAAAGAACAAAGCAGATGGAAATCGTTGCGAAATACAAATATTCGTTTGAATATACTGTTGCATACTTTTTGTTGCAATCACCAACATTCCATGGTATTTGTGGACCATAAGATGATAGCAACAATTATATTACGATTATTCCAGCCAATAAGTCGGTTATACCAACTAAATTCTGTAAAACTATTGGTTGCCGAAACTGCAGGTTATGACTGCCAACCAGTTATGAAGTACACGTTATTTTGGTACCAATAATTGGTGGTGACAACAAATAAATTCTTTGTGGTAACCAAATCCCGTTTAATTCGCTGCAGTAACTTATTACAACAAAGGTCGGACTTTCTCGGGGGTGACAATCGTTTCTATAAATGAACGACTTAGGGTATAATAATAAATTCGCAAAAGGACGGCCCTCGTGTCCGAGATCAATTTCTTCAATTTCTGGTAGCATAAAGATCGATATCATGGCGCGATAGCGAGCACCATTCACGGTTACGTTTCGCCCATCATCATTTTTGAAAAAATATGCACCGATGATTCCACCAGCTTATAAACCGCACCAAACCGTGGTTTTCTCTGGGTATAAGGGCACCTCTTGAACCTCTTCTTGTTGTTTTTTAGCCCAAATGCGGCAACTTTGTTTATTGACTTTGCAGTTGAGACAGAAATGGGCCTCATCACTGAACAAAATTTTGGTCGAAAACAGCGGATCTTCCCGTTTCTTACGGAACAGTTGCCAACATTTGAAGGTAATTTTTTTCAAAAAATAAATGGTATAAAATGTCCTTTCAAATTACCATTTTTTTCACCAAATTTACCTTATAACCTGTTTTTATGTTTTGAGTTAGGCCGTATCGCTGGCATTAAATATATTACAAGAATAACAAAAGTGGACGGAGTGGTGCATTTGTAGGTAGCACAATAGGGCGTGTCAGTGATTTTTTTCCTATTCGAGTACAAAGCTGTTTTTAAAATATCACGGTGTTCACAATATAATCGAATTTTACGCACTGTTATGTGGGTACAGTCTAGACTGAAACAGGGTCGTTTGTGTAGGAGAACCCAGAAGGGGGTTGGATAGGAGTTTAACTAATCCTCGTTTTCCTACTAACTTCATTCGTATATACTGATTTTATAAGAGATCGTGCAAATGTGGTTATAACGATATTGCTAGAATACCGAATGTGGCCCTAACTGTACAATTGTGTGGGAGGTACCAGAAGTGGCTTGACAGTATGGCCCATTTTCTATCCCATTGGCAGTTGTGGAAAAATATTAAAAGTATTAAAAATATTGAAAAAATGTTCCTCAATTTGTTTATACTGTGATGATTCGGAAAATACCATGTTGTGGACAAATTGGTATGATCTTGTTCCCGTCCTCGAGGAAGTTTTAAAGGCAATGGCCAACCGGGTATGTACGAGTACATGTTCGAATCATGGCATAATCATAAATTAAATAAACGTGATTTTCTATGAGGGTCCTGTGTCCAAATGCTGTGCAAGAAATAGGGATGTCGATCGGGAAATTCCGTGTCCCGATATCGCGGGATATTTCGGGATTGTAAAATCCCGATTCCCAGAATTTTTCCTTAAAACCACTAGGAAATCCCGTAATTTTCAGGTTAAGCCTGAAAGCAAAATCGTCATAGTTTGGTCTGTTGTTAATAAAAAGTGAAAATGGTTGTGTCTATAAAAAAGTCAAGAAGTTTTACACTTTAATAAAAATTAAAAAAAACTAACTAAAGTGGCAATAAAACTTCTGTTCGGTTTCACTTTTTTGGCAAATAGAACAGTAGCTCCGAAAACAAATATTATAAGAAAATCAACTGAGGATCAGTTGAGTATTCGGGTGAATCAAAAAAATATGTCACAATAGCAAAACTAATACACCAGGTTGTAGAAAGGTGTAACAGATCTACGAAGTTATTTAGTACTGTAATTGATATAAAGCCTTATATTGGACGAGAATTAAGTTTGTTTGTTTTACAAGAAGTTAGAGAGGTACCCTGTTATGCGGTCTTTCGTTAATAATTATACCCTTAAGCGAAAGAGACGCTTAGTTTGACGTCATATGTGACGCGCAAAATAGAAAGGGACCTAAGGGTAAAAACCAGTTTTGTTCAGGAGAGCCATTTTGAAGATTTAAATACGTGTATCTTTGGTGTACCATCACTTTCATAAAACGCGCATATCTCTGGGAGGGAACACTTTTGGGGCATGGGATCGGTCTCATTTGATGCTCAGATGTTGTCCACATCAAAAAAGAAGAAAAATGATTTTTTTTTTACCCTTAGGTCCCTTTCTCTATGCGCTGTCACATATATTGGAAATGATAAGCCGTTGTGTCTGTTGAAAGCATGATAGCTGTGAAACGAAACAACATAGGATCCTAAAATTTTGCACAATCATGGCTTATAGTCCAAAGCTGTTTGGGGTCGTAAAGGGGCGAAAACAAGTTTTTACTATAGAGACTATAGGTTGCCCAACAAATCAAAACGTTTTTACTTGTTTGGCTTGATTTTGTTATATTTTTGAATAAGTGAAATTTTTAATATGTTACGAGGGCTGCTATATATATTTCTGGCCTCATAATGAAAATGTGAATATTTATCATCAAAAATTGTTTTATTGTTGTTCAAAGTATTCTCCAGCATGATTTATAAAATTTTGCATGCGCTCGAACCAATTGTCGAAGACATGGTTTTTGATTGCTGCAACAGCATCTTCTGGCGACGAAAATCGTTGACCACGCATTTTTTTCTTGATGTACGGGTATACAAAAAAGTCATTGGGTGCCAAGTCAGGGCTGTACGGCGGATGACCCATCAATTCGACGTTTGGCCGGTCAAAAAGCCGCTGGTTTCAGCCGATTTGTGAGAACCCTCATTGTCATGGTACACAATGATTCGTCTTGTTCGTTTTTCGAATTTCTCCGAAGACTTTAGGCAAACAAATTGTGGTGTACCACTCAGAATTGACCGTCCTACGTTGCTCAAGCGGAACAGTCACCACATGACCAGTTTTGCCGAAGAAACAGGCGACCATTTGCTTCGAAGTGCTTCTTCCACGAACCACTTTCGTTGGATTTGGCTCGTCTTCGAAGACCCATAGATCCATGTTATACGCATAGATCCATGTTTCGTTACCTGTGACAATCTTGTAAATGTCTTTCCGCGATCGTATTTTTTCGAAATTTCTTTGCAACAATCGACACGAGCCTTTTTTTAGCGTTTGTCAAACTGTGCGGGATAAAACGAGAACAAACCTTTTTTACTGCCAGGTGTTCATGCAATATCGAATGTATGCTGGTGGAAGATATTATCGGTTCACGCACTGCATCAATGTTCTCTGGCCGTTTTTGGACGACCTTCGTCTTTGAGCGAGCATCGGCCACGATTGAATTCATTAAACCAGATTTTTACAGTGCTATACGATGGTGCTTCATCGCCATATAAATTTATGTTCATCGATGCTCTGTTGTCGTTCTCAGCCACGTCGAAAGTTGTGAAAAATGATCGCACGAAAATGTTCACGAGTTAAATCCATTTTTTTGCCAAATTGATTTTTTCAAGTCACTTTAAACAACACAAAATGAAACAAAATTAAACAATAAAAAATGTCAAACTTTCCAATGGAAATGTCAAATGGCGCCAGAAATATAGGTAGCAACCCTCGTATTATTAAAGTGAATAGATTCCTTTTCTGAAAATATAATATTTCTCTAAGTATAGAATCGACTTAAGAAAATTATTTAAATGCAAGTTCAGTTCAATTAAAAAGGTGAATTGTAAAATTTCTCGGGCTACATGTATTGCATTAAAGTTTTTTGATGGCATTTTTAATCTCCCGTCGTGGGCCTGTGACGTGGCCTCCATGATCGTGCGATTTAACACCGCTGGGCCATTTTTTGTGGAGTTATGTGAAGTCGGTTGTTTACGCACATAAGCCCAACACGATTGACGTCTTGGAAGAGAATATTTGGCGCCTTTTTGCTGATATACAGCCCCAAATGCTGCAGAAAGTGGTCGAAGTGGAATTTATTCGAGCCTGCCGCCACTTGTCCGAAATCATAATGGCAAACACTTATCTTTATAGTAAAGCTTAATTCTTGGCCATAACATTAAATTACATGCGTTATATTTCTTCTTGAAAACCACACGTCTGAAAAAAGGGGGACCAAATAAGAAATAAGAATTTCTATTGAACAGACCTCGTATGAAAGTAAACAAAAACTCCAGAAAATTGAAACGTGTTTAGATAATAAAAAATCACAAAATTCCAAAATTTCCCA
Source organism: Hydrotaea diabolus (assembly GCA_963513945.1). Lineage (NCBI taxonomy): Eukaryota > Metazoa > Arthropoda > Insecta > Diptera > Muscidae > Hydrotaea > Hydrotaea diabolus. Next base: position 108,947,783 of record OY740719.1, on the reverse strand, counting down.
AAATCCTGAAAATTCTTGGGGTCACGAAAAATCACAGGATCTCAGTTATTAATAACCAGGATTCCGGGATTTCCAAAAGTCAGTCCCAATCGACATCTCCTGCAAGAACTCTAATACAAAATAGAAATTAATGAATTCTTTTGAACAGGCCTCGTATGAAACTTTAGAAAAAATGCAGAAAATTAGAAAATGTTAAGATAATAAAAAAAATCCGAAGTCCCAAAGGTTTTAAAAAATCTCAGGATCCCGAGATCGCATTTACTAAATCCCAAAATCTCGGGAATTCTTAAAGTCAGTCCCGATCGACATCTCTTACAAGAACTCTAATACATATCCTGTGTGTGTGTGTGTGTGTGTGAGTGTTAGCTTGCAATTGCTGACATGTGTCTGTACGTATGTGTGTGGCTAACAGATGGATTTTAATTGATTTTAGATTAGTGTTACATTTTGTCGATCTGAAGTTTTCATATCCACGTACCAGTGTGCACTCGTGTGTGCACGTTCACTCTGTCAAATGGGAAATTCCCACGACCGAAGCACGAAAATTTCTCGCTGGCCAACATGAAATTGGTGCAAAATGAAATGTGGATAATTAGGGGTTTACGCGTAGCATGAAATGTAGGTTAATCCAATGCACTCCAACATATGAATAAGGCAATTTTAAATCATCGCAACTTTGAGAGGAATCTTTAAAGAAAACTCCAGATCTTATATCTTTAAATTCAGACTAAGTTTTAGAAAACACACACTTATAACTAATAAATACAAAATTGGCAGATTTAAAGGTCTCGTGTAGGGTTTAGTAGGTCAAGAATGGTATTGAAAAGTCGTCCACACCAACGACGAAACGCCGCGTCTACCAAACGGTGATGTGTTTGCTTAACGAGGGCGGTTCGAAAACTTCCTAGCCTAGCACAAAAATCGAGGTATAAACAGAAAAAAGTTAAGTGTTTTGGAAACTTTCATCTCTGATATGAACACGTGTTAAATTTTGTTTCGATCTGGCAACTCCTTCGTATAGAAACAGGTGTCAACAAAAGACTCATCCGCGATTTTTTTACAATGAAAAAATTAAAAATGCGTGGTGTCATTAAATATTTACATAAAAAATGTTTATCGGGACAAGAAATTCATAATGATATGGTGAATGTGTTAGGTGAAAGTGCTCCTTCATATGCAACAGTAAAAAACTGGGTTGCAGAATTTAAACGTAGTCGTATAAGCATTGAAGATGAACCACGTAGTGGACGTCCAAAAACAGCAACAACAACAGAAATTGTAGTCAAAGTGCATGATATGGTATTAAATGATCGACGAATAAAAGTGCGTGAAATACCTAATATCATGGGCATCTCAAATGATCGAGTCCATTTAATTTTGCATGAAGAACTTCAGATGAAAAAGCTTTCTGCAAGATGGGTGCCGCACTTGTTAACAGTCGACCAAAAACGCATAAGAATGAACATTTCTCAAGCTTGTTTGGATCGTTTTCAGCGAAATAAAATGGATTTTAAGCGTCGTTTTATAACTGTTGATGAGACATGGATCCACCTAGTGGTGGATCCACTATACTCCAGAGACAAAAGAACAATCCAAACAATGGACTGAAGCTGGAGGAAGTGCCCCAAAGAAGGCAAAAACAATTCAATCGGCTGGTAAGGTTATGGCAACGGTTTTTTGGGACTTCAAAGGTATTTTATTGATTGACTATCTGCAAAAGGGTAAAACAATAAATTCAGAGTACTATTGCAACATTTTAGATCAATTAAATGTACAAATTCGAGAAAAACGACCTGCCTTACAACACAAAAAAATAATTTTTCATCAAGACAATGCACCAGCGCACAAGATTGTTTTAACAATGGCTAAAATCAACGAATTAAAATACGAGTTGCTTGACCACCCACCTTATTCTCCTGATTTAGCTCCCAGTGAATTTTACCTGTTCCCAAATCTAAAAATATTCCTTGCTGACAAGCGTTTTACCTCAAATGAAGATGCAATTACAGTTGTAAACCACTATTTTGAAGACCTTGAGGAAAACTATTTTAATCAAGGGATAGAATTGCTAGATAAGCTTTGGACTAAGTGTATTGAAGTTTCAGGAAATTATATTGAAAAATAAAAATATTTTTGAAAAACTAACTATTCTCTTTCATTGATAGGCTAAGAACTTTCCGAACCGCCCTCGTACTTCACTGAATTACTAATCCTTGCCTCTATGCGACAACAACAACAACACTTATCTTAATAGCTTTTGGAGAAATTCCTCTATCAAAAAAATAAAACTGATTTCTCTACAGAAAACTATAAAAAATTTACCTTAAAACCCGTTTATATTAAAAAATGTAAAATATTTGGGTAGAAAGTTATTCAAGAATAACCTTAAGCGAAATTAAAAGAGCTCGTTTATTATTCGTTTAAAAAGGGAGTTGTTTTTTAAAAGCGTGGTTTTTAAGAAGAATTGAAATGCAGATCATTTAATGTTATGGACAAGACTGTTTTAAAAATTGATTTCTGGCAAGTGGTTCTAGCCTAGAGGCCCAATTTTCGACCACTTTTTGCAGCATTTATTATCAATAACACGCCGAATATTCTCTTCCAAGGAGTCGTAAAGTTTTGACACGCTCAGAACTTTACGATGTCTAGAACTTTACTTCCAGCAACTATCGCCTTAACCATTCGTATCACTAAGAGACCAAATATAGATTTTTTCATGTTTTGGGTGAGATTTTTGTCGGGAGCATGGCTCCAAGATGCCCCAAAAATTAGCGTATATTTTTATTACTTTTTTAGTAAGAACATTGGATTTGTAGTAATACCTATTCCTGTATATCGACACTTAGGCTGTTATCTTATGGCCGCATCAAACTCAAATAATTTTTTTGATCAGCAAACTTTAATTATTAAACCCTACACAACACAGGGTATTATGACTTAGTGCTGATGTTTCCAACACATTTAAGGAATGATGATATTTCCTGTGTTAATTATACCGATCGATTCAGAATCACTTTATAATTGAATTGAGCGATATCCGTTCGTCTTTCCATCTATCGATGTAATCAAAGTACAGGTCGCAATTATGAACCGATTTGTATGAAACATTCTTCAAGTTTGGACCAAGGCCAAATCCCTTTGAAATTCGATTTTTTTTTATATCATACGTATTTTTTTTCCCCGATTTTAGATCCTAATGCTGTAAATGACACATTTTGCATCGGATTTCGGCCAAATTTACCACCCAGCACTTTAAGTGATTAACAACCACTGCTTGTGAAATGTGTCCTTATTGGTCCAAGTTTTTTCATTGCTCCCACACAAAGGTCCCTTTTCGTATAGCCCCCAGGCAAAGGTCCTTCCCGATTTCAGAGCCTACAGCTCTAAAAGTCACAAATTACGTCAGACTCCGACCAAATTTCGCACAGAGCATTACGAGTGACCAACACATATCTCTGGTGAAAGAAATACCATTAAATAGTACGAAGAACCATATCGGTCCATGATTTCGACCAGGCCCCTCCGAAGGTTCCTCCTGATTTTAGGTCCTGCAGCTCTAGAATCCATTAATTACACCCGATCACGCCCAAATTTCGCATGGAACGTTATGAGCAACCATTAATTAACTGGAACACATAGGTCTTTTTTCCTATGGCCCTCATACAAAGATCCTTCCAGATTTAAGAATCTGCTGCTTTAGAAGTTACATTTTACATTCGATTCCTAGCAAATTTCGCATAGGGCGTTACCAGAGACCAACACCTATGTCCTGTAACATAAAACCACATCGGTCCATGTTTTCGAAAAGCCAAGTTCTCGAATAACCCAAACAAACATACCTCCCGATTTGTTGTCCTGCAGCTAAAGAAGCGACAAATTTTGGCCCATCACGCTGAATATTGTATGGTACGTTATGAGCAACAAATATTTTACTCTAACATACGAGGGCGGTTCGGAAAGTTCTTAGCCTATCAATGAAAGAGAATAGTTAGTTTTTCAAAAATATTTTTATTTTTCAATATAATCTCCTGAAACTTCAATACACTTAGTCCAACGCTTATCTAGCGATTCTCTCCCTTGATTAAAATAGTTTTCCTCAAGGTCTTCAAAATAGTGGTTTACAACTGTAATTGCATCTTCATTTGAGGTAAAACGCTTGCCGGCAAGGATTTTTTTTAGATTTGGGAACAGGTAAAAGTCGCTGGGAGCTAAATTAGGAGAATAAGGTGGGTGGTCAAGCAACTCGTACTTAAATTCGTTGATTTTAGCCATTGTTAAAACACTTTTGTGCGCTGGTGCGTCGTCTTGATGAAAAACGGTTGATTTGAATGGGGGCATTTAAAGTGTCAAGATAACTACTACCCATTCAGATGAAGACCCATTTAAATGATTTGAAAAGCAAGGAAACTTATCCGGTAAACAAATATTTATGGTGTAAAGTACACTTTTCGAAACGTTTTAGTTTTCATACCCTTTAAACAATGTATGTATTCTGATGTTGTGCGGATATTAGTCACCCCCAGAAAAAGTTTGATAGACCCATTTAAAAGTACGATCGTATACCGATCGACCCCTAATTAGTTTTTTAATCGGTAGAGACATGTTCGTCCGTTCGTTATAGTAATAAAGGAGTAGCTTGCAATTATAAACCATATTTGATGTCACTGTGCACATTATTTTTCTTTGGGCTAATGGCAGTCGCTATTGGGAGAAATTGGTCCAAACATTGATAAAGCCCCCATACAAATTTATTACCCGATTTGGGGCCTAACCTATACAAACGACGAACATTTCATCATATTTACACAACATTTTATTTGTCGCGTTGTTTAGCTCACAGGAAAGGCAATATTTAAAATCGACTGGATCTGTCCATGTTTTAATGTAGCCTTAAAACAAATTTAGCTGCATTGTGTGGTCCAACTGACGTTAGTACGGAAAATTTTAACCGATTCCAGTAATAATTAATGTTTGGCATTAGAGAATAAGCGCTATAATTTGGCGGTTTGATCGGTCCATGTTTTCATTTTGACTACATTGTAATAACATTTGGTTTGTGTTATTTGTAATATGCATTATTAATATGTTTAATGAACGATATATAACACTAATACATAGGGGAAACCTAAAATGCCATGATATTACTTCGAAATTATAAGTATAGGTCATATACTAAGACTTTGGTGCCTTATGCTTGTGGTTAGGGTATCATGTAGCAGCCTCGCCCAAATTAAGACATTCCTTACTCATTTGGTCTACGCAATAGGGTGAATGCACCTAAATTATGGAGTGAGCAGAATTTTCTAAAAAAATATCTACTGAATTGCTAGCGAAAACCGTTGGTGACGGTCGGAGCTCAAGTTTGCCTTTAATAAAATGTAAAGGTCGCTCTAAGGCAGTTGCTAATGCCTCATCGATTTGGTATTCGATTTTAAATAACTACAAATTACCTTCACGTCCGGTTGACACTTATAAACGTTAAAAAATATGTACATAAATTCCACCATCACTTTATTTAAAGGCGGTACGATTACGTGCCACAAATTTTATGACATTCACCGTCGATTTTTGCTGTTGCCCTATTTTTTTTGAATGTTTTCTATCATTTAAACTGTTACTATTACACTTATTCGGTGATCCCTGCCTACCGGGCCACACTATTCACAATTTGAAATCGCTGTAACAGGGAAGCTGTGCTAATAACATCAGGTTAACTGCCGCCATTTAAAAGCCATAAAAGGTGCAATAAAACAGCGCGTATTATTACACAAATGTCGCTGTTTGTTGGGTGTTAAGGGTCATAACAATAATAGCAATGTTTTTGATGGCTTCGCATAAATAAAATTATACTCGTATTCGTGCCGAGTGTGGTGTGAGCGATGACAATGGAACGATTTTATGAATACAACAATAGGCAGCCGTTTGGTAGGAGTTTTAAAGTCAAGGTATCAAATATGAAATAAAATTGATATGAACATAAAGGAAAATTTTTAAAAAATATACAATGAATACAATAATCACCATCACACTTCCCACGAATCTGAGACAAACACGTGCACGAAAACCATATGTGACAGCGAAAGGGACCTAAGGGCAAAAAAATCAATTTTCATTTTTTTTGATGTGGACAACATCTGAGCATCGAATGAGACCTATCCCATGCCCCAAAGTGTTCCCCCCCCCCAGAGATATGCGCGTTTTATAAAAGTGAAGTCGACGATTCTAAGCGCAAATAGAAAGGGACCTAATCTTTAAAATGGCTCTCCTGAACAAAACTTTTCATCAATTTTTTACTTTTTTTTTTGATGTGGACAACATCTGAGCATCGAATTAGACCGATCCCATGCCCCAAAAGTGTTCCCTCCCAGAGATATGCGCGTTTTATGAAAGTGAAGTCGACGATTCTAAGCGCAAATAGAAAGCGACCTAATCTTTAAAATGGCTCTCCTGAACAAAACTGGTTTTAACCTTAGGTCCCTTTCTATTTTGCGCGTCGCATATACTTATAGTTGAGGTAGTAAGAAAGCGCGCATTTAAAGGGACGTCTTAAGATGAATCTTCCCAAACATTCTTGATAAAGTTGAAGATATTCTGGTTGTACAAATGCTAGGCAATTCTTAATGAAGTATCATAACTGCAAAAAGAAAAACACGTGGACATAATAAATTCGACCGGGCTGACGCTTCTATAACATCCATCATGAGTTTCGGCCAAAAAATAAATTTCAGAGTGTGTTTCTGTCGGTATAGTTTAAAAGAAATGGTCAAGGGTAATCAATCTAGTGAAGTTTTTTCCAATAGGGGTTTTTGCACAGATTACGCGTGAGTTTTGTTAAACTTTTTTTTCAGTGTTGTTTGCCACTTTATCATTGGCGTGACCTGGTGGTTTTACACCTTAGAACTTCTTTCCTTGGGGGATAATTGAGAGAAAAACTAAACGTCAAGAAACCAAGAACAATTCAAGAGCTAAATGATAAGATAATTCAGCACATTAACGACATTGCACCTCCCTTTGACCGAGCATTTCACCAATATTTTGGTTCACACATAATTGTCTAGCATCTTCTAAAATTATAGAAAATATTAAGATAATTCTCCGAAACCTTTTTGATTTGATTTTGATTATTTACAAACAACATCGTGTGTTTAAGTTGGAACAGCCTTTATTAATGGAGACCAGTTAGCAGCATTTCAAAACCACCGAGTCACAACTGCTAGACACTGTAACAGCAAATAAATTTACGATATTTTTGTTTAGATTATGGAATAGAAATCGAACTTGCTGAGTTTTGTAATCAAAATTCGAAAAGAAGACTAGAACCAGTAAGAACCAAAAAAGAAGCCTACGCTTTCAATTAACTATTTATTACTACTATTTATTAGAATTACCTGGTAATAACCTCTCATTACCCTTTTCATTATTTAAAAAACAAAATAAGTACTTTCTGACAGTAATAATCAATTCTCATCAGTAAGTTTTGCGGCTGTATTAGCAAAAACTAAGTTAGTAATAAATATTATTATTTGCATTAGCAGGATCTCTTAGTACCCACTGCATTATTTAAAAAAAATGCTTTCCTGATAATAACAAATAAGTACTAACCAGGCATTACCCTCTGTATTATTTTAAAACAATAAACAATCACATCGTGACTATAATGAATAAATACTTATCAGTTAGAAAAAATTTAGTTAGTTCTATTAAAAGTAAGTCAGTTAGTACTACTCATTATCATACCTGGTAATGCAAATGATGACCTCTCATTACCCTCTGCATTTTTTTAGAACTAAACAAATGTACTTCCTGATAATAATAAATACGTACTCATCAGTAACTTGGGAGAATGTCCCTTGCAAAAACTTAGTAAGTAAACCTAATCCCATTTGTATTACCAGGTTATGACCTCTCTTTATTATACACCAAAAATAATTACACCCTGAAATTAATAAAAAAAAGTAATTACCAGTTAATGACCTTTCATTACTTTCTGCAATATTTTAAAACAAAAATAAGCACACCCTGACAATAATAACTTAGTACTTATCAGTTAGAATAAAACTTAGTAAGTTCTATTAACTGCCATTCACCGAACACTATTTCGATCTTCAGTTCTCTCCCTATTTTACTCATATTCGCACATCTTTAAATTCAAATTATTATTTTATGAGGGCTGTAAAGAGAAAAAGAACAAATAACTATCATCTGGTATGACCGGCTGTGACCACGTCTAGTGACCTAGTGACCATGTCTACTAACCGAAGAGGTCTTTGTTCGAATGCCAGCAGAAGTATATTTTTATATACGAGGGCATTTCAATATTCCCATGACTTTTTCAACCTCCCTCGTAGTTATATAAAATGCACCACTGCTCCAATCAAGTACCATCCGTTAATAGACTACTGTCAAATTTAATTTTAAAAGAGTTCTGTCATTTAGTTTGTGTTTAACGGCTGTTCAAAAAATACAACCTCGTGGATTTTGTTGAAAATGGAAAAAATTTGATTTCGAGTGCTCATTAAACATTTTTTACGAAAAAAACCGTTAATCAATCCAGAGAAAAGTTCGATTAATACTATGGGGACTCTGGACCATCGATTTTAATGGTAAAAAAGTGGTTTACCGACATTCGTTGTGGTCGCACAAGTACAAATGACGCTGAACGTTCTGGACAACCATTTAAGATCAACCTTATGTCGAAATGTCGAACTAATTAATATCGATTACCTCCAAAGGGAAAAACAATAAACGGAGAATAAGCCAACTTTTTGGACCGATTTAACAAGTATTTAAAAAAACGACCCCATATGGTGAAGAAAAAAGTTCTTTCCCTTCAAGATAAAGTACGGGTGCAGTCTCAATGGCAAAATTGCATGAATTGGGTTACGAATTGGTACGTTATCCGCCATATTCTCCGGATTTAGCCCCCAGTGACTATTTCTTATTTCCAAACCTAAAGAAATGGCTCGGTGGAAGCAATGAAATTATTGATCAAACATGTGCATATTTTCCCTCGAAATAACCTATTTTTGGAAGGGATACAAAAATTGGAGAAACGTTGGTCGCGACCGATTCCTCTAAGTGTGTTTTCCGATTTACCATCAACGTCTAACAATCGTTTCAGTGCCCTGGCTGACCTTAACGATGTGGAAATGGATCCGGTTTCCAACATAGCTGAAACAAAAATTGTAAAACCTCCTCCAATAGTAGTCGATGGGCAAACCTCCCTAAAGGCTGTACAAGAGTTAATAGGAAACGATTCCATATACAAAAAAACATCTATCGGAACAAAGGTGTTTCCTAAAAATACGGAATGCTACGAAAAGTGCAAAAAGCTTCTACTGGAAAAGGAAATTGAATTCCACACCTTTAACTCTAAAGAAAATCGCCTTTACACGGTTTTTCTTCATGGTTTACCACAAATCAGTATTGAAGATATTAAAAATGATATCTTAAGTTATAACTTATCACCTGTATCTATAACAGAAATAAATAAAAGATTCAGTTCTGCCGAAAATGCTGTGTACAAAGTACAATTCGATAGAAAAAAATTTAGCCCAAACTCACTGGGAAATGTTACTGCAATATGCAATGTAATTGTATCATGGAAAAAATATAAACCAAGAAAAAATGACAATCCAACGCAATATTGGCGATGTCTGGATGTATGGTCATGGTGGTGAACACTGCAATCGTCGCCCAGCATGTATGATGTGTGCCAATCAGCACCACACGAACGATTGCCCACTCATGAAACAAGACAAAACTCCTGCTGTATTCTCTTGTTTCAACTGTAAAAAAACATGAAAAAGAACGCACAGATCATTCCGCTAACGATATGAACTGCCCATTGCGTTCTCTCTACTTGGAAACCAAAGCCAAAGCAACAAGACAGAACTCGCGAAAGCAAAACAACATTCAACTAAACACATCACAATACGTCAATGCCGATCCCCCAATACGCAATTACAACAACATTAACCTACACCTTAAGACTTTGTCATATGCCGATTGTGCTAAAGGAAAAAATGATCTCTTCAGCATTGATGATATCTTCAATATTTTCACAAATGCGTTGAGTAATCTTCAACAATGTACCACAAAATTACAGCAAATTCAAGTGGTGTTGTCAATGGTTAAATACGCTTATGACCTTCGATAATCTCTTTGATTTAAAAATTCTTCACTGGAATGCTAATGGCCTTACTTCATTTTCCCGATTAATTCAATTTGAATGTTTACTTGAGAGAGAAAATATTCATATTGCCTCTGTTAATGAAACACTTCTTAACAATATTCATAAAAGTTATTTTAAAAACTACATTATATATCGAAATGACAGACAAGATTCCAGAGGTGGAGGTGTCGCTCTGGTGGTCCGCAGATCTATCAAACATAAACTGATGCCCATTGTGAATACTCTAAAAATTGAAAACTTATCCATTGAAATCACTATCAACAACAGGGTAATTATCATTTCTACGGCATATTCACCAAAATATGCATCTAGTTTTGCCAGCGATATTATTAAATTAACCACAGTTTATAGAGAATACATCATTTTTGGAGATTTTAACGCAAAGCACTCTGCATGGAATTGCGTCACCAGCAACACCGCGGGAAATGTGCTGTTTAATCTTCAACAGACATATGATTTTTTTATATACTACCCAAACGCCCCAACTTTTTATCCATACCAGCGAAATCGTAACAATTCAGTTATTGATCTGACACTTAGTAATAGTACCTTTAACATTAGTTTGAATGTTCTTGATTGCGAAATTCCTTCAGACCACAGACCTGTTGTTTGTACAATTGAAAACTCGTCTGGTTACGAATTTGACGCGAGCTATTACAATTACAAGTTTACTGATTGGGTTGCATTTAGAAACATAATATCGAATAAACTATTCATAAATACGGATACTTATAGTTCAAGAACTTCTATCGACATTGAAATTGAGAAGTTTATTCAAATGGTTTTGGAAGCTCGAAATAGCTGTACTCCGAAACACAATTCTTCTGGTAAAACAAGGCTACCAGCAGATATTATCAAGCTTATAAAGACTCGTAGAATGCTTAAAAGGAAAAGCCAAAGGACATTCACGGCTTCTGAAGTTAATGTTTATGAACAGTGTTGCAAACTCCTATCAATAATTATCGACAATAAAATCAATACTCACCGAAACGAAAATTGGAATAGAATGCTGTCAAAATTAAAGCCTGGGGTCAGATCGTTTTGGAAAATCAGCCGAAGTTTAAGAGGAAAGGGCAAAATAAATATTCCATTTTTTATGCAAGGAAACAGAAAAATCATTACAGATAATGAAAAAGCAGAAAAACTTTCTGATTAGTTCTCCGCATCAAGCAGTTTAACGTCTTCCTACAAACATTCGATTGATAATATTGTTAATGCCAAAGTTAATCGTTTTAAGTCTACTGACATTGACAGTTCTAACTTGACTCTTACATCGATAAGCGAAATGAACTCTTTAATTTCATCGCTTAAAGGAACTAAATCACCCGGTCTGAATGACGTCTCCAACGTTTTAATTAAAAATTTGCCACCCAAGGCAATGCAATTAATAGTAATTATTTTCAACAGCTGCTTACAGATCAACTATTTTCCGAAACATTTTAAAAAAGCCAAAGTCATCGCGATTTTAAAACCAAACAAGCCAAAGCACAATCCCAATAGTTACAGATCCATTAGTTTATTAAGCAACTTAGGGAAACTGTTTGAAAAAATCATTTAAATTCGACTTTGTGATTTTGTTGAAAATTCCTCTTTAATAGCAAATGAACAATTTGGCTTCAAAAAACAGCACAGTGCTGTTCACCAAGTAAATCGAATAATAAACATAATCAAAGCTAACAAACGCAGAAAACAATCAACAGGTCTGATAATTTTGGATGTTGAGAAGGCATTTGACACAGTATGGCATAACGGCTTGGTATATAAATTGCTTCAAACTGATATTCCAAGATATCTGTGCGGATTCATTGAAAATTTCCTTGCGGATAGAACATTTATTGTCGCAGTCAACGGTTCCTTTTCTTCACCTAAACAAATTACAACTGGTCTACCTCAAGGATCGATATTATCTCCTCTTTTGTACTCTATCTATACATCGGATTTTACTCCGCCTAGTTACTTGAATGTTGCATATTATGCAGACGATACTGCTCTTATAACGTCAAGCAAACTCACAAAAGCGCTTCTGAAGAAAGTGGAAAAGGCGTTTGCTGCATGCAGTAAATATTTCTATAAGTGGAATATCAAAATTAACTCCAACAAAACACACAGTATTGTGTTTCCCTATAACAATTCCCCGAAGCGGTTACCAAACCGTCAACTATCTTTTGAAAATGAAAGCCTTAGCATTTCAAATAATGTTAAATATCTTGGAGTCTATCTGGACAAAAAACTAAATTTCGCAAAGCACATCGACGAAACTTGTAAAAAATCCCTAAAAACTTTGAGAGCCCTTTGGCCCATACTGAACAAGCGTTCGTCACTTAATAAAATTAATAAAAATCTAATATACAAAAGCGTCATAAGACCCACATTGACATACGCCAGTCCAATTTGGAGTAAAGCTGCAAACAGTAATCGGAAAATACTACAGATAATCCAGAACAAATGCCTTAAAATTATAAACAACAAGCAGTGGAGATACTCCACACAACTTCTTCATAACGAAACCGGTTATGACCTGATAGATCACTTCATATTAAAACTGAACAATAAATATTCCCTTTACATAATATTAAAGAATTAGCTATACTCAATATCTGTGATTATAAGTTTTATTCGTTGTAATATCTATAGATAAAATATCGAAATTTTAATAATGTACTTATGTTAAAAATAATTTTACTAAAGATGTTGTTAAAGATGAGATGATGATGAGAAACGTTGGTCTAATTGTATTGAGCTAAAAGGAGGTTATGTTAATGAAATAAAACTGGTTTTATTCGAAAAGTCACGGAATTATTGAATTAATTCTCACTCGCTCCTGCAATCCGGCTACTTATTCTTCAGCTCGGTAATACTCACAAATTGGTACTTTCCTCCAATGTCATCACCATGTTAAAGTAATTAGAAACGAATTCGAATAATAAGTAGTGAAGACTTTTGAATTCAACTTACTCACAATGCTACTTGGTTATACAAGTTTTTGCTTAGATGCCTTAGATAATAGTACGAATATACAAAAAGCATTAAATTTTATTTATAAATAAGCCTTTGTTTGCAATGTACTTATATAAAGAGTGATTTTTTTGAGGTTAGGATTTTCATGCATTAGTATTTGACAGATCACGTGGGATTTCAGACATGGTGTCAAAGAGAAAGATGCTTAGTATGCTTTGACATTTCATCATGAATAGACTTACTAACGAGCAACGCTTGCAAATCATTGAATTTTATTACCAAAATCAGTGTTCGGTTCGAAATGTGTTTATCGACAAATTTTGTTCAGCGATGAGGCTCATTTCTGGTTGAATGGCTACGTAAATAAACAAAATTGCGGCATTTGGAGTGAAGAGCAACCAGAAGCCGTTCAAGAACTGCCCATGCATCCCGAAAAATGCACTGTTTGGTGTGGTACAAGTTTTTGCTTAGATGCCTTAGATAATAATACGAATATACAAACAGCATTAAATTTAATTTATAAATAAGCCTTTGTTTGCAATGTACTTATATATGTGTTATGTGTACCAAACAATTAAAGTTAAAGAAATACCACAAAAAATAAAAATCATTCTCGTCCTGGCCATATCCACTGTACTTTCAGTTGTTCACTTGGAGCAATAATGTTTCAGTACTTTAATCTCGTATGAATCTTTGCCAACTAGGTCAAGATTTACAATGATGTGATGTCCCTTTCGTTTTTCTTTCAGTTTCAGATAAGGATAACAATAAATAAGCACTAAAGCATTTCAAGTCAGTTGTTTCGAAAGGAAAGCCATTTAGAGAAAGAAAAAGTGTAAAATAATCAAAAGTAGAACAAGATGACATTAATATTGAAAACAAGAAAGAAAAGGAAACAAAATAAGAACAAAAACAACCGTTTATACTCGAACAGGGTAGATAATGTGATGCCCTACACCAAGTTGGGGTATAGAATACCAGTACTTTAGCCTATATCGAATTAAAAAGTGTCTAGTCGTATTAGAGGGACAGGGCAATAAATCGGGATGAATCTTTTTAATGGGGGACTGTGTAAAACCTCATTTTAACAGGGCTGGTTAGAACTTGCGAAATGTTTAAGTTCTATATGATCGAATTTTAAATGTTATAGCTTTAAATATGCATGGCCTTGAATGCTATAAGCAAACATTGTATGATATAGTTCAATTTTACTAAGTTTTGATATAAGTCTACCACAATGCACCATGCAAAATTAGAATATGATCCGATTTAATACGAGACTTCTACAACGATTTAGTATCTGACCTCTCAAGACTGGAGGCTTTTTTGTAACACACCGAGAAAAGGCCGGTTTGCAATCGGTTTGGACTACAAAATTTCCATTGCACGGGAAAACTTTCTGTTGCAGTTACGAAAGGTTAAAAATCTTAATAGAGCTTCGGTTCGAAATACCATAAGATGATAGTTTCTATTCTATTTACTAACTATTCGGTTATGCTAAAGGAATGAAGTGAAAAAAATGGTTTCGGAATCGTTAGTTGTACCAACTACTATTTTTGGTTAGAATCGTTAGAATATTTTTGGTAAATACCAACAATTGAAAGTGACAACAAATGTTTTCGTTCTTATAATCAAAAATAATTAACAGAGTTGTTGAAAAACTGAAATTCCTACATTTGTTCAATGTTATCCATTCATTCCTGCCATTAAAATAGTACGATGGCTGCTATATATATTTCTGGCCTTAACAATACTAAGTGTTGCCTGGCGCCATCTGACATTTTCATTTGAAAGTGTGACAATTTTTAGCATAAATCATCATTTGTGTTGTTTACAGTGACTTAAAAAAAATCAATTTAATGGAATTTTCCCTTGAACATTTTCGTGCGATCATTTCTCACAACTTTCGACGTGGAATTTCCCGACAAGAGTGCATCGATGAACTTAAATCTTTGTATGGCGATAAAGCACCATCCTATAGCACTGTGAAAAACTTGTGAAATGAATTCAATCGTGGCCGACGCTCGCTCAAAGACGAAGGTCGTTCAAAAACGGCCGTTGTGCCAGAGAACATTGATGCCGTCCGTGAACTGATAATGCAAGATCGTCATGTAACATACCGTGAGATAGAGGCATCCTTGGGCATTTCTTCCACCAGCATACATTCCATATTGCATGAACACCTGGCCGTAAAAAGGTTTTTCTCGTTGGATCCCGTACAATTTGACAATCGCTCAAAAAAAGGCTCGTGTCGATTGGTGCAAAGAAATTTTGAAAAAATACGATCGCGGTGCTTCAAAAGACATTTAGAAATTTTGAAAAAATACGATCGCGGTGCTTCAAAAGACGTATATAAGATCGTCACAAGTGACGATTTATGAATCTATGCGTATACACCCGAAACAAAACAGCAATCGACCATGTGGGTCCTCGAAGACGAGCCAAATCCAATGAAAGTTTGTCGTGGAAGAAGCACTTCGAAGCAAATGGTCGCCTGTTTCTTCGGCAAAACTGGTCATGTGGCGACTTTTCCGCTTGAGCAACGTAGGACGGTCAATTCTGAGTGGTACACCACAATTTGTTTGCCTAAAGTCTTCGATGAAATTCGAAAAACGAACAAGAGAAGACGAATCATTGTTCGCAAGGACAATGCGAGCTCTCACACATCGGCTCAAACCAGCGCCAGCGAAAAACGAACAAGAGAAGGCGAATCATTGTGCACCATGGCAATGCGAGCTCTCACACATCGGCTCAAGTCAGCGCTTTTTTGACCGGAACGTCTAATTGATGGGTCATCCGCCGTACTGCCCTTACTTGGCATCCAATGACTTCCTTTTATTTCCGCACATAAAAAAAATGCGTGATGAACGATTTTCGTCGCCAGAAATAGCTGTTTAAATGTTCAATAAAACATATTTTCGAGGTGTCTCAATCGGAGTGGAAAAATTGGTTCGACAATTGGTTTAAGCGCTTGTAAAAGTGTATATATCATGCTGGAGAAAACTTTGAAAAACAACTATTTTTGATGATAAATATTCGCATTTTCATTATTAGGCCAGAAATACATATAGCAGCCTTCATATATGTATTTGCAGTACGTCAGACTCAAATACCAGACGAAAGACACACACCTGTTCTTGTTTCGTGTAGGGATAATTTTCCTTCGGGTCGATCTGGCCCATTTTCAATACCAACCGTCTGACAGCATCAACACTCATTTCTGATCTAAAATTTTAGCTGCCTAGCTTCAATAATGCGACCAGTAGTTTGCTCTCCACTGCAGACAGGCGTTAAAAACCAGTTTTGTTCAGGAGAGCCATTTTAAAGATTAGGTCCCTTTCCATTTGCGCTTAGAATCGTCGACTTCACTTTCATAAAACGCGCATATCTCTAGGAGGGAACACTTTCGGGGCATGGGATCGGTCTCATTTGATGCTCAGATGTTGTCCACATAAAAAAAAAGTGAAAAGTTGATGAAAGTGTTGTTGAGGAGAGCCATTTTAAAGATTAGGCCCCTTTCTATTTGCGCTTAGAATCGTCGACTTCACTTTCATAAAACGCGCATATCTCTGGATGGGAACACTTATGGGGCATGGGATCGGTCTCAATCGATGCTCAGATGTTGTCCACATCAAAAAAAGAAAAATAATTAAAATTGATTTGTTTACCCTCAGGTCCCTTTCTCTATACGCTGTCACATACATACTTTACTAGCTGAACCCGGCTCGCGTCGATGGTCCTAAATCTTATGGAGTTATGGACTCATTGGCCGTTTTCTTCTGGCAACTCGCTTAGAAGGTCGCTAACGAGATAACTTCACACCGTTGTACAAGAATATAAAAATTATTTTGTTAACAGAAAACTATAGACGATTAATCTCCGTTTATTTTAAAAAAAATATTTTTTTTTTTTGAAGTTAGTTATTCAAGATCAACCTTAACCGAGTTGAATCGAGCAGAAGAAGTTATTACTCGCTTATAGCATTTCTTGATTACATATTTTTCTACAAATTAAAAATTTTCTTTTTTTTGTTTTTAATGTGCTGAAGATGGTCAATATAATTATAAATAAAACGAATTCATTATTTCAATTTTTTTCTCGACGCTTTTTTTCCGACATCCTCGGAGAATTCATTTTTTGATTAATACCTGTTTTTGACAAAAAAAAATTTAATTAATATGTTATTTCGTGTTTTTTTTTTTTTTTGTATAAATAAAAATAGTTTTCATATCAAACGGTTTATGATTCATAAAGCCAATCAGTACAACAAAATTGCTAAAAAAAAATCGTAAAATTTTGAAGTTCTCGCTTTAGCGACCACTTAGTCGTTTAATAAGCGAGTACCACTAGAACACGCCTATTAATAATTGTTGCGAGTGAATGTTGAACCACCAGCATTAAATGGAATGGAAAGCAGACTAGAATCGGTACATCCACGTCTTTAAATATTTTCGATAATGTCTTGATTATATTATATATAAATTCCTTTAAATTCAATATTAAGTTTTCGTATTATCGGTCGTTTACCAATTCAATGGGAGTTGAGTTGCTAGGGATAGCCATCCGGCATTCCCAGAAGGTTTCTGAGCAAGAATGATTCAACATTGTGCACGAAAAAATATTGTAACCAATGAATAAGGACATTTTCTCTGTTCCGCCAAGAGAATTAACCACGCCCACACCTTACTTGTCTACTTGTTTCTATAAGGGTTTTGTACGCCCGTACGAAAAAAGTAGAAGCACGCCCCATTTTGGTACTTCCAGTACAAAGGGCACATTTTGACCACTTTTAATATTCGCATGATAATTTAAATTCATACGCTTAAAATTAGAAAATCTACTAAAAGTTAGACTTACTGACGAAAAATTGGAGCCTAAGCCACGCTTCTTTTTGTACCTCTCACACATCAGAGTGTGAATTGAAACCAACATAACTTTATTCCTCATGTTTGAACTCCGGTTGAATTTTGTTTTCTGCGATAAGTTTGTTTCATCTTGTATGTGCATACGAAAGGCCCCCAGTACAAAGGCCTCATTTTGACCACTTTTGATATTCGCATGATAATTTAAATTCATACGTTTCTGCTTGAAATTAGAAAATCGATTAAAAGTTAGACTTACTGACGAAAAATTACAGTCTAAGCCACGCTTCTTTTTGTACCTCCCACACATCAGAGTGTGAATTGAAACCAACATAACTTTATTCCTCGTGTTTGAACTTCGGTTGAATTTCTCGATAAGTTTGTTTCATCTTGTATGTGCATAAGAAAAAAATGCCACGCCCCATTCTAGTACCTTCCACACAAACGACCCTTTACGAAATGTTAATAAAATTGGTACGGTTCAGGCAATAGAAAGACGGATACCTTAAACTACATACTCGTATATGGGTAAACGTATATGTAAGACGGATCAGCCGACTGAAACTTTTTTTTGTCCTTTGTAGATTTTTTTGTATAAGTACATATCGGATGATCAATATAGAGGCATTTTTATGTTAAGTAAAAAAAATAGAAATATTCAAATCAAGTGTGGAATCTTTATTGTTCATTTGAAATGACATTTTATACCTTTTATCTTTCGAATATAATTTCCTTCAAATGTTGGCAACTGTAGTACGGAAATGAGCGTTCGGTAAGAAACGGAAAGATACGCTGTTTTCGACCAAAATTTTGTTCAGTGATAATGCCCATTCATAAAAAATCCATCAATAAACAAAATTGCTGCATTTGGGGTAAAGAGCAACCAGAAGATGTTCAAAAGTGCCATCATACCCAGAGATATGATGGTACCTCGCCTTCATATTTTTGCAAAAATAATGATGGCCGGAACGTAACCGTGGAACGGAACGTAACCATAATATTGTCTACATTTGGTTCCAACAACACTGCGCTACATGCCATACAGCCAACGAAACAATCAATTTATTAATGGAAACTTTTGGTGAGCGCATTATCTCGCGTCGTGGGCCTGTGGCCTCCAAGATCGCTCGATGTAACACCGCTGGACTATTTTTTGTGGGGTTATGTGAAGTTGCTTGTCTACGCAGATGAGCCCGACACTGTTGACGACTTGAAACAGAATATTTGTCGCGTTATTTCTGACATACGACCCCCAATGCTGCAAAAAGTGATCGAAAATTGGACCTCTCGGCTGGAATTTAATCGAGACGGCCGCGACTAACCCTTTCTTTATAACAAATCTAAATTCTTGGCCATACCATTAAATTAAATGCGTTGTATTTCTTTTTGAAAACCACACGTCTAAAAATAACACCCTTTACAAGGAGTGTCACCATTTACACATCTTAACCCTGAATATTATGCTAAATATCAGATAAGCGAAAGAAATTGGCTGAATGTTATGATCAGCAGCATTTTGCTGCAATAAATTGCATATACAAGATTTGTTGGAATTAATTTTTATACCCTCCACCACCATACAATGGAGGGTATATTAGTTTTATCATTCTGTCTGTAACACCTTGAAATAATCATCGGAGACCCAACAAAGTATATATATTCTTGATCCTCGACGATCTAGCCATGCTGTCCGGCTGTCCGTCTGTCCGTCTGTTGAAAACAAGATAGAGCCTGCATGAAAACAGCTAGGGAGCTGAAATTTGGCACAAATATGTGTAGTTAACCTAGGATGGTTGTTATTGAAAATGGGCTATATAGCTCTACGGGAAGTTGGTGTTGGAGACCCTCAACCGGCACTACCTCATAAAAATTAGTTTTTTATTTGGAAATATCCGTCCAGTTTCTTGAACAAAATCACTGAAATTTGGCAAATAATAATCTCTATATAGGGGCAATCATCTACGTAAAAATGGTTTAGATTGGGCCACCATTTCTTGTACCTCCCATAAAATGAAATTTTACACATCAAGATTTCTGTATACAACACACTTCTACGCTGAATTTGGCTAATATCGGAAAGGCCCTACTGGTACCTCCCACACAAACGGTCTCATGGGCCTTGAAAAATAATATGCCAATAACTCATTACAAACTTGACCTATCGAGATGAAATTTTCTACATAAAGATTTTTATATAGAGCACACCTAGTTCCAAATTCTGTTGAGATCAAAAATGTTGTACTAGTACCTTCCACACAAACGGTCTCATGGGCTTTGAGAAATAATATTACGATAACTCACCACAAGCTTGACCTATCGAAATGAAATTTTACACATAAATATTTCTTTATAAAACACACTTCCGCACCAAATTTGGTTCTATTTGGGAATCTGGTGGAGGGTATCCAAAGTTCGGCAAAGCCAAATTTAAAATTTTTTACTTGTTTTTACTACTTAAGTCACACAAAACCCCTTTAAGGAACAAGGAGGGACTTTTCAGTAAGCTGAGCACAATTCAACTCTTATACTCACTGTCTGGGGCCTACTGTTTAACGCTGGCTCCGAACGGCTTATGCGTTTTATAGAGAAGTTTTTACATGGCTTACTCGTAAATTGTTAGATGATCTTACCCGGGATTGAATCTGCGTTTGCTGACTTGATAATCGGGCACACTTCTATTACACCACGGCATCCATATTTTTCTCAAATAGTATTGATTTATGCCTTAATTGTGTCCTCTTCAAAGTATTACCGCTCAAATATAACACACTTGTGTCAGCGTTTTTTTTAATCTTCGAATCAGCACTTACAAGCGCTTTTTAGTATGGCCTTGAACTGTCCCAGCAATTCGGTTTTTATCTTCTCAATAATCGCAAAACGCCTCCCTTTCATGGGTATCTTCTATTTTGGAAAAAAGTCACATGGGGCCAAATCTGGTGAAAACCGTGGCAGAGGCATGATTACGGTAGTTCTTTCGCCCCAAAAATTAACAAAATGTGACGGAGATTTTTCATTTTCAAATTCAGCAATTTTGGAACGAACTTCGCTGCCACACTCTTAATGCCCAAAAATTGTATGACATGCGCCAACCGATATGTCAACATACTCGGCAACTTCTCAAGTAGTGAATTGATTACTTTCTCAACATTTTTATCCGTTTTTGTTGTAATGAATCTTCCGGGACGAGCGTCGTCGTCATTGACATCTTCTCGACATTCTTTAAAAAGCTTGTTCCACTTGTAAACATTTTTTTGTGTTAGAGTACAATCCCCATATGCCACTCTTAATATTTCAAGTACTTTTAATCATTTAATTCCATTAAAAATACAAAATTTGATGCAAATTTGTTAATCCATTTTTTTCTCTGCCGGAAAATCGCCGAACAAGCAAAACACGTCTAAGTGTTATGCCTCTTACAATCAAACTCACCTAAGAACATGTGTTAGAGACAAGTGTAGCTTCATAAAAAAAACTTGAAAAAAAGCTATTCATGTGTGGCCTATTATATAGTACACTGCATTTCTGTATGTTCAGAAAATCTAACTTAAAATATGAGGTTGACCTTCTTTGACAAGCTCTAAATTTACACAGATTTAAAATCAAATGTAATTTTTTAATTTGAAAATCGGTTGAACATATGTGTGGAAGATACTTAGTAGGGACATAAATACTGTTACAACATTGAACACACCCATTTCAATAGAAGAACTGAACATACCCCGTTAATGTCATATGGGTTTTGAAAGCTAACCTCAATAGCGTTAGTCTGTAACGGGATTTTTACTTTCATCATGGAGTGGTCAGATAATGAGAACCGTATCGCTGTAATAGCGCTTTCAAAACGCTCCGGCCACTAGGGATTAGCCGCATGTTCGTCTACCGATGCATAAAACTGTTTGAGGAGACAGGAGATGTAAAAGACCGCCACCGGTCGGTCCGCCCACGCTCTGTTCGAACACCGCATGTCATCAAAGCCGTTAAATCAAGAATTCACAGAAATTCGCTCTGAAAACAGAAAATTATGGCCCGTGAGCTGAATATCACGTAAAAGTCCATGAGTCGAATCATTAAAAATGACTTGGGACTTGGGGCTTTCAAACGACGTACCGGACATGTATTGACTGCAGCTTTAAAAAAAATAGGATTGAATAATTAAAACGTCTTGCTGCAGAACTTGCACAGAAAAATGTTGTTTACCGATGAAAAAATTTTTACCGTTCAGGAAAAATGTAACAAGCAAAATTATAGAGTGTATGCGCGGTCACTGAACTGATCCCAAGCGTGGAAAAGGGTCATCACTCAGCTTCAGTCATGCTTTGGTGGGGTGTCTCTTACAATAGGGTTACGGACTTGCATTTCTGCGAACAAGGAGTCAAAACATTGGCAAAACATTGTGAAGCCTCTTAACAAGTCCCTGTTCCAAAACCAGCCATGGACTTTTCAGCAGGATTCAGCGCCGGCCCATAAGGCTAAAACGTCCCAGGCCTGGCTTCGAAACAATTTGCCAGCGTTCATTTCCTCTGAAGAATGGCCCTCAGGCAGTCCAGATTTAAATCCATAGGATTACAAATTGTGGACGGCTTTAGAGGACAAGGTTTGTCACTAAAGATACCCCAACATTGGATCTCTTAAGACTGCTTTGGTTCGAGCTGTGGCCAATTTTCCAAAATGGACGAGGTTCGTGCAGCTATTGACGATTGGCCAGTGCGACTTAAGGAGTGTGTAAAGGCAAAAGACGGACATTTCGAATAAGTAGATTATACAATACATGGATTTGGATACAATACACATCAATAAAACTGTGACAGCGCATAGAGAAAGGGACCTAAGGGTAAAAAAATCAATTTTCACTTTTTTTTTTGATGCGGACAACATCTGAGCATCGAGTGAGACCGATCCCATGCCCCAAAAGTGTTCCCTCCCAGAGATATGAGCGTTTTATGAAAGTGATGGTACACCAAAGATACGCGTATTTAAATTTTAAAAATTGCTCTCCTGAACAAAACTGGTTTTTATCCTATTTTGCGTGTCACATATATTAAAAAATATTTGGTCCAAAAACATTCAGTACTTTTTATTTTACAACATATGTCCCTACTAAGTATGAGGTTGACCTTCTTTGGCGGGCTCTAAATTTACACAGATTTAAAATCAAATGTAATTTTTTAATTTGAAAATCGGTTGAACATATGTGTGGAAGATATATTCTAATATTAACCTTTTTTTTAATTTCAATAGTGTCCGTCCATAGTCCGAAAACTTACTTCTGCCAAATTTTATAAAAACCGGACAACAATTGCGACCTTAATTTTGATTACAAGCTACGGACGGACAGACGGATATAGTTAAATGAAATCAAGAGATGATTATACGCCGCACAGTGGGGTATTGTACCCCCAAAATGGAGATTAATTAAAGGACGCTTTCCGGAGATGTAATATTTATATATATTTACTACTTCAGAGATTATTAGCGGATTCCAGTTGATTTTGTCAAAATCGGCCTTTAAATGGCTTAGATATGGCCGAAACATCGTAAAAGATATGCCAAAAATATAATTTTTTAAAGTATATTGGGCTTTAACTTCTGATGCATGCATTCCACGTGGCACCTTCAAATAATAAAATTATAGCCCTCAACAATCTGCGTCCTTTGCACTTAATTCAATAAAATCACAATTCAAATGGCCTAACTATCGGCGATATTACCTCGAAAAAACACATTTACGGCTGATATCGGGCTATAACTCCCGATATGTATATCCCACGTGGAGCCTTCAGAGATTAATTTGATAGCCCTAACTGAGATCTGTCTATTGCAATATCATTAAATTCGGTTATCAACTGGCGACAATACGGATTATAGTATTTCAAACATATATATTTACATCCGATGTTGTGCTATAACTTCCGATGTGTACATCCCACACGGAATATCTTAAAATATCAATATGATAGCCCTCAAAGTGGTCCATCTTTTAACGTTGCACTAAATGCACTAAAATCGGCCGAGAAATAAGTAAAAACTAATTAAAAACCGACAACCGAAAAAATCTTTTCAACCGACATAAGGCTATATCAATATAACTCTGTGAATACAAACCCCTCAGATAAAAATATAATGCATCGACCATGATATATAATATGGGCGCTGTAACATACTTTACAATACCCAAACATTTGACCGGCTTCTTGAAGCCTTACAGATATTTTAACAGAAAAATTATTATATGTTGCCCGTAACTTAATTTTAAATTCCAATCAACATGAAAATAAGCTTGCTAACATTGTGTTATGTAATACTGTTATGAACAAATGTAATAATAGCTATATTTTTATAAAATATAATTTTTTAATATTTTTTTTAAAGCAGGACTAAGTAAATTATTTTGTAATTTTAAAAATTTTTGCTTCTTAACTCAATGGTATTCGTAAAATTATAAATGTTGCTTTTACAATTTTTTTTACAAATTTTGTTAAAAATCGAATTGGCGCATAAACGCACAAGATGTTTTTGTCTATTACGAGGGCGGTTCGGAAAGTTCTTAGCCTATCAATGAAAGTGAATAGTTGGTTTTTAAAAATATTCTTATTTTTCAATATAATCTCCTGAAACTTCAATACACTTAGTCCAACGCTTTTCTAGCAATTCTATCCCTTGACTAAAATAGTTTTCCTCAAGGTCTTCAAAATAGTGGTTTACAACTGAAATTGCATCTTCATTTGAGGTAAAACGCTTGCCAGCAAGGATTTTTTTTAGATTTGGGAACAGGTAAAAGTCACTGGGAGCTAAATCAGGAGAATAAGGTGGGTGGTCAAGCAACTCGTACTTTAATTCGTTGATTTTAGCCATTGTTAAAACACTCTTGTGCGCTGGTGCATTGTCTTGATGAAAAATTATTTTTTTGTGTTGTAAGCCAGGACGTTTTTCTCGAATTTGTACATTTAATTGATCTTAAAGGTTACAATAGTACTCTGAATTTATTGTTTTACCCTTTTGCAGATAGTCAATCAATAAAATACCTTTGAAGTCTCAAAAAACCGTTGCCATAACCTTACCAGTTGATTGAATTGTTTTTGCCTTCCTTGGGTCACTTCCTCCAGCTTCAGTCCATTGTTTGGATTGTTCTTTTGTCTCTGGAGTATAGTGGTGGATTCATGTCTCATCAACAGTTATGAAACGACGCTTAAAATCCATTTTATTTCGCTGAAAACGATGCAAACAAGCTTGAGAAATGTTCATTCTTATGCGTTTTTGGTCGACTGTTAACAAGTGCGGCACCCATCTTGCAGAAAGCTTTTTCATCTGTAGTTCTTCATGCAAAATTAAATGGACTCGATCATTTGAGATGCCCATGATATTAGCTATTTCACGCACTTTTATTCGTCGATCATTTAATACCATATCATGCACTTTGGCTACAACTTCTGTTGTTGTTGCTGTTTTTGGACGTCCACTACGTGGTTCATCTTCAATGCTTGTACGACTACGTTTAAATTCAGCAACCCAGTTTTTTACTGTTGCATATGAAGGAGCACTTTCACCTAACACATTCACCATATCATTATGAATTTCTTGTCCCGATAAACCTTTTTTATGTAAATATTTAATGACACCACGCATTTCTAATTTTTCCATTGTAAAAAAATCGAGGATGCGACTTTTGTGAACACCTGTTTCTATATGAAGGAGTTGCCAGATCGAAACAAAACTTAACATGTGTTCATAGCAGAGATGGCAGTTTCCAAAACACTTAACTTTTTTCTGTTTATACCGCGCTTTTTGTGCTAGGCTAAGAAGATTCCGAACCGCCCTGGAATATTAGTACATTTCATAAGCTTTAAAAAATATAAATTTCAGAACACGAAGTTGACCGGTACCATTTTAAAACTATACATACTCCTCAAGAATGGCTAAAATTTAGACCTATTTTCCATAAATGATTAAAAATAGTTGTACAAGGTAAATGTCGGCCTGCAACTGTTTTTTTTTTGTTCGAAACTACCTGAAGTTGAAGGATCCATAATAATATTTGGCTATTGAATGGCAAATATAGAAAAACTTGCACTTAAAAATACAAAAAAATTCACTTTTTGCAAATACGCGGAAAAATCAATAAAAATTACGAACTTTGAGACAACGCAAAAATTGCAGTAAGCAACGTTATATGTTAACTATTCTTTTGCCTAATGATTGAGAATTTTGTCTACAATTATCGAGTATAAAACATTAATCGCATATCTCAATTTTCATTTTTCAATTAATCTCCGTTTTAGTGGTGAAATACCCCAACGTGCGTCGATACATGAAACTAACTTATAATACTGTGTACCACAGCGTGGTGCACATGGATAACGCTTATTGAAAGCACGTAGCCTGAGAAATTCCAAAGTTCACCTATCTCGTATATTAAACCTGATGGTCATTGCTCTTACCTGGCGATTGCACTTTTTCCGAGCCAGCGCCGGTGGCCAAAAACCTGAAATTATAAACAAATAAAAATTATCATCTAAATAAAACCAATTTGATTGCATTTATAAGAATTCATCACGATTTGTTAATATTTTACCACAAAAAATCTATACTTTTATCTAACTTCATCTGAAGCCGAAAATGCTTTAAGAGTAAAATCATGCATGAAAATATGCAAATGCAGCTCAAATTGTCCTATGCATCTGTCGAAGAAAATTATAACGTCTGTGGCATATCGACATATATGGATCTTCGGGCAACAAGCCTAATATGATTGCCTAGCAAATGTGTCAACAACATCGACACACTTGAGCACAATTCACCTCATCTCACATTTAATTACATGTCATTCTTGTGTCACATTAATGAGATTTATTTTCTTATTTGTGTCCAGCTCGAAACGTTAATCATTGCCATCTTGTGTGGTGATTGTCGCCTCAATAATGATAGTCCTCCTTATCTGTCCCTCCCTCCGCCCAAATCCGAAAAGATTCCGGTGTCAGCCTTCTCTACCCCTTTCGACCACGAAATATTTTATCATTTTCTTTCCATATCCGTTTGCGAGGATGCCAGGAGTGGTTAATTAATATGCTGTTGATGGTGCCACGAGCAGGCAGAGAGTGTTTAAGTACGAGTATCCTAGAGACACGTTCAAGGTGCTGACAAATAGTTTGGCTGTCAACTAGTGCTTGAGGATAATCGTGACATTGAGTAAGGAAGACGGACTGTGCTTGCGAAACTGCTGGATTTGACAGAGTTTGGAGAAGAATTTAAGGTAAGTCTTGGTGGCCGGATAAAGTCTTTGACGCTTAGTGGTTAAAAAAAAAGTAATTTGGAAAAGTTTGCAAATTTTGAAAATTTTACTTTGCCATTTTGTTAAAAAGCAAGAGGTCTTGAGCCGGTTAATCCCTGTTCAATGTGTAAAAACAACAGACCGAAATAAAACCAACGAGCTAAACATACGTACATACACGGCACGGCACACAAGTTGAATGAAGATATGCCGATTTTATTTTAGTCGACTTTGTTAGTAATTAAGTTAAACACTTGTAAGCAAAAATTTTTAAAAAACGACAAGTTTTAAAAACATTTTTACAATTTCAGTGAAACAATGACACGCCCCCTCTAAATTAAATTGGACAAATTTTTTTTCATTTTTTTTAAAAAGAAAAAAAAGAAACTCCTATATTAGAGATAGGCTGTTAAAATGTTCTACGGAAATAAACTCCATTCGAGTTCACTTAAGACATTTCATCACGAAAATCCGGTAAAACGAAGCAATATTTATTAATTTTTACATGGTACTCGTATAGCGTTGCAAGATAAAACTTAGCTTGGCCCGTAAAAACAACTCGTACCTACGAGGGTGGTCCTGTTGTTTGCTAAAGATCAGTCTCTCATTTTTAGAGGAAATCAGTCAGCCACAATGAGAGTCCGAACTTTTGTTGCATAGTATAACAGGTTACAACAGCGAATTAAACGGAGTTGGGTTACTACAATAACCACCAGCTGTGGCAACCAAAAATTGTACGCAATTCGGTTAGTATATATGACTTTTTGGCTGTAAGAATCGTACTACTCGTATTATTGGAGCTTCCATTTTATGGTAAGTCGAACCATGAAATCATCAATACCATGGAATGTTGGCTATTGAAACCAATGTTTATCCAACCGTATATTTGTACTACGGGCCAATTTCCAACTGATTTTTTCTCTGTGTGTACTTCAAGCTCTTTCGTATCAATGTACGAGTACATTCGATATTGCACGAACACCTGGCCGTAAACAAGGTTTGTTCTCGTTGGATCCCACACAATTACACAATCGCTCAAAAAAAGGATCGCGTCGATTGGTGCAAAGAAATTTTGAAAAAACACGATCACGGTGCTTCAAAAGACGTTTATAAGATCGTCACAGGTGACGAATCATGGATCTATGCGTATGAGCCTGAAACAAAACAGCAATCGACCGCGTGGGTCTTCGTAGACGAGCCAAATCCAACGAAATTTGTTCGTGGAAGAAACACTTCGAAGCAAATGGTCGCCTGTTTCATCGGCAAAACTGGTCATGAGGCGACTGTTTCGCTTGAGCAACGTAGAAGGTCAATTCTGAGTGGTACACCACAATTTGTTTGCCTGAAGTCTTCGGAGAAATTCGAAAAACGAACATGACACCCAATGACTTATTTTTATTCGCGAACATCAAGAAAAAAGTGCTTGGTCAAAGATTTTTGTCGCCAGAAGATGCTGTTGAAGCGTTCAAAAACCATTTCCGTCGCCAGAAGATGCTGTTGAAGCGTACAAAAACCATGTTTTGGAGGTGTATCAATCGTAGTGGAAAAAGTGCTTCGACAATTGGTTTGAGCGCATGCGAAAGTGTATAAATCATGCTGGAGAATACTTTGAAAAACAATAAAACCATTTTTGATGATAAGTATTCGCATTTTCATTATTAGGCCAGAAATATATATAGCAGCCCTCGTAATAGTGCATATCGGTTTCTTGCGCAAAGTGAAATTTGAATATTTTTGAGGTAATACCCTTTTAACGTTTTTTACGTGAACTGCAAAACAAAACGTTTTCGAATAACTCGACTACGAGGGTGACTGGCCTAACATAAAAAGAACCGTTTTTTTTGGAATTATTTTTATTAATTTTTCAACATAATCTCCTTCCAACTCAATACACTTCATGAAACGTTTTTCAAGTTTTTTAATTCCTTCCGAAAAATAAGATTTTTCAAGACCTTCAAAATATGCCTCAGTTTCAGCAATAACCTCGCTATTGGACGAAAATTTTTTGCCATCGAAAATATTTTTTAAATTTGGAAACAAGAAATAATCAGATGGAGCTTAATCTGGACTATACGAGTATGGTGGATGCGGAGCAATTTCAAATCGTAATTCGGCCAGTTTTTGTTGAGTTAAAAATGCGGTGTGTGAAGTTGCATTATCTTTATGAAAAATAACTTTTTTTTCTAAATGCGGTCGTTTTATCTGGATTTCTTCACTCAACCGATCCAATAATGCACAACAATTATATAGTTTTTCCTTTCTCAAGATAATCATTAAACATTATACCCCTTGCATCCTAAAATACTGTGGCCATTACTTTTCCTGCTGACTTAACAGTTTTCGCCTTCTTGGGACCACTTTTACCAGCTTCTATCCATTGTTTTGACTGTTCTTTGCATTCTGGGATGTAGTGATGGATCCATGTTTCATCAACAGTTATGAATCGGCGCAAGAACTCTATTGGATTACGCTGATAAAACGCTAAAAGCTCCTCGGAATTGGTCCAACGGGCGATTTTTTGGGGCAAAGTCAACAAACGCGGCACCCATCTTGCGGATAGCTTTTTCATGTGCAGTTCATCATGTAAAATACTCCAAACTTGTTTTTCGTGTATTTTAACAATATCAGCAAGTTCTCTGAGCTTTATTCGTCTATCTTTAGTCACTTCATTAAATATTTTTCTAATGTTTTCAATAGTAGTAGCAGTTTTCGGTCTTCCAGAGCGTTGTTCATCTTCCGTACTTGAACGACCCATTTTAAATTGTTGAACCCAGGATTTCACGGTGGAGTATGATAGTGCATTATCACCATGAACAGAATCCAATTCATCTTTGATTAATTGTGGCGTATAACCTTTCATATAAAAGTGTTTAATTACCGCACGAAACTCTTTATTTTCCATTTTTCAAAAATTATAAAACTTGTTTACTTCAATCACCTATAACAAAGAAAATAATCATTAAATATTTCGGAAATTTTGACAGATGGCTTATAAAAGATTGCTTTTAAAAAACAAAAACAAAAAAAGTTGCTAGTAAAACAGAACATGTGCCAGGCCAGTTAGTTTTGCGGTCGCCCTCGTATTCTTTTGTGATTCAATTAAAAAAAAACTTTGTACCACATTGTGGTGTAGGGTATATATGTGTACTAGTATTGATGGCTCTACGACACTGTTAAATTGTGAATGCCAGCTAGTTTATTTACTCGAACCAAATCTCCCCTGAATATGAATAGCATTGTAGTTCCTTAGCAATTTGAATCTCTCAGAACAATTCAATTTATGTCCCCTTACATATTTGCCACAAAGTACTTATGGCTACCCATATGCAACGGGTTATTTATGAAGTCATTCCACAGTTGACCCAATAATTCCGCCGTGGTAGCATCAGTAACTCATTGCAGCCACAAGTGCATGTACTCCCTGTAATTGTCTAACCGTTTGTGCGTGCATGCGGCTGTGTGTGATCCAATTGTCTTGCACCACACTCAAATTACAAAAGAAAAGTTTCCAAAGTGCTACCCAACAGTCTGAGTCTACCTTCGTTGGCGGGGCTATACCAACAACCATGTACAAGTTCGGTATCCTTTGCTTCGCACCAAGTTTCGTAGTAAAGCAAAACTTTTGCAAAAGTAATTTCCGTGAGCAACATGTGCGTTTAAATAACTGAATATGTGAGAATATATGAATAGAAGTTTCACAAATTGGTGCGCTCTTGTCTTCTGGTATCTACTCGTACATACTCCTAAATCCATTAAAAGAAAGGGGCATTCGTTTCAATATTTAAGCCATAAGGCTTTAGGTTTATTCACCATATCGACTAGATCCATGGCGTTGCTTTAGAAAAGACATCACGACGTCAAATCCTAGATTTTGCATGCCAGCTTAAAAAAGTTATCAACAGATCTTCCACTAGAAGAAAATGTTTCAGTGTTTGTTAATAGTCTGATGTGAGGCCATATTTCAATTATTATTATTTATTCAATAACAACTAAAACAAGTAAAAAAACTTATGTCAGTTGATCTGACTCACATATACCCTTACCCATATATGGATATTTTATTTTCCTACGTTTCATTCTCCATTGCCGAAAGCGTACAGATTTTATTGAAATCTCGTAAACGGTAGAGGAGAATTAATGTGGGTAGTGGGGTAGTTCTTGTGGGAGGTACAAGAAAGCGCATGGCAGAGGCTCTATTTATCCACTATTACTCCATCCATTCAACATTGCGGTTGTCGCAACTTTAAGAGCGCTTACTCAAATTTTCGGCCGTAATAATTGTCCCACCCGACAGGCTGTGAGGGCTTTCATCAAAAAAATCATCTTCAGCGATGAAGCTCATTTCTGGATGGAAAATAAGATCCAAAGAATATATCGCTGTACACGGGCTCGTGGTGATCATATGGCAGAAATCGAATTGCATTCTTAAAATGTAAAATTTACACTTCACCTGGAATAAATTTGATATCTACGAGGGCGGTTCGGAAAGTTCTTAGCCTATCAATGAAAGAGAATAGTTAGTTTTTCAAAAATATTTTTATTTTTTAATATAATCTCCTGAAACACACTTAGTCCAACGCTTATCTAGCAATTCTATCCCTTGATTAAAATAGTTTTCCTCAAGGTCTTCAAAATAGTGGTTTACAACTGTAATTGCATCTTCATTTGAGGTAAAACACTTGCCAGCAAGGAATTTTTTTAAATTTGGGAACAGGTAAAAGTCACTGGGAGCTAAATCAGGAGAATAAGGTGGGTGGTCAAGCAACTCGTACTTTAATTCGTTGATTTTAGCCATTGTTAAAACACTCTTGTGCGCTGGTGCGTTGTCTTGATGAAAAATTATTTTTTTGTGTTGTAAGCCAGGACGTTTTTCTCGAATTTGTACATTTAATTGATCTAAAAGGTTGCAATAGTACTCTGAATTTATTGTGTCACCCTTTTGCAGATAGTCAATCAATAAAATACTTTTGAAGTTCCAAAAAACGGTTGCCATAACCTTACCAGCCGATTGAATTGTTTTTGCCTTCTTTGGGGCACTTCCTCCAGCTTCAGTCCATTGTTTGGATTGTTCTTTTGTCTCTGGTGTATAGTGGTGGACCCATGTCTCATCAACAGTTATGAAACGACTCCATTTTATTTCGCTGAAAACGATCCAAACAAGCTTGAGAAATGTTCATTCTTATGCGTTTTTGGTCGACTGTTAACAAGTGCGGCACCCATCTGGCAGAAAGCTTTTTCATCTGTAGTTCTTCATGCAAAATTAAATGGACTCGATCATTTGAGATGCCTATGATATTAGCTATTTCACGCACTTTTATTCGTCGATCATTTAATACCATATCATGCACTTTGGCTACAATTGCTGTTGTTGTTGCTGTTTTTAGACGTCCACTACGTGGTTCATCTTCAATGCTTGTATGACCACGTTTAAATTCAGCAACCCAATTTTTAACTGTTGCATATAAAGGAGCACTTTCACCTAACACATTCACCATATCATTATGAATTTCTTGTCCCGATAAACCTTATTTATGTAAATATTTAATGACACCACGCATTTCTAATTTATCCATTGTAAAAAAATCGCGGATGCGTCTTTTGGGAACACCTGTTTCTATATGAAGGAGTTGCCAGATCGAAACAAAATTTAAAATGTGTTCATAGCAGAGATGGAAGTTTTCAAAACACTTAACTTTTTTCTGTTTATACCGCGCTTTTTGTGCTAGGCTAAGAAGTTTCCGAACCGCCCTCGTATATCTTAAATATTCTGTCCTTTATTAATAAAGGGTGTCCTAAGAAGAGCGCAATTTTTAACTGACTGATGCAGCAATTGAATTGTTTCTCTGGCTGTATGACATGTGGCGCCGTCTTGTTGGAACCACATGCCCTCCACATTCATTTCTTCAATTCTAGGCAAGAAAAAACTGGTTATCATTTCACGATACCAAACACCATTGACTGTTTGCGCTTGACCTGCCTCATTTTCATAAAAAAAGGTCCAATGATTCCTCCAGCCCAAAAACCACACCACACAGTGACACGTTGAGGATGCATTTGCTTCTCGTGAATCACTCGAGGATTTTCCGCACCCCAAATGCGACAATTCTGCCTATTGACGAAGCCATCAAGATGAAAATGGGCCTCGTCACTGAAGATGATTTTATTGGCACAATCAGCATTTTCATGTTGTCTCTCCAATACCCAATTAACGAACTCCTGAATTCGTGTAGCGCTCCATTTTTACTAACCTCGTACCTTCTACTAACAAACAATAACAATTGTTCAAATGTCAAACAATGACACTTCGAATTTTGCCAGATTTAAAAATTGCGTTCTTCTTGGGACACCCTTTATATAAAATTAATAGAAAGCCCTTTACCTCAATTCTTATGTATTTATTTTTAGCTTATGAGCTTATGCAAACAATATTGAAGATATTACAAGAATATGGAAGATATTATAAGAATGAATGATTTCTTCTGTAAATGAGAGACTTGGGTGATTATAGTAAATTTAATAAAGGTCGCCAAAGAAATGTTTAGTTTTCAACTCTAATACCATATCAAACAAGTTAAAAAGTAGTAGATATTTCTTTTCGATTCCCGTCTATAGGATTTAGTGTAATTTGCATCCTTTTTTCGAAAAAGCGAAAAATTGTTGTCCAAATAATTTCAGTTGATGCGTTTCCTTTTTTAAATAAAATTTGCATAAATGTGTTTAAAAATAGTCGTTTAAATACTAAAATGTTCTACAAAATTACTACTATTATCACTAAATAAAACTGAAATGATTTAAAATAAAATCAGACCCTAAAGCAGAGTGCAGCCACGAAAATCAATGTCACTTTGCCATTTTTCTAAAAACATGACTTCTATTTAAATATAGATGCAAGAGGTCTTGAGCCGGTTAATCCCTTTTCAATGTGTAGAAGCAACAGACCGAAAAAAAAACGAACGAGCTAAACGTAGACAGAAATATTTGGTCTTAAATTTCCACTTAACGTCACTTTAATAATGTATCATAAATAAGCTTTACGAGGGCGACCGCAAAACTAACTGGCCTGGCACATTTTCTGTTTTACTAGCAACTTTTTTTGTTTTTTTTTTAAAGCAATCTTTTATAATCCATCTGTCTAAATTTCCGAAATATTTAATGATTATTTTCTTTGTTACAGGTGATTGAAGTAAACAAGTTTTATAATTTTTGAAAAATGGAAAATAAAGAGTATCGTGCGGTAATTAAACACTTTTATATTAAAGGTTATACGCCACAATTAATCAAAGATGAATTGGATTCTGTTCATGGTGATAATGCACCATCATACTCCACCGTGAAATCCTGGGTTCAACAATTTAAAATGGGTCCTTCAAGTACGGAAGATGAACAACGCTCTGGAAGACCGAAAACTGCTACTACTATTGAAAACATTAGAAAAATATTTAATGAAGTGACTAAGGATAGACGATATTGTTAAAATACACGAAAAACAAGTTTGGAGTATTTTACATGATGAACTCCACATGAAAAAGCTATCCGCAAGATGGGTGCCGCGTTTATTGACTTTGCCCCAAAAAATAGCCCGTTGGACCAATTCCGAGGAGCTTTTAGCGATTTATCAGCGTAATCCAATAGAGTTCTTGCGCCGATTCATAACTGTTGATGAAACATGTATCCATCACTACATCCCAGAATGCAAAGAACAGTCAAAACAATGGATAGAAGCTGGTAAAAGTGGTCCCAAGAAGGCGAAAACTGTTAAGTCAGCCGGAAAAGTAATGACCACAGTATTTTGGGATGCAAGGGGTATAATATTTATTGATTATCTTGAGAAAGGAAAAACTATAAATAGTGAATATTATTGTGCATTATTGGATCGGTTGAGTGAAGAAATCAAGATAAAACGACCGCATTTAGAAAAAAAAGTTATTTTTCATTAAGCTAATGCTCCTAAACACACTGCATTTTTAACTCAACAAAAACTGGCCGAATTACGATTTGAAATTGCTCCGCATCCACCATATGGTCCAGATTTAGCTCCTTCTGATTATTTCTTGTTTCCAAATTTAAACAAAATTCTCGGTGGAAAAAAATTTTCGTCCAATAGCGAGGTTATTGCTGAAACTGAGGCATATTTTGAAGGTCTTGAAAAATCTTATTTTTCGGATGGAATTTAAAAACTTGAAAAACGTTTGATGAACTGTATTGAGTTGGAAGGAGATTATGTTGAAAAATAAATAATAAAAATTCCAAAAAAAAACCGGATCTTTTTATGTTAGGCCAGTTACTTTTGCGGTCGCCCTATTATATTGACCCAATTTAATAATTTAATGCATAAAATCGTTCTACTTGAGCATACAAACTTTATTAGATTCGAAAGTAAAAACCAAGTATTGAAAAAACCTGTTCGTAAGTCAAATAACACGAACAGAGAACAGGTTCATTGCCACAACCAATTTTTTTGCCAACCGAATAATTGGGGTTGCATGACCTCGATATGCCATCAGTAGAACCGAATGTTAGTTGCTGCTGTAATGTGTAACTAAAATATCGGTAGAAAATTCAAAGAATTCGAACATTCAGAAAAGAATATTTGGATCTAAAAGTTCAAAAAGTCCGTACTTGTCCAAAATGTTAAATTTTCATAGGGAGGATCAAGTCGAGGAAAGATTGATAAAGATAATGGAAGATTCTTACTGAAGAAATTAAAATAAACGATTTGCTTAAAGCAGTAACAAAAGGATTATTTTCGATTTTAGTTACGATTAAAGTTTAGATATCACCAATATTTGGATACAACAACAACTGTTGGCCACAACCACCAATTATGGCAATTAATTATTTTCGATGATTTTCATTGGTATGACCAATCAAACAGTTGCATCTACAATACGATGATCATATTTATCATCTTATGGTATGTCGAACCGAGTATCTATTACGATTTTAAAATTCGATGATAGCAAACGAAGTTTATTTTTTGCAACGGAATTTTAGTAGTTTAAAATGATTTCCAACTATATTTTTAAATCGTTAAATATAACAATATAACAAGAAAACTTCATTATTTTTTTTCCAACGTTTTACCATTGTTGGGCCATTAAGCAACCGCTCGTGGTAACGACAAGTGAATTCAAAGAACTTTTATAACCAATAATCTATAACAACAACCAACATGTACAAATTCAGTTCCAATACTTCTCATAATTAGGTAGGGTTACCGAAACTTTGTCTCTTCAACCGATACTGTCAGTTCCCACTACTGAAAATTGTCGTGTACCCAATTAATATTCGGTTGTAGCGATGGAGTACATGGATAGGACTTGTTTATATCGGTCCTTTGGTTCAGCAAAATTGTGTTTTCTGCTTTGTAAGCAAATTAAATTGTTACATACACACAGAGAACAGAGTCGTTGCTACAAACGATTTTTTCCTTTAGTACAACTGAATGTTATTTAGAGCACTTTAATTTTAAATATGTGCAGCTGAACTATCGGTGGAAATGATAAAGTATTAGAAACTCTAGAAAAGAATTTAGTCTTATCTAAAATGCCACATATCGCATTAGTTCTACTTAAGGCTGTTAACTCAAAAATTTTCAATTTAATTAGAGACAACAAAATGTTTGCTTCCACTTAATGTAAAGAAAAAAGTTAAAAAATGAGGGCAGATTTTTGCAAAAAAAAAATGCGATTTAATTTTTTGGCCTTAGGTCGGTTGTGTTCGATAAAACGCAATCAAAAAACGGTTTTTGTCTATTTTTGTGTACGATAAAATTTTAGTTATCATCACCAATAATTGGTAACAACAATAAAATTTCTGCTAAATTATTTGTTGTCACAGTCATCAGTTGTAATATTGTTTCCTCATCTCATTAGTACGACCCATGAATTGGTTGTGTATACAACAATAGAATCGTATTTATCACCTTGTGGTGTGCCGAACCGAATATCAATTAAGATTACAAACCTTGGGTGATTGCAACAGAAAATCTTTTTTTTGCAACGGAATTTTTGTAGCTCCAACCTCGTTTCAAACTGTTTTACGACCCATAGATTGGCAGATGTGTTAGATGGTCCTCAACATTGACTAACGGAAAGGAAATGCCCCAATCGATTGCGTCAAATACCTAGGTATATATTTGGATAAATTTCTATATTTTAACACGCATGTTAAGACACAAATTGTAAAGGCCAGAAATTCATTTTTTAATTACAAGTCACTTTTCTTCTCGAAACATATCACGCCTGAGGTTAAATGTCTAAGGTACCAGGCGCTAATTCGTCCTATATTAACCTATGGATGCCCCATATGGTTTAATATTTCACCATCTTATATGGAACGAATTCGCAAATTTGAGAGAAGTTGTTTACCCTCATGTACATCTCTTCATAGGTCTAAACATAGCAACTATACGAAGTATGTATCTAATGCCAGATTGTATAATTCTGCGAATATAATAAGAATAGATAACTTTATTATAAAGTCCATAAGAAATCATATTGTACGAAGCACACAATGCTATGGTAATAACTTTATTATGGCCCCTTACTACGCCTGCGATAGTTATATACAAACAACCTTATCAACAGGTTTTGTTCCCCCCGAAGCATTTCTATACCTGGACAAACATGGGTATATACCAAACTCAGTTGGTATTCCCATTTTCTACCATCAGAATAGAAGAGCAAATGAGAAGACTGTATAATAATGACATAGTTGCTAACAATGATATTCGATTTGAAACCAGTGTATCAAGAAGCGATATTAACGAGAGACTGAAAATAGAT
This sequence comes from Hydrotaea diabolus, assembly GCA_963513945.1. Classification (NCBI taxonomy): domain Eukaryota; kingdom Metazoa; phylum Arthropoda; class Insecta; order Diptera; family Muscidae; genus Hydrotaea; species Hydrotaea diabolus. The sequence goes on along the minus strand of OY740719.1, from coordinate 108,909,716 downwards.
AAAACTAAATTTTGGTGGATAAACAACTATTGTACCAATTGTACCTCTTTCTTTTACCAACCTGACCCTTTTTAACCCCATAAATACTTAAGTAGTGTTTTTTTAAAAAAAACTTTTTCATTACATATCGAACCATAAAAAAATATAATTTATTATATAAAATATGTTTAAATATTTAAAATATTAAGCAAAATGCTACACATCATAAGTAAACTTGAGTCCCATTTTCTGGGCTATGTGTTTTTATACTACTATATGGAATCTATTTTGTTTATTCATAGTTGCTATTTGTATCTTAATGAATTAAAAAAAAAAATAAAACTGCAAAAAAAAAACAACTACAATGAAGTTGAATTACATTAAACAGCAAAAAAGTTGCGACGATTATAAGTTCGCACATAACTATTGAAATTCCCTTTACATGAAAATATCTCTACATCTTTACAAATGTGTAATTTCGAGCAATAGTTTTCACAGTATGGCATAAAGTGTATTGACTAAAGTTTTCTTTTGTGTTTTTACTTTTTTTTGTGTTTATTTAGCAATGTCGACTTGTCTGGTTAACGGGGTATGAAATGCAATTTGGTTCCACTTTCTTCCACCGCTAAATCCCGGGGGTGGCAATATTTTTGTATGAGCTGTTAGAAAAACACACAATTAGAGGAAGGAAGTCCTCTAACATGTGGAAGTTCCAGAACATGTAAATTCCTTTTCTTGGGAATTCGTTTGTGAATGACTGCAAAAAAGTTTAAGGCCGCTTAAACGATGTGCCAGTATATCTTTGCCTATGAGGGTAATGCGAATCTAGTGAAGAATCGTTGAGGCTAAAATCGGGGTGTTGTGTTATGAAAACAGAGTGTTCTTATATGTGACGCGCAAAATAGAAAGAGACCTAAGGTTAAAAACCAGTTTTGTTCAGGAGAGCCATTTTAAAGATTAGGTCCCTTTCTATTTGCGCTTAGAATCCTCGACTTCACTTTCATAAAACGCGCATATTTCTGGGAGGGAACACTTTTGGGGCTTGGGATCGGTCTCAATCGATGCTCAGATGTTGTCCACATCAAAAAAATAAAAAAAAAATGAAAATTGAATTTTTACCCTTAGGTCCCTTTCTCTATGAAAGGGACCTCTAATAAGGGACCTATACAATTTTATAACAAGAGTAGCCTAAGCACCGCTTAACAAGTGAGAATAGTGATAGTTTTTCTATTCTTATATTTTCTGATTTGTCAAAGATGCTTATCTAGCAGTCAAAATATTCAGAAAAGAATGATCAACGGAGGAAGGTATACATACAAGATTCGGCCCTCCGAACTAAATGATTTTTATACATGTTTTTGAATGACAAGTGGGAAACTCAAACCGTCAGTTCCGACAAATATTAGTTTGTTACGAAGGCTGCTGTATATATTTATGGCCTAATAATGAAAATGCGACTATTTATTATCAAAAATGGTTTTATTGTATTCTCAATCTCCAGCATGACACTTTTGCATGCACTCAAACCAATTGTCGAAGCACTTTTTCCACTCCGATTGAGACACCTACCTCCAAAACATGGTTTTTGAACGCTTCAACAACATCTTCTGACGACGAAAATCGTTGACCACGCATTTTTTTTTTGATGATAAAAATAAGTCATTGGGTGCCAAGTCGGGGCTGTACGGCGGATGACCCATCAATTCTACGTTTTGGCCGGTCGAAAAGGCTCTGGTTTGAGCCGATGTGTTAGGGCTCGCATTGCCATGGTGCATAATGATTCGTCTTCTCTTGTTCGTTTTTCGAATTTGTCCGAAGACTTCAGGCAAACAAATTGTGCTTTACCACTCAGAATAGACGGTCCTACGTTGCTCAAGCGGAACAGTCGCCACTTGACCAGTTTTGCCGAAGAAACAGGCGACCAATTTCTTCGAAGTGCTTCTTCCACGAACAACATTCGTTGGAATTGGCTCGTCTTCGAAGACCCACATGATCGATTGCTGTTTTGTTTGAGGATCATACGCATACATCCGTGATGTGTCACCTGTGACGATCTTATGAACGTCTTTCGAAGCACCGCGATCGTATTTTTTCAAAATTTCTTTGCACCAATCGACATGAGCCTTTTTGTGAGCGATTGTCAAATTGTGCGGGATCCAACGAGAACAAACCTTTAAAACGGCCAGGTGTTCATGCGATATCGAATGTATGCTGGTAGAAGAAATGCCCAAGGATGCCTCTATCTCACGGTATGTTACAATACGATCATGCATTATCAGTTCACGCACGGCTTTAATGTTCTCTGGCACAACGGCCGTTTTTGGACGACCTTCGGCATTGAGCGAGCGCCGGCCACGATTGAATTCATTAAAAAAGTTTTTCACAGTGCTATAGGATGGTGCTTCATCGCCATGCAAAGATTAAAGTTCATCGATGCACTCTTGTCGGGAAATTCCACGTCGAAAGTTGTGAAAAATGATCGCACGAAAATGTTCACGAGTTAATTCCATTTTTTTGCCAAATTAATTTTTTCAAGTCACTGTAAACAACACAAATGATGGTCGTACGTCAAAACTTCATGAGTACGTTTATGATAAAAAATGCCAAACTTTCCAATGGAAATGTCAGATGGCGCAAGGCAACACTTATTGTTGCCTAGCCCAAAACTATATATGAGGGGCTTAGAGCACAAGGGGTGCAAGTGACTAATATTTAATAATGAGAAAAAAGAGGTTAAAGTTAAATTGCAATTAAAAATGATAGATGCTATCTGGTATATTACTTATTAACTAATAGTGATCCTGAGATATATTTTAATCAAATAAGATAAAAAAACGCAATATTTTACATTTACAAGTACCCAATAATCATATTTGAAGTAAGTACAGTCTCACTTACACCCCTTGTGCTTTAACTTTTTTTTTAAAATTTTTAAATAAATGAAGTTGTACCTCAAACTATTGTTAGTTATACCTAATAAGAAAACCACATAGACGAAATTTTTAAAAAGATTTTATTAAGAAATATTTTTATGGTTCTATGCTAAATTTTTTATTCGTCATAATCAGATTCCATGACATCGTCGGGCTCATCTTCATCCTCACGTTGGCTTTCGATAATTTCCGGAATTTCCTGCATTTTATCATGAGGTAGTGTTTTAAACCATTCATGGTGAATTGGTGGTATGTAACAAAGAAGATCCTGGAGGTTCTTGAATTTTTCGAACTTGATTGGTTTGACGCTGTTTTTTGGTGGAAGTTGTGGGAGTACCTTCACGGATCGACCAACATTTCGAGCTTTCATGTTTACTTTACTGAAGGCTTCTTGCTCATTCATTAGATTGTCTTTGTATGAGAGGTTCCAAGGGTCATCCTTGTGAAATTGTAACCATTGCATCTTTCGGATGCCCGGTACACTTTTTCTAAAAAACCTTTTGATGGGCTCTAGAGATATAAAATCCTTATTTTGCATTGATACTACGGTAAATTTTTTACTTGAATTTGACACTAGCTTCTCCCAATCTTGAGGTATATAAATTTGACAGAAATTCTTTCTCTTGCTAATTTCTATAATACCAAAATTTTGGTCACACTCCATGAATGAGTGGCCAGAGAGTAAAAATGTCATTGCGTATTTTCTCAGGTATGTTCTCATTGCACTTGAATCTGCATGTATGGTTGTATGATTTCACGCGTTTCTTCTGGTGAAGTTTCCCTTTCCTATTTACATATTCCTTACCAGCGTTCCGTTTCATTTGACGTTTATTTCTTGCCCAGGAGTTTTCTTTTCTCACTTTCTTTCTTGCTGATTGCCCAAAGTACTCCATCTCGTCCAAACTACTTTCAGCATCTGCTAGAGCGTCTTCAGCTTGTTCACGTTGACCATCCACTTGAGCTGTCTTAGGAATTTCCCATGTGGGATCTTCATCACTGTCATCTGCAACAGAATTTACAAGTTATGAAATCAGTTTCAAAAATAAATAACAAACGGTAAAATATTTTAAACTTACCAGCATTACAAAATGTTTCAGATTCACTCATTTTTAATGATTTTATTAACGAAAAACAACAGACAATTAACATTTGAAACAAAGCAGTTTTTGAAAAACTTACTAAGTTCAATAAGGTTTTTTATAACAGGTGTTTTGATAACAAGTGCTAAAATAAGTTTCGATATTTTAGCTCAGAACTTCTCTAAATTCACTCACTCAGTCAACGTTAAAAAAATCATTTTAATATTTCTTTAGAGCACAAGGGGTGTAAGTGCTCATACACCCCTTGAGCTCCAAGCGAAACAGTTATTTTAATGAGAAGTGCTGAAATTGGTCGCCATATTTCGGTACCGGCTGAGAAATCCACATTCACCTGTTGTGCTCTGAACTTCTATGAACTTCATCTACTAATTCCATATGTTAACTCAATTTTAGAAAAAAAGTCACTTGCACCCCTTGTGCTCTAAGCCCCTCATATGTGACAGCGCATAGAAAATGGGACCTAAGATTAAAAAAATCAATTTTAATTTTTTTCTTTTTTTTGATGTGGACAACATCTGAGCATCGAATGAGACCGATCCCATGCCCCAAAAGTGATCCCTCCAGAGATATGCGCGTTTTATGAAAGTGAAGTCGACGGTTCTAAGCGCAAATGGAAAGGGACCTAATCTTTAAAATGGCTCTCCTGAACAAAACTGGGTTTTAACCTTAGGTCCCTTTCTAGTATTTTGCGCGTCACATATAGCAAACCTCGTACAACAAAATGCGTACTCTTCATCACTTACATTTAGTACTATTCTTAACAAGTAACAACGTCGTTAAGTTCGGCCAGGGCGAACCTTATATGTCCACCGCCGTCCCAACGCGAAAACAATTTCAGATTTTTTGGCCCTTTCGGCTAAGGCGTCCATCCCTAATCTAAGCCAAAATTTCAAAATTATTTCATATTTGCACTCACTTCATATTTGCTTTAGTTTAAGCACTGATGTGACCATATTGACTATTAATCGCCCGTTTTGACTGAATACCCATTCGAGTATATTCAGGTTAGAAAGGACTTATTTCTCGGCGGCATAGGACCTTACTTACACCCATTTGTTGTCCAATTGTATAATAAATCCTTACTTTGCATATATCTTCATATATGTACCAGAACAATAGGGTGGCGGTTTTTGAGCCAAGGCCCCAATGACCAATGCTAAATACGAGTACTTAATTTATAAAGAAAATGTGAATAAAACAAGTAAAAACGTTGTTAGGTTCAGCCAGGCTGAACCTTATATAGCCTCCATAAAGAACTTAAAGTACTAAAGCGCAAAAAAGACTGGTTCGTTTGTTTTTCCCTATCGGTCCATCCCTAATCTCAGCCTAAACTATAATATAACCCTATATTTGAATTTCAAGCTAATTTGCTTTAATTTGAGTACCCATGTTCTATATTGACTAAAATGGTTCGTATTTTGGGCCCTTTTGGCCCATGCGAACATCCGTAACTTCACCCAAAACATATAAATTACTCTAGGTTTGGATTCGTATCAAATTTACTTTAGTTTGAGTATGTCCATTTTTAATCGACCGTTTAGATCATGCGGTACGTTTTCTTAGGTCACATGAACCAAAAAGTTCAGCCTTTTTTCCCTTCTTTAAGCAGGTTAGAGCGTTCCAACCAACAGTACCCATTTGAACAATTGTCCGTCCACAAAAAATTATTCTTTGCAAATACTCCAAAAAGTGACTTTTTACCAAATTACCTTTATTCCCTTAAGGGAAACTTTCCTCCCCTCGCCGATTTGGGCCATTTACCATAAACAGCTTATGACAATAAGTCATAATTTTGCAACATTTCAAGATCCTTGGTTGGTTCGTTTGAGCGCTATCGTGCTTTCAACAAACACATGGACTGACGGCTAGATCGTCTTATAATTTACGACGATCATTAATATGGTATACACTCCATAGGGTCCCCGATCAAAATTTGGTGGTGCGACCAGTTTTTAAAAGCATTTCTAGAGTGCAATAAAATACTTATTCTCCTAGAATTATGAAAAAAATTACTGGACCATATCGGTGCAAGTTTTCCAGTTGACCAGTTTTTGCAACCATTAAAAAACATTTCTAGAGTGCATTAAAATACTAATTCTACTAGAATTATGAAAAAAATTTACTGGGCCATATCGGTGCAAGTTTTCATATACTCCCCACAAAAGTCAGTTTTAGGTTTAGACAAATTTAACATCCGCTCGTGCTTAAAACTAGCATAGAACGTTGTGAGAGATCTGTCACCAAACCAGCTGAGATAAGGTCATATTGGCTAATGGTTTTCCATTGCCGCCGCACAAAGTTTCTAACCGAGTTGTGGCGCTCCCGCTCTATAAATCGTATATTCATTTCGATCTCGCTTGAATTAAGCATATTATGTTGTAGATGGCCGCCTTTAAACTCTTGTAAAATAATAACATATCGGTCTACATTTTCATACAGACCCATGCAAATTTCGCTTTTGAATTGAGGTCGTACCACTTTTTCTTCCGATCCGAGCCTGGAAAAAATTTTATGAATTCAGTTTAATTTTTTATACACCGAGGTCCTAGCCGACCTTGCGGCCATATGATCTTTCTCAAAACTAAAGCATATTGATCACTGAGTGACATTCAACCCTTGAGCAAAGCTCGACTGACTTCATCTCTATTTAAATATAAAACCCGTACTAAGGTCCTTTTCGATTCAAGTCTTGTCGCTAAGCAGCACTAATGCTAAATTAAAACAAACTAACCCTGGAGATTTTTTTATTGACCAACACTTAAGGGATGTCCTCTTTTATGCAGTACATTGCGTTGGTGAGTGGAAAGTAAGGATTAGAGGGGGACCGAAGGAGTAATGTTTGTTGACATTTGTCTCGAATTTCAGGATGTCGTAATTGGTGGGAAACACATTTGCCGGAAGTCGATTCCACTTACGGACAGTACGAAAAAAACGAATTCGATCAGAAGTTTATAGTGCGGTCAACCGGCCGATCGATGACAAACGGGTGTGAATTTCTGGAAAGTCGCTTATTTTTGGGGAACATCCTAACGACAGGAATATGTCGACTGATGTCAGCGCAGCCCACACCATGAAAGTAACGAGAGAACAGCGACTCACATTCCCCTTCCGACGAGGCTCGAGGGAGACAATTCTGTTGGATACCCTACTGTCACCTATCCGCACCATCGCTCTACTTTGAACACGGTCAAGTAGCTCCAAGGACGATTTTGGAGCACCTGCCCAATTATGGGAGTTGTATTCCATCATAGGCCTGATATATGTAGTATAGATGTTGAAAGGATTAGAAGGAATGAAATATTTGTTACACCGCTTTAGAAAGCCTATACACTTGAGTGCTTCTTTCGACATTCGAATACATGTCACGCCCAACGTGCGTCACATTGTAATGGGTGATCCAAGTAGAGATATTTTTTTCAATAGCCTTTTTTGACAGATCACGTGTGAGTCGTGTCATGTTGTCATGTTGTTTTTGTTTAGTATTGTTTGGCATTTCATCATGGAAAGACTTACGCCTGAACAACGTTCACAAATCGTTCAATTTTATTACGAAAATGCAAGTTCGTTCGTTCAACTTATGGTCAACATAATCGGCCTACTGAGCGTACTATTCGCAACACCATCACCCATCTTGAGACTCAGCATTCATTATTGGATAATATTCGACCGAATAGACCACGTCCAGCACGCAGAGAAGAAAATGTAGCGGCCGAAGCTAAGAGTGTGCACCAAGGCCGTGTAGTGTCTATAAGGCGCCGTTCGCAGCAACCGAAGCAGCCCGACGTTCTCAAGCGACATCGCTTCGCTTCATGGGGTCTTGAAAAATTCCAAGAAGATCCGACGTTTTCGAGCCAAATTTATGACGAAGAGCAACCAGAGAAGAAAATGTAGCGGTCGTAGCTGAGAGTGTACACCAAGGCCGTGGAGAGTCGATTCGGCGCCGTTCGCAGCAACTCGGACTGACGTATGGAACGACTTGGCGCATTTAACGTCGAGATCATAAATTGAAAGCGTACAAGTTACAGCTTGTGCAAAAACTGAAGCCGCCCGACGTTCCCAAGCGACTTGAAAGTTCCAAGAAGATCCGACGTTTAAGGGCCTAATTTTGTTCAGCGATGAGGTCAATTTCTGGCTCAATGGGTATGTAAACAAGCAAAATTGCCGTTTACATACCCATTGCCGTTTACATACCCATTTGGTGAGAACGGTACCGTCAATGGCGACCGTTATCGTGCCATGGTAACAGACTATTTGATGAATGAAATTGAATCTCGTGATCTCGGCGACATTTGGTTTCAACAAGACGGCGCCACTTCTCACACATCGCATCAATCAATGGATTTATTGAGAGAACACTTCGGTGAGCAGATAATTTTACGTTTTGGGCTTGTCGATTGACCACCAAGATCGAGTGATGTCACACCGTTAGACTTTTTAGACTTTCCTGTGGGGATATGTAAAGCCTAAAGTTTATGCGGACAAACCCGCTTCGATTCTGGTCTTGGAGCAAAACAGCACGCGTGTCATACCAGTCGAAATGCTCGAACGAGTCATCGAAAATTGACTCAACGCATAGACCATCTGAGACGTAGCCGCGGCCAACATTAGAAGGACATAATCTTTAAAAAAATTAATGCCAAAGAGTATTCTTTTAAATGTTCTTTGTTTCTTTAAAAAAGTAGGGAATCTAGAAATGGATCACGCGATATTTTCGTGCCCAGAACATCAAGAGAATCTGAGAGCATAGATAGATAATGACGAACCTGATGAGTCAGTGAATCGCTTGTGAGACAACAAGCAGCACAGCGTCTTGCGCGCATTAAATTACACTCTATTATTTCGACCCCAAAAGGAAATGACCTGTAAATACCGGCCAAGTGTCCCATCTATAAATCGTCTTTTGTCTTCAATATCTTAAAGACTTGGCCTATGATTGAATGAATATAAATGACAGAGGTTGCTGTCATCCTCAAAGGAGTAGATTGGATTGGCGGTCTGGCCCAACAGATCGTCTATGCAAATAAGAAATAAAGAGGGAGAAGGACAGAGCTTTGTGGTACACCTGCGGTAAGCCTAGTTTGTTGGATGAGAACCCATCTTCAACAACTCTTATAGTGCGATCTCTATGAAAGCTCGATATAAAACGAGTGAAAGTATTACCGACACCAAATGCGATCAGCTTTGATAAGAGTGCACCGTGTCAGACTCTATCAAAGGCCTTGGGGATATCCAGAGCCACAACTGGTGGATAGACCCAAACTGGTGGATAGACCCACTCCAGCGTTCCGACTCAAAAACCATCAGGTCTCTTGTAGAGCGATTTCCATACTGTCGATCACTAACCAGGTCGTTAGACTCTAGATACCTCACAAGATGGTGGTTAACCATGCTCTCTTTTACCTTGGAGATCGCAGAGCCAATTGCGACAGGAAGATAATTCGCAGCATTATTGGTTTTACTCTTTTTGCTGGACGTTCACAACCTTCCAACTTGCTCGATAAGCCAGGTTGGAAAGGTTGGACGGGCTAGCGTTGAAGATCACTTGCATGGCACAAGTGCCGAACTACCATTCGAGCCCGGGGACTTGTTAACGTCAAGATTCACACGAACCCTTTGAACCCCACGTGTTCGAAAAATATCTGAAGCATGGTACTAGATATGTTTTGGATCACGGGGATTGGTTGATTACTTTCCGGCAAGGAGGAATTATCACCAATAGGTTAGCTTTATCAACCGGGTCAGTGAACGCCTGATCTTCTTTAAGAAGAGTTGGAATAGATGATGAACTATCCTGTACTCTTCTTACAAACGAGCAAAAGCTCTTACTTCCCCTAGGAGATTTAAGAACCTTTGTGCGTAGACGTTGTTCGTGCAGAAATTTTTCACGCCTCTGGCTCACAAAGTATTTACCTGTTTCCGCAGCAGTACAGTATAGGCGTTTTTGCTCAGACGCCAATTTCTGAACGCCTCGCCTTTAGATCTGACAGCTAGCCTAGTTGAACCAACTGTTTTTGGCTGGTTTGACTACATAACTTTATTTGGAATAAAAGTCTTCATTCCAAATAAAATTATATTATGGATCAGGCTCCTGGTTTGATAGTACGTTATTTGCGAGACTCTATGGACGATTGGCCGATCATTTATCGTTTTCAGATTTTTAAGGAAATTTCATCGTTTTTGAGTACCCACATGCCTATGGTAAAATGAGTCCGTATTTTGTGTCCCTAGCGCCCGTAGATTCGGACCTGAAATTTAGACAAATAACCAAATTAAGTGCATAATTATATTAGTACAGAAATTCCTCTGTTTCTAAAAAGCCATGTGTCCATTTTCGAAAAGCGTTAGTTCAGCGTCCTAGGGACTTTAGAACCATGGGTGACGAAAAAACTTTGGGCACATTTTTAGATTTTGGAGAAAATTTTAACTTTTCTGGGTAGTGATACGATGGCTGCCATATATATTTCTGGCCTGATAATAAAATGCGAGTATTTATCATCAAAAATGGTTTAATCATTTTCAAAGTATTCTTCAGCACGATTTATACACTTTTGCATGCGTTCAAACCAATTGTCGAAGCACTTTTTCCACTCCGACTGAGACACCTCAAAAACACGGGTTTTCAACGCTTCAACAGCATCTTCGAAAATTGTAACCACGCATTTTATTCCTGATGTGGGAGAATAAAAAGAAGTCATTAGGTGCCTAGTCAGGGCTGTCCGGCGGATGACATATCAATTCGACGTTTTGGCTGGTCAAACAGGCACTGGTTTGAGCCGATTGTCAGGGTGCACAACGATTCGTCTTCTCTTGTTCATTTTTCGAGTTTCTTAGAAGAATTCGGGTAAACAAATTGTGGTGTACCACTCAGAATTGACTATCCTACGTTGCTCAAGCGGAACAGTCGTCACATGACCATTTTTGCCAAAGAAATAGGCGACCTTTTGCTTCGAAGTGCTTCTTCCACGTTCAACATTCGTTGGATTTGGCTCGTCTTTGAAGACCGAAACGGTCGATTGCTATTTTATTTCGGCCTCAGACGCATAGATACTTATTCGTCACCTGTGGCGATCTTATAAACGTCGTTTGTATTTTTTTCAAAATTTCTTTGCACCAATCGACATGAGCCTTTTTTGAGCGATTGTCAAATTGTGCGGGATCCAACGAGAACAAACCTTTTTTACAATATCGAATGTATGCATGCGGAAGAAATTCCCAAGGATGCCTCTATCTCACGGTATGTCACATGACGATCTTGCATTATCAGTTCACGCACGGCATCTATGTTCTCTGGCACAACGGCTGTTTTTGGACGACCTTCGTCTTTGAGCGATCGTCGGTCACGATTGAATTCATTAAATCAGTTTCCCACAGTGCTATAGGATGGTGCTTTATCGCCATACAAAGATTTAATTTCATCGATGCACTCCTGTCGTGATAATCCACGTCGAAAGTTGTGAAAAATGATCGCACGACAATGTTCACGAGTTACTTCCAATTTTTTTGCCAAATTGATTTTTTCAAGTCGCAGTTAAGAACACAAATGATGGTCGTACGTCAAAACGTTCTGAGTACTTTTATGCTAATAAATGTCAAACTGCTAATAAATGTCAAACTTTCCAATGGAAATGTCAGATGACACTAAGTGTTGCCTAGGCCAGAAATATATGTAGCAACCCTCGTATATCCTCAAACATAAGGGATGATTTAGGGCCTCTAGTGCTGCAGGACTTAATGATCACATCTATAGGTCCATAGGCTTAATGATCACATCTATCGGTTAAGACCACAATTTAGCAAAATTGTAAAATGAATGTCATATCCATCATCGTGAGGAAATTCAGATAGTCTAAGTAATCATTTATTCAGGTTCGAAAGGACTTAGCAAACGGCTCGGCTCTTGGCGAACTTGAGACCTTAGACCCATGTTTTGTGCAATTGTGAAATTAATCTTTTATATGGATTCGCAACGGAATTGTTTTTTTTTTATACCCAAATGTCCATAGTTAATAAGGACAATTTCTGGGCCCATAGGACCCATATATGTCGGACCCTTTGAATACCCTAAACCATGTCTTTACAAATCTAAATAGACAGATTTGGCACAAGCAACGAAACCCAATATTAAACAAGAACCAACACTTAAATTAAATAATGTTTTTTCTGGAATAATGATTTTTTGTTTAGATTAGGTTTAATTTGGGCCGCAGACCCATTGATTCCACTGACCATAAAATCGCCAACAATATTAAGCAGCCGCATCTTATCATTTAACAGAGCCTTCAAAATGCCTGTCATCTCCGTTCCGTCATTCTGTTTTCATATTCATAGTCTCATTGCTTTAATTAAACCCTATCAGCAATTTCCGTTTCCCTTTCATGATGATTTCATTAATTAGTAACAGTATTCATGAAATTATTATAAATAGTAATCATCAGGACATTTCCACCCATATCATTGTTATATCTTATCCAACATATACGCTCCTCACCGCGCATATCCTGCCAAATATCCTGATGACATTCTGTATTCGGAACATGAACAATACTCACACATACGTACAGAAGCTCAATGTATGTGAGTGTGTGTGTGTGTGTGTTTGCGCCCAGGATTCTCAGAACGAGTGTGTACTATATAGACAAGTAGAAATCGAGTGATTTAAATGCATATCACGCCGTGACACTTACACGTGAATAATTTCTATTTGCTGATGTACGAGTGAAATATGAATTCTTCAATTTTTGGCGCATTTGCCGAGATATGCGCTTCATCAGCATGGACATCAACGGCATCATTGTGATGGCAGGCAGCGATATTTTGACTGGCACATAATTTATCATTTGGAATTTATTGCGACGTATCGTACCTCTGTCAGCCAGTCAGTACTACGAGTACCACCTACTTTTTATGTTTGAGTTTGTGTACGAACGTTTGCATGGAATACAATTTAAGTTTATCAAAGTATTTTTAAGACATTTTGTTTATAATAATTTGAAAGGTATTTCTCATGGATGACAGGTGTGTGTTGGTACGTAAAGTCCATGGTAAGCAGAGGCACGAGAAACAGACATTAACTGTCGGATACAAAAGATTGACAAGGGCTCAGTTACCATTGACATAAAGCAAATTTTAGTTGACCTTTTTCTTCACTGCACTATAAGGTGGAGTGTATATGTGACACACAAAATAGAAAGGGACCTAAGGGTAAAAACCAGTTTTGTTCAGGAGAGCCATTTTAGAGATTTAAATACGTATACCTTTGGTGTACCATCACTTTCATAAAACGCGCATATCTCTGGGAGGGAACACTTTTGGAACATGGGATCGGTCTCATTCGATGCTCAGATGCTGTCCACATCAAAAAAAAGTGAAAATTGATTTTTTTTTACCCTTAGGTCCTACTCCCTATGCGCTGTCACATATTGAATTTCTCATTCCATTGGAAATTCTAAATATAAGTATATATAGTAAAGTATGCCTTATTGATACACCTAAAATTCTAATACGATCCATGGCTTGGTCATCCGTCTGTCCGTGTGATATCAGGGCAGTGCTCAAACGAAATTAGCTAGGATCATCTTGATAAGCACGAGGATTGCTATAAATGCAATCTATAAAAAAAACATCGCCATCATTTACGAAGTTGGAACACCTTCACCAAAATTAACCTGGAGCGAACGGCATCCGAGATTTAACTTTTAGTACTAGCAACTAACAAAAGTCTAAAGATGTTGATTGATGCACTCTTGTCTCGATCATCTAAACCAAAAATCTTAAAAAATCGTTGCACGGAAATTTTCACGGGCGCTCAAATGACAAAACGTTCTGAGTGAAGTTATGCTAAAAAATTTCAAACTTCTCAATGGAAGTTCGAATTTGCATATGAGATATAAGGGTGCCTACGACTACTTGAATTAGGCTGCCAACAGTTTTTTTCAAGCCAAAGCTATTTCTAGCCGACACCACGTTGTTGTTTAGGACATTACGCCTTAGTGCTGATGTCCAACCGTCTTTCGAGCCATCGTTGTTATCACAGTACAGGTCGCCATTATGAACTGTTTACGGTGAAATTATTCAAGTAAATTATTCAAGTCTGGCCCAATGACACACCCTGTTACATAATATTGCGAAATCTATTGATGGCTCTCGATGTGGAGTCTCTTTAGAGCTGGCTAGAGTGAGTTGTATTTTCGTGGGCAATTGTGTGAAGAAAACTTGAAAAGTAAAGTTTACAAGTAAAGTTCTCATTCGTTTGGGGAGAGCCTGGCCTTATAGAGTTCGGTTTTACTTTCAACAATTGCGGCAAGGCTTTCTGAAGAGGGTTGTCCCGAAATCACGATAAAAGTAGTGTGCAGCCACGAAAATCAATGTCACTTTGCCATTTTTGTTAAAAACTTGCCTTCTATTTAAATATAGAAGCAAGAGGTCTTGAGCCGGTTTAATCCCTGTTCAATGTGTAAAAGCAACAGACCGAAATAAAACAAACGAGCTAAACACTGCGACTAAATTTCACATCAATAGTGTCCAATACCCATGTCTTGTGAAAGTTTACCATATAGGTCCATGTCTTCTAATAGCTCCCGCAAAAAGGTTCATCCTGATTTCTGAACCTACAGCTCTAAAGACCATATGTTACATCCGCTTTCGGAGAAATTTTGCACAGAACATTGCGACCCACCAACATCCATGTCCAAAAATTATATGTGTTCACGTTTTCAATTAGTCCCCACACAAATGTCCCTCCTGATTTGAGAACCCGCTACTCTACACGCAGAGAAAAGATATGGTTACTATATGGTCACCGCATTAAAAATATGTTCTCTACAATAAAAGCATTGTCGTCGCAACCATAGTATTGTTTTCTGAATTTTATTTTGATAACAGTATGATTGCGGCAATAATAATATTGTTGAAATGTAGCAATACTATTTTTACTAAATTTATAAATGAAAATATGGTTGTAGCAACCATGTAAATATTGCTGGTGCGACAAAAGTATTGCTGTTAAAGATTTACGTTAACAATAATATGATTTCGACAATCATACTGTATGATTTCGACAATCATACTGCATTTTAAGACTATGTGTGTGTTTTTTTAGTATACCCATGGGGGATCTGCTTCGATATCCAGGTGAAGGAAACGCGCCATTTGAACTGGATGCGTCCACAGAGACCTGGGGGTCAGCACTGATGGCAGGCGGGACAGATGTCCGGAGCGTTAGCATCAATTCGTGCCCAGTAAGAATTAAGGCGGCTGCACCATCCAGATCTCAGCTGCGCCAGAACCATGCGCGTCTGCAGAGGTAGTACCTTCTCCACAGGTGAAATCTCCGGGGAATGTTCCCCTAGCACTACATTCACACGGTAGCTGGATACTGCTGCTGCGACATCATCGGCGTGAATGTTGTTCAAACCTGCCTGATAGTTTCGATGATCTAAAGGTTCTCTCTTATACCGCTGGACCTCTCTCTCTAGATCTCGAAAAGTATTTTCGACTGCCGTTGGAATATATATTTTTGTTTCTTGAATAAAATGTTCAATTAAAACGGCCTCAAATGTGGCAATTTAAAATAACTTACTTAATAAAAAATCTCTATTTTCGAAAAAGAACATTACCCAATAATAACAGGTCATTATAACGGGTTTTTCAATAGGGACACAACAATTTCGTATCTTCATGTCAACGCACCCACAAATACTTTTGATGATCTTTCAGTGTTAAAACGTAAGTCGAAGTCAACATTTTATCAAGTTCACTTATGAGCAACATTTGAAAATCATTAAAAATTACTACCAAAATTTTGTTTCGATGGTCGAAGCTTTAAGAGCGCTTACTCCAATTTTAGGTCGCAATAATAGTCCCACCTGACAGGATGAGCTACGAAGCTCATTACAGGCTGAGTGTATTTGTCAATAACAAAATATGCGTTACTGGACAGCAACAAAGAGAGACACAATTATATTCGCAAAAATTTACTGTGTGGTGGGGTTTTCATGCCGGTGGTGTGATTGGACAGTATTTTTTCGTCGATGAAAACAATCGTCATGTTACGAAGACCGCTAACAACAAGACGGTGCCTCTAGCCACACAGCATGCGTTTCAATCGATTTACTGAAAGGCAAATTCGGTGAACGGGTTATCTCGAGAAATGGTCCGGTCGAATGTCCACCTCGTCAATGCGACTTAACGCCATTGGATTTCTTTTTATGGGGTCACATCAAGTCATTGGCCTATGCGAACAAGCCAGCAACTTTAGACGAGCTCAGAGACAACATCCAATACGAAATTGCCAACGTTCCGGTCGATATGTGTGCAAGAGTGGTCAAAAATTGGTTCCAAAGAATATATAGCACGCGGGCTCTTGGTGGTTATATGACCAAAATCGAATTTCATTTTTAAAATGTAACATTTGCACTACACCTGAAATAAAATTGATCTTTATATGTGACAGCGCAAGGAGAAAGGGACCTAAGGGTAAAAAAATCAATTTTCACTTTTTTTTGATGTGGACAACATCTGAGCATCGAATGAGACCGATCCCATGCCCCAAAAGTATTCCCTCCCAGAGATATTCGCGTTTTATGAAAGTGATGGTACACCAAAGATACACGTATTTAAATCTTTAAAATGGCTCTCCTGAACAAAACTGGTTTTTATCCTCCCCTTTCTATTTTGCGCGTCACATATATTAAATATTCTGTTTTATTAATATATACCTATACAATTTTTGACCTTTGAAATTATACTTTATCGGTCCACGTTTTCGAATAGCCCCAACGCAAAGGTCACTCTTGATTTGAGGTCCTGCATCTATAGATCCGGCTTGATCACGCTCAAATTTTGCATGGCATGTTACAAATGACCATTTATTAACTCTGGTGAAACTGGACCATAAACATTCATATCGTTTATAGCCCTCTACAAAATACAAGGGTCATTCCCGATTTCAGAACCTGCTGCTTAAAGTCATTTAGTTAATCCAATTCTCGTTTGGAGTCACAAGCGACCACCTCACAAGAAAGTGGATCATCAGCGCATGTTTTTAAATAGCCCCTTAACAAATCTTCATCCCGATTTGATATCGTGCCGCTTTAAAGGTCACATTGTAAATTCAATCATGCCTATACTTATATTGTGTTATGCGCTACCTGCTAAAATTAGGCCGGTCTGTGTTTCATAAAGTCCCACAAAAATATCCTTCCCTCTCTAAAAGTAGTGTACATGCAAAGCCCGAGTCTTCACAAGATCCAGTCTAAATAGTAAAGTGGTGTAGGGTATGTCGCTGTCGGCCACGCCCGAAATTATAATTTTTTACTGTTTTTAATATATCTTACTAATATATATAATAACTACTAATATATCTTTTTACTTTTTCGTCGTTTCCTAATTTTAATCACTTTAATAAAAAGGTCTTTTGTGTGGTAGGTACTAGAATGGGCGTGGCTTTCACTCTTGTCTTGGCGGCATATGAAGCTAAAATTAACTTATTGTAGTGTACAAAATGTAATCAGGAATACAAGCGTTAAGGAAAATTTTATGAGGGTTCCATACAAGCGCGGATAGTGTCATTTGTGAGGGAGGTACTAAAAGGGGCGTGGTTA
Organism: Hydrotaea diabolus; assembly: GCA_963513945.1. Classification (NCBI taxonomy): domain Eukaryota; kingdom Metazoa; phylum Arthropoda; class Insecta; order Diptera; family Muscidae; genus Hydrotaea; species Hydrotaea diabolus. The sequence goes on along the minus strand of OY740719.1, from coordinate 108,892,103 downwards.
AGGATTCATTTTTTCGTTAGCTATTGAATTTAATAACAATTTCATAAAGAACTCACTTTCAGAAAACTCAAATGAATTGTATTAAAACTATTATGTGAGTATTGAAAGTGGGAAGAATGGTTAATCGGGACCCCCAATTCTGGGACCAGAATGGGGAGTGTCAACTACTTTTTTTATATGCTGGTACAAAGCCGTTATTAAAATATAATCATGTGTACAATAGAACGAATTTAATGCACCATGGGACAAGCTATGTGGGTTCTAATCTGCCCTTAAACAGGGTAATGTCAGTAGAGGCGGTGCTTTGTCAACAAGTTTGTTGTGTGAATTGTGTTTAAGCTATTGCGAGAATACCAAAAGTGGGTGATGTGAAACATTTGTGTGTGAGGTGCCAGAAACGGTGTGACCTTTTTTCCTATCTCATAGGCAGTTTTCGAAAAAGAATACGACATGCAAAATTTCAAATCGATTGCTAACTCCTCTCGAAAATTATCGTGCAAATACGGGCGCCCATGGTTCTAATGACTTAATAAGTAATGAAACGACTTTAGCCACATATATGTAGGGTCTAAAATGTTTTTTTTACAGTTTTTGTTCATACCAAATGATCCAGTAGGTTAAGGAAAGAATTTTCACTTCAGAAAAATTTAAACTTTAAACGTTAAATAACAACAAAAGGAATCCTGCCAGGTTTTCTTCTTTTATTAGTTTCACAAGACTGTGGTTGTTATGTGTTACTACTACACTTGAAACTGCAATTCTGCATTTCCGTGAATTGTCACACTCTAAGTTGGCATTAATTTGCAAAAGATCTCCTGTACCAAGTAACTGGAAAAAATAACGGCAATCAGTTTCATAAAACGTAAAAACGAAAGAAATTGTTTTGTCCCCCATATAAATAAATTCATTTTTTATGTTTTTTTTGCAAGCAAACATTTTATGCATTCATGGAGCGATATTTCCATAAAAAAAATCAAGCTAGCAGCAAAACACTAGCATTTGCATGCAAACAGTAGTACCTGCTCTACTCTAAGGACTGGTTTCAGGTTCGCAACGTACATAAGTTCTTTGTAATCACAAATCATGTGAAAACATCTGCTGTGACAAAATTTTAAAATTATTACGAAATGAATTCGAATGTAAAGGAAATAATAAAAAGCTGCTCTATTGTAATTGGGCTCGCAAGGCAAACAACTTATGTGGAATTTAATAACTTTGCAGGAGAGGAATTTGAAAAAAATTGTATTTCAGAAATATACACTGAAATAAATACTCGGATCTTTTTACTATTTACGAAAAATTCTTTTTATTATGTTCTTCGAACGTTCTATACAATGGGTAATCATTCTAGAGGTATTTTTCAATAGGTGTTTTTTCACAGATTTCGTGTGAGTTGTGTTCAACTTTTATTTTTCTTTTCAGTATTGTTTGCCATTTTATCATGGAGAGACTTAAACCGCAATAACGCTTACAAATTGTGCAACTGTATTATGGAAATGAGCGTTCGGTAAGAAACGTTTTTTTAATCCTTAAGGCCTATCTGGCTCAACGACAAAGCCAATAAACAAAATTGCTGCATTTGGGCTAAAGAGCAGTCAGAAGAGGTTCAAGAGCTGCCAATATACTCAGAGAAACCCACGGTTTGGTGCGGCTTATGGGCTGGTGGAATCATCGATCTTTATATTTTCAAAATTGATGACGGTGCTCGCCATGATATCGGCTACCTGAAATTGAAGCCCGTAATCTTGACGACATTTGGTTTCAACAGATCGGTGCCACTTGCTATACAGCTGCTCAAACAATAGACCTATTTAGAGGTCATTTCGAAGAGCAGCTAATTTCACGTTTTTGGCCGGTGAGTTGGCCGCCTAGATCGTGTGATGTCACACCTTTAGCCTTTATTCTTTGGGGCTACGTAAAGTCCCAAGTTTATGCTGACAAAACAACTACGAGTCAGGCTTTGAAAGCCAACATTACGCGTGTCATTTATGCCATACCGGTCGAAATGGACACCCTGAGGCATACCTATGGCCAACATTTGAAGGAAATTATATTCCAATAATAAATACGAGGGTTGCAATTTATATTTCGGATCCTGGCAATACTGGTGTTGCCAGATGCAGACTAAAACTTCCATTGGAAACTTTGAAATTTTTAGCATAACTTCACCCAGAACGTTTCGTCGTTTGAAGGCGAATTGTAATGTTTATAGTGTGTTGAAAAATGTACCTCAGTTCGTTCGTTCCCGGATGAATTTCGTGAAGTACGTCCAACTTCGGGCACCATCGATGCTGTGCGTGAACTGATTAAGCAAAACCGACATGTGTCATACCGTGAGATTGAGGCATCCTTGGGCATTGGTATGACAAGCATTAATAAGATATTGCCAGTGACAAAAATTTCTTCTCGTTAGATCCCAAATAATTTGACGAATGCGTAAAAAAGGCTCTATGGATTGGTGCAAAGAGTTGTTGAGGAAGTATAATTGTTTAAGGCAGTGTATAACATTGTCACTGGTGACGAATCATGGATCTATGCATATAAACCCGAAACAAACCAGCAATCGAACCGTATGGGTCTTTCAAGACGAGTCAAATCCAACAAAACAAGTTCGTGGAAGAAGTACATCGAAACAAATGATTGCGTTTTTTTCTTCTGTATAACCGGCCATGTTGCCACAGTGCCTTAGTGGAACATAGGACGGTCAATTTTTAGTGGTATTCAACCATTTGTTTGCCAACAGTGTTCGAATAAATTAGGATAGATAATAAGAAAAGACGGATCATTTTACATCACGACAATGCGACCCAAAAACTTCTTCTTATTCCCTAGCATCAAGAAAAAATGCGTGGTCAACGTTTTTCATCGCCCGAAGCAGCGGTTGAAGCGTTCCAAAATCATGTTTTGGAGGTGTATAAGTATTAATCGAAGCTGAAAGGAGAATATTTTAAAAAATAATAAAACCATTTCCAATGATAAACTATTTTGTTTTTATTGCCGGACCGGAAATAGAAATAGCAACCCTCGTAGCATAAAATATCCTTTTGAATAAACAATAAAGATTTCACACTTAATTTTTGCATTTTTTTTTATTTTGAAAAAATACCCTTATATTGATCACCCGATATTATTGACAAAGTTTTTGTAAATTTCGAAAATTTCGTCAAGAAGTTTTAACGAATTTACGAACCGTTTGTTTTAAAATTTCGTAATTCTTCCTTCAAATCTTGTAGAAAAAGTTTCTTATTTTGTATGGGTTATCATCGGAAGAGTTTTATTCGAACTTCTGAAGATCACTTTTGGAAAACATTTCGTAATTATCGTAGAAGTTCCGCAATTTTTGCTTCATGTATTTTACGAAAATGTTCTTATTATGTATGAAGTACCTTTATAAGAAAATTATTCGTCATTTTTAAGAACATTTCCCTACAGATCACTTGGTTTTACAAAATTTAATAGCTCAAACATTTGAACGCTGCATGTATATTAGTGTGGGTCGAAAAAAAGTTGCATCAGTAACCACCTAGACTCAAAGATTATCTAGAGATGATTTCGGGAATACAAACACTTTATTTTTTCTGTGCAGCCTACTTACCGCCCATTAAGTTTTTTTATCTTGCGTTGTCATTTGAAGTCTGATCTTTTTTTTATAAATAAAAAGTCGTAAAAGGAAAGTTTAATGATTTTCACATGCCTTCACTTGTGTTGCAAAATAAGTACCAGTTACGGAGGGTAGAAACTCAGGTTACTAAAGTCACTTGTACAAATTTACCTCAAATTCCAATCTAACGTTCAGTAGAAGCATATATAGCCCTTGTAAATTATTGATCAACGACGTATCAAACGTTAAGATCGGATAATAAAGAAGTAGGAAGTGGCAAAAATACTATTTTAGTCAAATGTAAGGTACATGGGAAAACAATGTGAAAAAATTGTACCTTAGAAAGCTACAAAATTAGGTAGTGAATCACGTAAATTTGATTTCTTCATACTGGAACGAACCGCACTAGTGGGTGAGACAGAAAACGACGTCAAAGGCTAAAAAAATGTGGACCTGGAAGATATATGGTTTAAACAGGATGGTGCCACCTGCCGCACAGCTAACGAAACAATGGCACTTCTGCGCGAGAAATTCAATGGGCGTATTACCTCAAGTTGTGACAATGTTACTTGGCCGCCACGCTCAATTTCTTCTTTGGGGATATTTAAAAGAAAAAGTGTATGTCAATTAGCCAAGAACAAGTCAAAAGCTAAAGGATGAGATTATTCGGCACATTAACGACATTGAACCTCCATTACGTCTCAGAGTCATTAAAATAAGTATAGAACATCGGATAGAGGTATGCCACTGAACCCGTGACGAGCATTAAGCTGATACTTTGTTTCGCACTTAATTGTCCTAGATCATTTTATCATAATAAACCATATCAAGATAATTATCTGAAAACTTTTGGTGTTATTTACAATTACGAGTAACATCGTGCGTTTCAGCTGGACCGCCCTTTAGAATCTGTCTGTACTAAGTGTATAAGTATAGCCATTGCTCATGGTTTAAAGAAATTCGCTTCTTAGGGTCTGCGATTCGTGAAGTAGCGACCGCTGCTTGCAACTAAAAGTGTTTTCGACTGCCTTTTAAATAAGTTTTTAGTTTCTTTAAATGAAATGTTTATAACTGACTAAGCATAATTTTCACAAATTGTAAATCGGTTTTAGAAAAATGATATTGTTACGAAGCTTACACAATAATAGTACTTTTAAGTTGTGAATTAAATTTTCTTTAAAAACAAACTGAAATATTTTTAATAAACGAATCCTTATGGAGATTAAACGGGTTGTTCCTATTGTTAAATAAATCACAAACTCTTAAATAGGAACATAACCCAATCCTTATAAATAATTTTGGGGATCATAGTATGATTAAGGGGGATCATACTATGGCTGTGAGGTTCATACTAAGGTTGTATGTGAAACATATTATGAATCATAATATGGTTTGGTGATAATGGTATAATTAAGTGTGAATCATAATACGGCTGTGGAGATCATATTATGGTTGCATGTAAATCATACTTTTGTTGTAAGGATCATAATATTGTTGTGCAGCAACCATATACTCATCAATAATATGATGCACTTCGAATATTGGTTCCCCACTAATTATTTCTTATATTCATTGACGATCTTTTGGGTCAGACCGTGAATTCAATCTACTCTTTCGCGGATGACAGCAACCTCTGTCATTTATATTCATTCGACCGTAAACCGAGTCTTCAAGATATTGAAAACAAAAGGCGAATTATGGATGAGACACTTGACCGGGATTTACTGGCCATTTCCAAATGGGGTCAAGTGAGTTCAGTAGGTTTAAATGCGCGATATTTATACTTAGTAGGGACATAAATACTGTTACAACATTGAACACATCCATTTCATTAGTAGAACTGAACATACCCCGTTAATGTCATATGGGTTTTGAAAGCTAACCTCAATAGCGTTAGTCTGTAACGGGATTTTTACTTTCATCATGGAGTGGTCAGATAATGAGAACCGTATCGCTGTAATAGCGCTTTTCAAGTGTGAAATGAAAAAACGCGATATTTTCAAACCCCTCCGGCCACTAGGGATTAGCCGCATGTTCGTCTACCGATGCATAAAACTGTTCTAGAAGACGTAAAGGAGATGTAAAGGACCGCCACCGGTCGGGCCGCCTACGCTCTGTTCGAACACCGCATGTCATTGAAGCCGTTAAATCAAGAATTCACAGAAATCCGCCTTGAAAACAGAAAATCATGGCCCCTGAGATGAATATCACGCAAAAGTCCATAATGATTTTAATGATTTTAATGATTTGACACATGTGTCAAATCATTAAAAAAGACTTGGGACTTGGGGCATTCCTACGACGTACCGGACATTCATTGACTGCAGCTTTAAAAAAATAGGATTGAAAAATGCAAATGTCTTTTGATAACTTGCATAGAAAAATTTTGTTCACCGATGAAAAAATTGTTACCGTTCAGCAAAAGTTTAACAAGCAAAATGATAGATTGCATGCGCGGTCATCTAAGGAAGCATCTGAACTGATCCCAAGGGTGGAAAAGGGTCATCACCCAGCTTCAGCCATGGTTTGGTGGGGTGTCTCTTACGATGGGGTCACTGACCTGCAGTTCTGCGAACAAGGAGTCAAAACATCGGCCAAAGTTTACCAAGAAACCGTTTTGGAAGCTGTTGTGAAGCCTCTTAACAATTCCCTGTTCCAAAACTAGCCATGGACTTTCCAGCAGGATTCTGCGCCGGCCCATAAGGCTTAAACGTCGCAGACCTGGCTTCGAAACAATTTGCCTGCGTTCATTTTCTCTGAAGAATGGCCCTCAGGCAGTCCAGATTTGAACCCATTGGATTACAAATTGTGAACGCTTTTAGAGGACAAGGTTTGTCACAAAAGATACCCCAACCCCATTGGATCTCTTAAGACTGCTTTGGTTCGAGCTGTGGCCAATTTTCCAATGGACGAGGTTCGTGCAGCTATTGACAATTGGCCAGTGCGACTTAAGGCGTGTGTAAAGGTAAAAGGCGGACATTTCGAATAAGTAGATTCTTTTTTGGTACAATAAACATCAATAAATATATTAAAAAATAATTGGTCCAACAACATTCACAAAAAGATACCTCACTTTTAGTTTTACAGAATAAAACGTGTGTTACAGTATTTATGTCCCTACTTAGTATAACCTACATCCGGTCAAAGATGGAATACAACTCCCATATATGGGCAGGTGCTTCAAAATCATCCTTGGAGCTACTTGATCTTGTCCAAAGGAGGGTGATGGTGTTGATAGATGACAGTAGGGTATCCAACTCTATTGTCTCTCTGAAGCATCGTCGGAATGTGGGTTGGGTGTCGCTGTTCTGTCGTTACTTTTATGGTGTGTGTGTTCTTCAGACATTCTTTGTCTTATTCCTGACGTGAGGATATTCGGTTTAATCGACTTGAAGTTCCCACCAATTACGACATCCAGAAATTCAAGTCAAATGCCAATAAACATTACGCCCTCTTTCCCCCTTGAACTCTCTTACTTTTCACTCACCAACGCAATGCATCGCATGTAAAGGGGAAATCGCTGAGTATTGGTCAAAGAAAACAATTACGGGAAATTAACATTTAAAGAGTTCTCACTTCATTCAATTTTGCATTTAACTACCAACACTTGATATTTCACACTTTGGTATGGTAAGTGGTTCATGCTCATTAGTGGTTTTGTATGAGTACAGTTTTTACATAGGTGGCATCACACTGACCCAATCTCTAGCCATCGCCAGCGATTGAGGAATTCGTAGCCAGGCTAAATACGCCAAGCATTTCTCTTTTAACAATTGGCAGCTGTACACAATTGCTGCTATTTTACACACCCAACTCATTTGCAATTAGTTGAACCAATTTCAAAATAATGACGACTTTTTTCATTTTGTATCTCACAAAAATTATAACCAAAGCTTTTAAAATCAGCCTCCTGTTAACTTCCTCACCTTACTTTGGATGTACTAGTATTTTGGGGCAACTTTTGCCATTCGGAAATAATGTCGACCAAAGCCAGTAGTTAACATCTGCTCTTGTGGTAATTTTTGTGTTTTCTAATTTAACAAAATTGAGCAAATATCGCAACTGTCCTCGAAATACTCGACTGGTCCAGTTAATGTACTCATGTATCATTCATGAGTGTGTGTTTGTGGGCTCATTTAACAACACAACTTGTGCATTTGTCCCCATTACAGGTTACATCCACCATTAGTATCCAGTCCCTTGGATACTTAACTTGCAGTTGCATGGGTATCATGGGGAAAGGTGCACGCTTTTAAATGCCCAACACAAGCTCAATTTCTACGATAGTCAGCTACAATAACTGACTAACACGGCGAATGTGTTTCATATGGGATTCGTACCAGAATATGTTAATCACGAAAATTAAATGATTCACAATATAGAAAGGAATTAGAAATTTCAAAATACACAAATGCAAAAGTCTTTAAATCCAAAATGACAGTTGAATAGGGAGCATATCAAAAGATGTATCAATATAAGGGGTGTTTTTTATTGGTGTATAGAACTTTAAGTTGGCATCACTTTTTTAACTGGCGGCCATTTTTTCAGCTGTCAAGTGATTAATATTTAGTTTGGTTTGCCATTTCATCATGAACAGGTTGACAAAAGAACAACGCTTGCAAAATGGGCTGAAAATGAGATTCATCTCGATGCTGATTTTCATCACAAAATTCAGTGATGAGGCTCATTTTTGGTTAAATGGCTACGTCAACAAGCAAAATTGCCGCATTTGGAGTGAAGAGAATCCACACGAGACCCTTGAGACGCCATTACATCCACAAAAACTGACTGTTTGGTGTGCTCTATGGGCTGGTGGAGTCATTGGGCCATACTTCTTCCGAAATAATGCTGGAGAGTCAGTTACCGTTAATGGAGACCGGTATAGAGCCATGATAACCGACTATTTTGTTCCCGAATTGGATGGCATGAATGTGGATGAGTTGTGGTTCCAACAAGACGGCGCTACATGCCACACAGCGCACGTCACAATCGAATTATTGAAGGAAACAGCGCATAATTTCGCGGAATGGACCTGTCAATTGGCCACCAAGATCGTGTGATTTGACACCATTGGATTATTTTCTTTGGGGATATGTGAAGTCGCTCGTCTACGCCAACAAACCAGAAACGTTAGGGGACTTGGAAGCCAACATTCGTGGCGTTATTGCCAACATACGGCCCCATATGCTCGAAAAAGTGGTTGAAAATTGGACCTGTAGAATTGGCTTTATTCGAGCCAGCCGCGGCGGCCACATGCCCGAAATCATATTTAAACATTAATGGCATAAAATTATCCTTCCAATAAAGCCAAATTGATGGACATTAAAACGATTTTCTTGTGTTTTATTTCAATTCGAAGTTCTATACCTCAATAAAAAACATCCTTTACCAAGTTTCGGTGGGAACGGTTTAGAGTCGCCCATAACGCACGATGCTAAATTAAAGCACGGTGCAAGTAATTGTGTGCTATAACGAAAGTTCCTTAAATCAGGGAATCTTTCGTGTAAGGTGTTTTCTAAAACTCGGACCGATTTTGTGAAATTTCAAAAAAGGTATTTTTTTCAAAATAAAAAAAAACAAAAACATTTTATGCCTTTATGGTTGTTTAGGGAATACGACTTCACTTAGTAGGGACACCCACCCGCCCGAATGTACCCTCATTAAATTGTTTCTTAATTACTAAAACAAACAAAAATGTTTAATAAATATTTTCAAGATGGTTTAGAACTCCTTTGCTGTGCGATGACAGCAAGACGTGTTACAGACTGAGTTGTTCTCCAGCCTTGATAATAAAACCGTTGTTTAATTGTTCAGCTTTCCATTGGCCCCTGACACTAGATTCACGGGGTAGATAAAATGGTTGGAAGTATTTCAAAACCGTATAAACTATCGCCTAGGAAACTATGGATGCGTCTACATTTTGATCCCGTGGCAATTGTAAATTTGGTATTCTCTGATTTTGTGAATAGATACCATTTTTATAACACAATCAAAACTTTGTAGACATATTCGTGTACATTCCAATGAGCCTTACTATACAGGCCATCAATGGGAGTTTTCGAAAGGCTTAATAATACCCCATACGTTTTGTTGTACCCCTCTCACATATCCATTACATTTATGGTTTGTAAGGGGGTGATAGTCATGATTCTATTCGCATCAATCTCTTAGCTGGGATCATAATCAAAAGTTAGTGTGGTGTGGTAAACCAAATTTAGAAAAACTTTTCCTTTTATGGCCGAAAACTCGCAAAAACCACACAATTCGTTAACAATGTTATGTGAACATTTTGTTTTTTTTAGTTTTAGTTTTCGTTGCTGCTGTAAAATCTGCACCTTGTGCAAAAAGTACAAACAACACAATAGAACTAATGTAATGTAAGTCAATCTGAGTAAAATAAAAAAATTTTGTTTTAGGCAATTCGAGATGAATTAATTGTAAAGGAGAAACAAATTTTCTAAACTTCTTTTGGTTACGAATATTTTTTTTAGCTGACACCATACAATGCGGGGTTTATGACTTAGTGTGCTGATGTTAAAAACACTGCAAAGGAGTTAAGATGGACTAATTCTTTATAATACCGCTCTCATTCGATCGTACAATGTTACCAAATCGCGGTAACAAAAATACAGGTCGCATTTATGAACAGATCTAGGCTTAACTTTGTATTGACGTATACAATGGCGAATCTAAGTGAAATCGGACCGTATTGGTCCATGCTTTGATACAATACGAGTACAAAAGAGGTTCCCAATTTTGATTGCTTTCGGCTGTAACTTCTTCAATTTTTTTTTGATTTTTATAAGTTATGATTTATTTAAAAGATGTATTTCTTACCAATTAATGTCGCCCATTTATATAATATCAAGTGAATCGGGTAAGAATTTCTGAAGTTGAGGGAGAATTAATAAAAAAAAGTCAGAAAAAAAAGTTCACGATATCTCGAAAATTGTACGTGATGAGGCAAAGTGGATACTCATTTCAGATCCAGGAGATCATTACACATAAGGATCATGTAGCAAACTATGCAGCGCCTGTATGGTCGGTGAACGTGAGTACGAAGCAGTGGAAGAAAATTCAGACTTGCCAGAATGCCGCCCTTAGAACATCAACAGGGTGTCTTCTTATGTCCTCTTCTTCGAAGGTCCTTACCGTGCGCAGACACAATTTCCTTTGTTTAAGCAATACCTGCTAGGGTGTTTTCGCAGCAGTCATCCTAACCACCATCTCTTGAATAGGATGCCTCCACCCAGGCAGATCAGGTACGATCTTCATGATCTAGAGAGAGAGATCCAGCGGTATAAGAGAGAACCTTTAGATCATCGAAACTATCAGGCAGGATTGAACAACATTCACGCCGATGATGTCGCAGCAGCAGTATCCAGCTACCGTGTGAATGTAGTGCTAGGGGAACATCCCCCGGAGATTTCACCTGAGGAGAAGGTACTACCTCGGCAGACGCGCGTGGTTCTGGCGCAGCTGAGATCTGGATGGTGCAGCCGCCTCAATTCTTACTGGGCACGAATTGATGCTAACGCTCCGGACATCTGTTCCGCCTGCCATCAGGGACCACATGATGTGCTGCACCTCTTCAAATGTCCGGCCAAGCCCACTCAGCTGACCCCCAGGTCTCTGTGGACGCATCCAGTTCAAATGGCGCGTTTCCTCCACCTAGTTTCGAAGCAGATCCCCCATAGACGAACAAGACTTCAAAATAAATATATTGTTGTTACAACAACAACATAAGGATCAGCTGGTTTCGTTCAAATGAGGATTTTGTTGCAGAACATTGTTATCGATCTATTATAAAGGGTGATCCATCTAAAGTTATTTTTTCAGAACAAAAAAAATATAAAAATTCAAATCAAATGTGGAATCTTTATTGGTAGTTTGAAAGGACATTTTATGGTATTTTTTTTTAAATAATTCTTTCAAATGTTGGCAACTGTATTATGGAAATTAGCGTTTGGCGAGAAGCGAAAAGATCCTCTGTTTTCGACCAAAATTTTGTTCAGTGATAAGGCCGCATTTGGGCTGAAGAGCAACAAGAAGAGGTTCAAGAGGTGTCATTAAACCCAGAGAAAACCACGGTTTGGTGCGGTTTATAGGCTGGTGGAATCTTCGGTGCATATTTTTTCAAAAAATATGATGGCCGAAACTAAACCGTGAATGGTGCTCGCTATCGCGCCATGATATCGATCTTTATGTTAGCTGAAATTGAAGTCCGTAATCTTGACGGCACTTGGATCTATTGAGAGGTCATTTCGAAAAGCAGCTAATTTCACGTTTCGGTCAGGTGAGTTGGACGCTTAGATCGAGGTATGTCACACTTTTAAACAATTTTCTTTGGGGTTACGTAAAGTCTATGCTGACAAACCAGCTACGATTCAGGTTTTGAAAGCCAACATTACACGTGTCATTAAAGCCATACCGGTCGAAATGCCCTGAGGCGTAGTTGCGGTCAACATTTGAAGGAAATTATATTCAAAAAATAAATGTCATAAAATGTTATTTCAAATTACCAATAGATTCCACGCTTGATTTGCATTTTTATAATTTTTTTTGTTCTAAAAAAATACCTCTAAATGGATCACCCTATAGTTTCAAATGGTATCCACACAAAGGTGCCTTCCGACTTAAGTCCTGCCAATCTAAAAAAAACACAATTTTAATCTGATCCTGCTTAAACTATCGGAATGTATGTTGCAAACGATCCTGGAGAAAATTGACCCTTTTAGTCTATGACCTATGCAAAGGTTCATCACGATTTTGGGTTCTACCAACCTAGCAGCAACATCATATACCGAACTGGTTTAGGTTAAGCATAGGGCGTCATGAGTTTTCTACAGGGTGGAGCGCAGAAATTTGCTTTTTCACACTGCAGGCTGTGGCGGCAGTGTGAATAAGTCGAAGAGAATGGAGAGTGCACGTGGCTTATAGAGGCTGACGTGAGTTTTGTATTCGTCTGTCCTTCAGTTGCCATCATGTATTGGACACGTGAGGAGAGGTCATTTTGTGTTGAAGCGTATTTTTCAAATGCGCATTCGATCATTGCAGTGCAGCATGCTTTTCGTTTAAGATTCGCTGTTCCCCCAACACCACAAAACATCGAGAGAGTTAGAGCAGCAGTACGGCAATCTCTGAAACGCTCTGCTCGGCCGTAACTGTGAACTCCGAACGGTACTTGACTGTGATACAAATTTTTTTTCAGCCGGCTCTTGAGGCAACGCAATTAATTGGATTCCAACAGGATGGTTATACGGCATACACAGCGAGGGTTACCATAAATAGTTTGAGGGTAATGTTTCCTGAACGGCTTCTCTCTTTGAGAGGTGATGTGAACTGGCCGTCACGCTCTCCAGACTAAGCCCCATGCGAGTTTTTCCTTTGGTGTTACCTGAAGTCGAAGATGTATATCAACCGTCCCAACACCTTCGAAGACCTAATTAACAATATTGAGGCTGAAATTGGCAGATATACTTGTTAGAGTTCATGAAAACTTAGAAAACGTATGCAGCAGTGTGTGGATAGCGGTGGTCCAGATTTGCCAGATACACTATCTAAAAGCATGTAATTTAAAAATTCCCTTACTGTTCAACATAATTTAAATATAAAATAAATTTTTCTAAGGTTCATAATTTTTTTATTTCATTCCCATATAAGCAAATTACCGCGCTTCACTCTGTATCGGGACATATAAGTCCACGTTTTAACAAAGCCCCTACACTCGTACAAAGGTCCGTTTTGATTTTTAGCTATGCCAATCTAATTTACTAAATTTCGGCCACTTTCCAACAAACAGTGAACTATACTCGAATGAGTCAGCTGTACAAGACAAAGTTTGTATACTGACTGCTCAAGACGTATCTCTGGGGAGCCGTTTGCACGATCGAGACTAGTCTACAATAGTGCAAATCGTTATAAAAAAATCAAGTAAAAAAAGTTAAAGACAGGCGTGGCTGACTATGTTATACCCTGTATGTCCAAGACCAGATCAGAAAAGTCAACTGAAAATATGTTTTTGGACCCATTTTATCCAGATTTAAAAACTAATGTCATTTTGAATTTGTGAGAAAAATGCATTGCTTTTGGTAAAATCCGTTGATCGTATACGGGTTGCTATATATATTTCTGGCCTAGGCAACACTAAGTGTTGCCAGGCGCCATCCGGCATTTCCATTGGAGAGTTCGACATTTTTTAGCATAAACATACTCAAAACGTTTTGACGTTTACAATGACTTGAAAAAATTAATTTGGCAAAAAAAAATGGAATTAACTCGTAAACATTTTCGTGCGATCACGACAAGAGTGCATCGATGAACTTAAATCTTTGTATGACGATGAAGCACCATCCTATAGCACTGTGAAAAACTGGCTTAATAAATTCAATCGTGGCCGACGCTCGCTCAGATACGAAGGTCGTGAAGATCGTACAAAAACGGACGTTGTGTCAGAGAAGATTGATGACGTACGTGAACTGATAGAGGCATTCTTGGGCATTTCCTCCACCAGCATATATTCGATATTGCTAGAACACCTGGCCGTAAAAAAGGTTTGTTCTCGTTGGATTCCGCACAATTTGAGAATCGCTCAAAAAAGGCTCGTGTCGATTGGTGCAAGGAAGACGAGCCAAATCCAACGAAAGTTGTTCGTGGAAGAAGCACTTCGAAGAAAATGTTCGCCTGTTTCTTCGGCAAAACTGGTCATGTGGCGACAGTTCCGCTTGAGCTACGTAGGGCGGTCAATTCTGATTGGTACACCATAATTTGTTCGCCTGAAATCTTCGGAGAAATTCGAAAAACGAACAAGAGAAGACGGATCATTGTGCGCCATGACAATGCGAGCTCTCACACATCGGCTCAAACCAGCGCCATTTTGACCGGCCAAAACGTCGAATTGATAGGTCATCCGCCGTACAGCCCTGACTTGGCACCCAATGACATCTTTTTATTCCCGCACATCAAGAAAAATGCGTGCTCAACGATTTTCGTCGCCAGAAGATACTGTTGAAGCGTTCAAAAACCATGTTTTGGAGGTGTCTCAATCGGAGTGAAAAAAGATCGTCACAGGTGACGAATCATGGATCTATGCGTATGAGCCTGAAACAAAACAGCAATCGACCGTGTGGGTCTTCGAAGACGAGCCAAATCCAACGAAAGTTGTTCGTGGAAGAAGCACTTCGAAGCAAATGGTCGCTTGTTTCTTCGGTAAAACTGGTCATGTGGCAACTGTTCCGCTTGAGCAACGTAGGACGGTCAATTCTGAGTGGTACACCACAATTTATTCGCCTGAAGTCTTCGAAGAAATTCGACAAACGAACAAGAGAAGACGAATCATCGTGAGCCATGACAATGCGAGCTCTCACACATCGGCTCAAACCAGCGCCTTTTTGACCGGTCAAAACGTCGAATTGATGGGTCATCCGCCGTACAGCCCTGACTTGGCACCCAAAGACTTCTTTTTATTCCCGCACATCAAGAAAAATGCTGTTGAAGAGTTCAAAAACCATGTTTTGGAGGTGTCTCAATCGGAGTGAAAAAAGTGCTTCGTCAATTGGTTTGAGCGCATGCAAAAGTGTATAAATAATGCTGGCGAATACTCTGAAAAGTAAACCATTTTTGATGATAAATATTCGCATTTTCATTATTAGGCCAGAACTATATATAGCAGCCCTCGTAGCAACAAAAAGAATATATTTGTTGCTTTTTGTACAATTAGTTGGCCATGGGAGTGCACAAGCAAAAGGAACTATTTTGAAAAAATGTACGGATGGTTTTAAATTAGTTTAGTTTAAAAAAAAGTTTCTTATTTTTCATCAAATAATGCTTAAGCGAACATTCGTTCATTTTCGAAAATCGGCAAAGTGGGAAGGGTCATAAACAAATTTCCATAACACAAAATTTAAAGAAAATACTTTTTTTTCGTTTGTGTATAAGCCATATACAGCTTAACATAAGTAAATCCATCCAACCAACATCTTGTATTATTTTATTTGCAAAAATTCTTGATTCGACCAAAAGTGCCCACTCATGGCTTATTATGCTAATATATTTCCTTACAGACATATCGTACACATCCATGTCAAGTTTCCCATCTTCGGTGCTGCTCTGAGCCAGATTTGCATAAGAGTATCGCATGATTCTGGTAAGTCGACACTTAGCAGGCATTGGCAACACAGCATAAACTGCCAGCGAAATCCATTTTATTGGTTGCCGTGCAAAACATATCACCAGCCTATGAGCACTTGGCGAAGATTGTAGAATTTACATAATAGATTTTACTGAGAAATACCTTTTAGCGCAATTATTTGGTAGATAAACGAGATGTTGGTGATTTTTCTAGGCTTTTCCAAGGCCATAGAATAAAGTGTGAGAAATGATGACATCAGTTTCTAATTCCGTGAAAACTTGCCTTGTGATCTTACACAGAGTAAAATATAAGAGAATTAAATTATGATAGGGTGGTACTGGGTAGTCTTTTTTATTAATATGTAATTCTGAAAGCTCTTTTGCGCTCAAAATCTTGACAGAAAGCCATCTTTAGAAAATAATAATAATCTTTGAAAAATAATGAAAACCTAGTTTGAAAGTCAGCACTGAGTAGCGCAAACATTGCGTTTTTTGAAAAAGAATTTTTGGCCAAATCAGCTACCCGAACACTCTCTCTGCGCACTGACGAGAAGAATACTACTGCCGTGCCCGAGAGTGTGCAACTCAGTTATGTAACATTGACTCGCCATCGTTCATAACAACCCGCTTTTTCACGTAACAACCTGACCTCACAAGATTCTATTGATTAAGCATTTCTCAGTTTGAGCTTTAGTGCAGAGACTTTGACAAAGATTAAGTCAAAAATCATGGCTTAGACGCAGTGCATTTTTATACCCTCACCCTACTGGGTAAGAGGGTATATAACGGGTTTTCCAATAGGGACCTACAAATTTCGTATCTTTAAAAATTTCGTATCTCAAAATTTTTAATGATCATTCAGTGTCAAAACGTTAGTCGAAGTCAACATTTGCATCATGGTAGGGTTCACTTTCGGGCAACGTTTGGACCGAAATTCTAAGTCGGTGGTCGCAATTTAAGGAGCGCTTACTCCAATTTTCGGCCATATTAGTCGCCCCACATGAGAGGCTGTGCATGCTATTGTGGATAAATTTAGGTCCTTATTTTAACTTTTGGATGTTCCGCCGCGAAAAAGACTTCGTATTGCTCGAAGCGACGAAAAAATCACAGTGTAAGCGTATCCGTTCAAAATGAGCCAAATCAGTCATTTTCAGGAATTGGACATCTCTCAAACCACACTGTGGTGTATTTTGCGAAAAGATCTTGGCCTTCATCCTTATACGATCAAACTGACTCAAGAACTAATGCCACTTGATCATTTGAAACGCCGAAATTTCTCCGATTGCGCTCTGACAAAGATTCACGAAAATCCAGAATTTCATTGAAAAATCATCTTCAGCGATGAAGCTCATTTCTGGCTTAGTGGTTTTGTCAATAAACAAAATATGCGTTATTGGACAACAACAAACCTACATGGGCTTTAAGAGACACAATTGTATCCGCAAAAAAAAATACTGTGTGGTGTGGTTTTCATGCCGCAGGTGTGATTAGGCCGTATTTTTCGTCGATGAAAACAGATAAATGTCGGATTTAGCGTGGTTATCGCCATAATGGCCTTAACCACGGTGCGCCATCACACTGGGGCCGTTACAATGCCACGGCCAACGCCCCATTGGGTTAATCCCACCGTAACAAATTTAAAGCATAACAGATATGGGCCATAACTTCCCTCTTGGTTAGCGGTCGCGGACTATCTAAACCTCTGCTGTTCTATGGGTCACAGCACCCGGTCGCAATGCAACTCCACACAGAGCCGAAGCTCTCCCCGCGATTTGGGTTTAAACCACAGCCACCACATACTCCCCAAGGAGCGGCACTTTCTAGTCAGGCCAGAGCAACAGTTCTGGGGGCTCCTGACTACCCGTGGTACCAGTTTTAAGTCTCCGGTCAGACCTCGTAACCAAAAGGCTACTCCAAGTTTTTGTTCCATACAATATGGGACTGGTCACTCGTCGATGAAAACAATCGTCATGACAATGGAGAACGGTATCGTGCCATGTTAAACAAATATTTTTTGCTAGAATTGGATGAGGTTGACATCGCCGATATGTGGTTTCAACAAGAAGGTGCCAATAGCCACACAGCACTCGTTAAAATCGATTTACTTAAAGGCAAATTCGGTGAATGTGTTATCTCGAGAAATATTCCGGTCGAATGGCCACCTCGTCCATGCGATTTAACTCCATTGGATTTCTTTTGATGCGGCCACATCAAGTCATTGGTCTATGCCAACAAGCCAACAAGTTTTGACCAACGCCAACGTTCCCGTCCAAATGTGTGCAAGAGTGGAGGAAAATTGGAACCAAACAATAGATCGCTGTACACGGGCTCGTGGTGTTCATATGATCGAAATCGAATTTCATTCCTAAAATGTAACATTTGCACTTCACCTGGAATAAATTTGAATTCTGTATCCTTAATATGCTGTGTTTTATTAATACGAGTATATAGAATTGTTATGTTCTTAATGGAAAGCCCTATATGTTAAAACGAGCTTTGTACTCGCATATAAAAAAGTGGTTGAAATAGTCAATTCCGCCCACTTTGGGAATTCTTCTAATATCTTCAAGGTTACGATATTCATACAACCTAGCTCAAAATCAAAACTTAAGAACAGAGTTATAGTGTAAACTTGACGGCAAATAATTGGATTCCTAAACACGCTCCTCCTGGTACCTCCCACATAAATTACAGTCTCAGTGCAGATTCGAACCCATATAAGTTGTGTGCATGAAATTCGCTGTAATTGCGCACTTAATATTAATAATGGAGTACAAAAAGATTAGCGACCAAGTCCTATTTTTGTACCTCCAATGCAAATGCTCCATTTCGCCCAATTTTGGTAGTAGCATTGGGCATGTCCGCCCATACCTTCCACACATACAAGATTCAAATAAAATCAGTACGCTTCAGGCAACGGAGGTGGGAACGTCGAAAAATGTAAGATCCATATATGCAAACAGCGAACAGATTTGTTGCCATAACCGCATTTTTTGTCAACCAAATGTTAGTGGTGGTACGCACTTTCAATCTATTCTATCGCTACAACCGAATGCTGATTGGGTACACAACAAATTTCAGTAGTTCAAACTGACAGCATCGGCTTATGAGACAACGTGTCCGTACCCTAACGAATTAGGATGCTTATTGGAACTGAATTTGGTCATGTGTTGACTGTTGTTCTTTACAGTTTCACAAGTCCTCCGTTTCATTGACAAATTTAAATTTGTTGATATAATTTTAAAGGTCAAAGTCCAACTAAGAAAAATTCGCAAATATTTTTGCAAAGAAATAGTTTTCTTTGGCTCCAGAGCCTATCAAATTGGGCGATTTATATCCAGAATTATTTAATATTGTAGTTTCGTTCGTGAGTAGTTGAACGAAAACATTTGTCAACGAGGCATTTTTAGACAGAATCGAATTTGCTTTTATTTGGTAAGGTTTGGGACAAATGTATCTTTGATTTAATGTTCTTTTAAATCTTCTTAATATTATTCTAAATTTATTTCTAAATATACATTTTTTTGATGAATATGATGAATATGTGAAAAATTTTCAATTTTTGGTGGTAAAACAAAATTTTTTGCACAATCAATTAGATTGAACTTTCGTCTATTAGAAAAAAACGAAATCTTCGTAGATTTTCTCCGATTCCTTTTGATTTTCAGTTATTAAAAAGTGTCTATGATTAATTTTTTATTCAAAAAATTCTCAATTTTTGATTCCAAAATTGATAATAACACAAAATAAACATCATAAGACTCGGTAACATTTTTTTACACAATAAATAAGTTCGGACTTTCGTCTATTAGAAAAAATCGAAATCTTTGCCGATTATTTTCGACTCCTTTTGATTTTCAGTTTTTAAAAAGTGTCTATGATTAATTTTTTTATTAAAAAAATCTCAATTTTTGATTCCAAAATTGATGATAAAACAAAATAAACATCACAAGAATCGGTAACATTTTGTTGCACAATAAATAAGTTTGGACTTTCGTCTATTAGAAAAAGTTGAAATCTTTGCCGATTCCTTTTGATTTTCAGATTTTAAAAAGTATCTATGATTAATTTTTTTATTCGAAAACTCTCAATTTTTGATTCCTAAATTGATGGTAAAACAAAATAAACATCATAAGACTCGGTAACATTTTTTTTGCACAATAAATAAGTTCGCACTTTCGTCTATTAGAAAAAATCGTAATCTTTGCCGATTTTTCCGACTCCTTTTGATTTTCAGTTTTTAAAAAGTGCCTATGATTAATTTTTTATTCGAAAATTCTCAATTTTTGATTCTAAAATTGATAAAAAAAACAAAATAAACATCATAAGACTCGATAACATTTTTTTGCATAATAAATAAGTTTGGACTTTCGTCTATTAGAAAAAATCTAAATCTTTTCCTATTTTTCCGACTCCTTTTGATTTTCAGTTTTTAAAAAGTGCCTATGATTATTTTTTTATTCGAAAATTCTTAATTTTTGATTTTAAAATTGATAAAAAAAAACAAAATAAACATCATAAGACTCGATTACATTTTTTTGCACAATAAATAAGTTTGGACTTTCGTCTATTAGAGAAAATCTAAATCTTTTCCTATTTTTTCCGATTTCTTTTGATTTTCAGATTTTAAAAAGTGTCTATGATTAATTTTTTATTCGAAAATTTCTCAATTTTTGATTTCAAAAGCAAAAACATCAAAAAATGTTGTCGAATCTTAATGATTTTCATATTTAAAAACTGTCTATGATAAGTTTTTTATTCAAAAAATTTTCAAGTTTTGAATTTAAAAAACAAAAAAACATTAACAAAATATATAATTTGAACAGCTTTTATTCTGGTTCGAGACCTTTTTGTTGTTGTTTTGTTGTTTTTTAACAAAAAATTTTCAACTTTTGATTTTAAAAAGCAAAAAACATTAACAAAATGTATAATTTGAACAGCTTTTATTCTGGTTCGAGACGTTTTGGTTGTTTCTTTTTCAGAATCAAATAAAAAATTGCTGAAATGTGGTGAACACTTTGTATCTAAAAATTCCTTAAATTTGTTGACACTTTAAAATCCAATAAAATAGATCCACTTGCGCATACAAACTTTATTAGATTCGCAAGTGAAATCGAATTTTTAAAAAAAAGTTACTCTTAGTTCAAATTGTTATAAATAAAAATTAAATATAATACTTTATTTTTTCGGTTTTTGTACGCTCTTATAAAAATAATATATATAATTTAAGCCAATTTCATGTAACAGATTGCAAATGAAATGACTTATACGGGAGTCTCATTATGATTAATGAGAATTATCCTGTGCGTATTGCCTTCGAACTGTGTGAGGAGCAATCTTCCAGGCGTAGTATAGCCAATACATTTCACTAGTTTTTAGTTGATTCTGAAAAAGAAACAACAAAAAGGTCTCGAACCAGAATAAAAACTGTTCAAGTCGTAATAATGATAAAAGACCGAATAAATGTAAAGAAACAAAAACATGATATATAATTTTGTATATTAAATTTGTTGTTGTTTATTTGTTGTTTTCAAAAATTTCAAATTCATCAAATTTAGTATGTCAGCGAACTGTTTTCAGAGCAAATCATCGTATTAATTCAGGCCTAGTTTATATGCCAAATAATTCAGTAAAAACCAATATAAAAATCGCATTTTACAAAGTCTGCGAACGTTAATTGCAAACTTATAACGTTTAGAAACCAGCGTATCATAATTCATTTGGAAATTCATTTAGAAATCATTGAACTTTGAAAACTTCTTCTATTTTTGTCCATTGCTAGAATGGGAACGGAGCACTGTGCTCCGTGTCGGTTTTGGTTTTT
The DNA here is from genome assembly GCA_963513945.1 of Hydrotaea diabolus. Lineage (NCBI taxonomy): Eukaryota > Metazoa > Arthropoda > Insecta > Diptera > Muscidae > Hydrotaea > Hydrotaea diabolus. The sequence continues at coordinate 108,870,549 of OY740719.1, read as the reverse complement.
TACAAAATTTATATATAGGGTGGTTCATTTAGAGGTATTTTTTCAGAACAAAAAAAATATTAAAATTCAAATCAATTGAAATCATTATTGGTAATTTGAAAGGACATTTTATGGCATTTATTTTTTGAGTATAATTTCCTTCAAATGTTGGCCGCAACTACGCCTCAGGGTTTCCATTCTGAGGGTCCAATTTTGGATGACTCGTTCGAGCACTTCGATTGGTATGGCTTTAATAACACGCGTAATGTTGGCTTCCAAAACCTGAATCGTCAGCATAGCATTACATTACCCCAAAGAATTATGCCTAAGAGTGTGATATCACTAGATATCACGATCTAGGCGGCCAACTCACCTGTCCAAAACGTGAAATTAACTGCTCTTTGAAATGGCCTATCAATAGATCCATTGTTTAAGCAGCTGTATGGCAAGTGGCACCGTCCTGTTGAAACCAAGTGTCGTCAAGATTACGGGCTTCAATTTCAGGTAGCATAAGTATCGATATCATGGCGCGATAGCGAGCACCATTCACAGTTACGTTCCGGCCATCATCATTTTTGAAAAAAATGCACCAATGATTCCTCCAGCTTAAAAACCACACCAAACCGCGGTTTAATCTGGCTATAATGGCACCTCATGAACATCTTGTGGTTGCTCTTCAGTCAAAATGCGGCGATTGTGTTTATTGACTCTGCCGTTAAACCAAACAAACTTTTGGTTTAAAACAGGGGATCTTCCCGTTTCTCACCGAACGCTCATTTCCATAATACAGTTGCCAACATTTGAAGGAAGTTATTTTGAAAAAATAAATATCAAAAAATGTCCTTTCAAATTACCAATAAATTTTCCACAATTGATTTGAAGTTTTATATTTTTTTTTTTGTTCTGAAAAATATCTCTAGATGGATCACCCTACATATATTTTTTAAAGCACGAAAAGGGTTCGTTTATCTTGAAGATATTCTAATTTTGTTTTAGACGATCTGTACTAAAAGGATAATAGTCGTAATTTAGTAGAACATTGTAACCCTAAATGACCATTTTTTAAAAAGATTTACACAAATTCATTTAAAAAAGAACTAAAATAAATCAGACAACATTTTTTCACTTTATCGGAAAAAGGACTCCAGTTGTAAGGGTAGGATGTTAAAATATTCTACGAAATAAACTCCATACTATTTTACTTAAGATATCTCATCACGAAAATTCGGTAAAACGAAGAAATATTTACTTACCACTTTTTATCTTATTTCATGTGGTATAAAGTTACAAATTAAACATTTCCTTAGCCCATAAAAAATAACCGGGACCGACAAGGGCCGTCCTTTTGGGAATTTTCTACAATTACCTTAGTCTTTATTTTAATTTTTGGAAGAAAGCATGCACCCACCGAGAAAGTCCGAACTATTGTTGCACAGTGTAAGAGGTAACAACAGCTAACTAAACGGGTTTTAATTAATACAAAAAATGTATCTGTTGTATCCACCAATTATAAGGACCAAAGTAACATGCACTTCATAATTGGTTGGTTGTCATATTATCAAGTTGTGGCAACCAATAGTTTTACTGAATTCGGTTGGTATAACCTACTTATTGGTCGTCAAAATCGTCATATTATTGTAGCTAACATTTAATAGTATCTCGAACCAAGTAACCATCAATACCATGGAATGTAGGCGATTTCGACAGAAAGTATGTTGATCCAACCAAATATTTGTTGTTCGGAATGATTTCCAACTGATTTTTTCTGTGTATACAAATAGCTTACAAAGTTCTATCGAGCGCATTATGAAAACGAAAGGTGTAGTGAGAATATTATAAAGTCGACTCTGCTCGACTTGAGACTGTCCCTACTCTTTAAAATAAAAATTTGTCATGGTAAATACTGAAAACCCCCTATTTCGACCCCCCCCCTAATGCACATGCCACACGTACACTCATAAATTCGCACATTCATACATTAAAGTTTTCAATTGAAATAAAAATTCGTATTCACTTTATCGCTAGTCCTTAAAGACTAAGCGCCAGGACAAACAGAAGTCATGGAAATGAATTTATAAAAAAGAAAAACATTAAAAAGTATTCCAGTCTTCTAATATCCCTCTCCCACCCTCAGCTGATGTTATCTGTTCAACATTTAAACTTGAGCATAAGAAAACTTTATTTAGTTGTTGCGTAACACGACATCACTCGAAAGGGCGCCGATAAAAAGGACCTTTTGCCTTGGCTCTAGTGATGCTGCAAAGGGAAGATGCTAAAAGTCCTTTGTCCTCTTATGTTATCGACCATCAGCGCACAGAATTACTTGTTATGTATGTGTGCGTAGGAGTGTATCCTATTTTGTTATTTCATAGATTCCTGTCCAATAAGGACTACGACGACTACGACCACTTAAAGAAATTTAATAACTCAGCATTTTTGCTTTAGTGAGATCTGTTTTTCATATCTTTCATTTAATGACAATCCAAATATTTTTTCAGCATGTTTTTTTACGACATTAGCATAAAATCAGTTTAGATTATGCGCGATAACTGGTGAATTTAATGTCATTCTAAGTCAAACTGAAGACTTTATGAGGCAAAGGGTTTTTAGTGTTAAATCACAGTGATGTCGCTGTATGTTAATGTCATATTAAGACATTTTTATTACGCCGACTCGAGTGTGGTAAAATCGTCAAACTTTTATTTATTTTGCTCTAAACCTCGCATATGGCCATGGCCGGTGGTTTTATTACTATTTACATATTTGTTTAGGAAGAGGGAGCATTGGCGGACATGCCGGAAAAGACAGTAACGTGGGTCGCACACAACTTGGTGTTTAAAGGGTAATTTAAGTAAAGAAAAATACAAAAGATATTGCCCTTGCTAACAAGCGGGTAAAACTTTAAATTTTTTAAGTGGTTGATCAATATAGAGGTGATTTTTTCAATAGGGTTTGTTTCACAGTTTACGCGTGAGTTGTGTTAAACATTATTTTTATTTCAGTATTGTTCTCCATTTCATCATGAAAAGACTTACACTGCGAAAACCACAGTTTGGTGTAGTTTATAGGCTGGTCGAATCATGGGTAAATATTTTTTTCAAAAATTATGATAGCCGGAACAACCGTGAATGGCGATCCCTTTTGCGCCATGATATCCGAAATTTTCCTACTCGATGTTAAAGCCAGTAATATTAGAAACATTTCGTTTCAACAGGACCGTGCCACTTATCATGCAGCAGCTCAAACAATGGATCTATTGAAAGGTCGTTTCAAAGAGCAGCTAATTTCACGTTTTGGACCGGTAAGTTGGCCGCCTTAATCGTGTGATATCACACCATTAAGCTTTTTTCTTTGGGGCTACGTAAAGTCCAAAGTCTATGCTGACAAACCAGCTACGATTCAGGTTTTGAAAGCCAACATTACGCGTGTCATTTAAGCCATACCGGTCGAAATGCTCGAACGAGTCATCCAAAATTAGACCTTCAGAATGGACACCCTTAGGCGTAGTTGCGGCCAACATTTGAAGGATTAACAAGATTTTGATTTAGTGGAAAATCATAACAAAAATAAGGCTGTAGTTGTCGATGGTATACCGGAAACGTAAGCTGTTTAAGGCTGAAGGAAATGATTTGGTTAAGAGAATGCACCAACTCCTCTTCACAATTTGATAAAAACAAATGAACACATGGAAGGTTCGGCCGGGCCGCAGCTTTTGTACTCTCCACCATTATTATTGTTATATAGGGTGTGCGATTTAAGATTTTTATTAAAGGGTGTTTTTTATTGGGGTATAGAACTTTAAGTTGGCATCACTTCTTTAACTGGCGGCCATTTTGTCAGCTGTCAAGTGATTAATATTTAGTTTGGTTTGCCATTTCATCATGAACAGGTTGACAAAAGAACAACGCTTGCAAAATGGGCCGAAAATGAGATTCATCTCGATGCTGATTTTCATCACAAAAGTTTGTTCAGTGATGAGGCTCATTTTTGGTTGAATGGCTACGTCAACAAGCAAAATTGCCGCATTTGGAGTGAAGAGAATCCACATGAGACCCTTGAGACGCCATTACATCCACAAAAACTGACTGTTTGGTGTGCTCTATGGGCTGGTGGAGTCATTGGGCCATACTTCTTCCGAAATAATGCCGGAGAGTCAGTTACCGTTAATGGAGACCGGTATAGAGCCATGATAACCGACTATTTTGTTCCCGAATTGGATGGCATGAATGTGGATGAGTTTTGGTTCCAACAAGACGGCGCTACATGCCACACAGCGCACGTCACAATCGAATTATTGAAGGAAACATTCGATGAGCGCATAATTTCGCGGAATGGCCACCAAGATCGTGTGATTTGACACCATTGGATTATTTTCTTTGGGGATATATGAAGTCGCTCGTCTACGCCAACAAACCAGAAACGTTAGGGGACTTGGAAGCCAACATTCGTGGCGTTATTGCCAACATACGGCCCCATATGCTCGAAAAAGTGGTTGAAAATTGGACCTGTAGAATTGGCTTTATTCGAGCCAGCCGCGGCGGCCACATGCCCGAAATCATATTTAAACATTAATGGCATAAAATTATCCTTCCAATAAAGCCAAATTGATGGACATTAAAACGATTTTCTTGTGTTTTATTTCAATTCGAAGTTCTATACCTCAATAAAAAACACCCTTTATAAATCGACTGTAAAAAAACTGATAGTTAATTCAAACTTCTGGTTCTATTGAAAGTTTGAACTTTGTCGTTTAATAATGGAACAAAATCCAATGCGTTTTCGCTTCGCCCAATGGACTTAAGATTGTTTGGCAGGAGATGAAGAATTTTTTAGCTGAAGCTCGTTTTCATCTCGGTGGCTATGTCAATAAGCAAAATTGCCGCATATGGGGTTCAGAAACGCCAATATATCCACAACGAATCAGTCACTGGAGTGGATTTTGGGCTGGCGACATGCTCGACGAATTTTTGTTTTCGAAAATTCTCGAGAATGACATGGACGACATTTGGTTGCAACATGACGGGCTACATGTCACACAGCCAACGCAACCACCGAAAATTCACGGACTGTTTTAATACTCGAATAATCAGACGAATTTGTGATGTAAAGTGGCCGCCTTGGAGCTGTGATTTGAGCATTTTGGATTACTTTGTGTGGGGAGCCATTAAGGATAAATGCTAAGCAAAGCATCCAGAGACAACTGAAGCGTTAAAACATCAACTCGAAGTTTTCATTAAAGAAGCTCTACCCGAAACAATCGAAAATGTTCTATAAAATTGGGTTAGTCGGATGAGGTACTGAAAAGCCAGTTGTGGACTCATATGAATGACATTGTGTTGCATTGTTAAATGACAAAGTTAAACTTTTCTAATTTGAACAAATTATTAGAACTCCTTTTTAACAGCCGATTAAAATTTCAAATGTTAAATTGCCCTGTAGTAAGGCATTGTCGATATTGGGGGATATAGTTGTTCGCTCTGGGTTTATGCTTGACAGAAATAAATTTGTTGGGTCCTCTAAACCGTTGTACTCTATAGATAAGCGAATTTCATTGTTTTGGGAGGCCGTAGATATAATATTTTAACAAATCTCAAAAGCTAAAACGTATTGAGGTTAGTAAAGAAATTCTACTATTTCTGCGTAAATATATATCCACATTCGACGGAACCTCATTTTTACCTTTAGGGACTTTTGGCCTATAGGCCTCAAATATAGTCGAATCGTATAATTAAAGCTTTTTACGGATGCGTCACGGATATTTTTTGTTGAAGGAAGCCGATATTTAGATCTCCATGTGCAAGTCCATGTGCAAAATTTACCCAATTCATAGATCTAGGTTTATTCAGTGATAAGGCCCATTTCGTCAATAAAGAAAATTGCCGCATTTGGGCTAAAGAGGGAAACCAGAAGAGATTCAATAGGTGCATTTACACCCAGAGAAAACCACGGTTTGGTGCGGTTTAAAAGCTGGTGGAATCATCGGACCTTATTTTTCAAATACATAATTTTACAGTCAATGAGGAACACAATGGAGCAACGATTAATGACTTTTTCGTACCTGAATTAGAGGATGTTGATATGGACGACCTTGGGTTCCAACAAGACGACTTGCCATACAGCCAAAGATCCAATCGTGGCCCCCAAGATTGTGTGATTTAACACCGCAGGACTATTTTTTGTGGGGTTATGTGAAGTCAAAGAAATGAGGAAAGATAATAATAGAAGACGGATCATTTTGCATCACGACAATGCGAGTTCTTACACATCAGCTAAAACGATGAGCTATTTGACCACTTAAGATATGGAATTGATGGCCATCCCACCGTACAGACCTGATTTGGCACCGAATGACTTATTCCCTAGCACCAAGAAAAAATGCGTGGTCATGGCCCGAAGCGTTCACAAATCATGTTTTGGAGGTGTCTCAATCGGAGTGGAAAAAGTGCTTCGAAAATTGGGTTGTGCGCATGCAAAAGTGTATTTATCTTAACGGAGAATATTTTGAAAAGCAATAAAACCATTTCCAATGATAAATTATTGTGTTTTTATTTCCGGACCCGAAATATAAATAGCAACCATCGTATACCCTTCTGCCAAGTAGGTTCACAGTCAAATGAGTTCTAAGATTAATAATAAGAGTTTTATCAACTCTATCAATGATTTTAACTTGTATTATTTAATTTTACTGTATAAGTAAGTATACCCAGTTTTACCCTAATGTTCATAAAATTGTATATGTGACGCGCAAAATAGAAAGGGACCTAAGGCTAAAAACCAGTTTGGTTCAGGAGAGCCATTTTAAAGATTAGGTCCCTTTCTATTTGCGCTTAGAATCGTCGACTTCACTTTCAAAAAACGCGCATAGCTCTGGGAAGGAACACTTTTGGGGCATGGGATTGGTCACATTCGAAGCTCAGATGTTGTCCACATCAAAAAAAAAAGTGAAAAGTTGATGAAAAATTTTATTCAGGAGAGCCATGTTAAAGATTAGGTCCCTTTCTATATGCGCTTAGAACCGTCGAATTCACTTTCATAAAACGCGCATATCTCTGGGAGGGAACACTTTTTGGGCATGGGATTGGTCTCAATCGATGCTCAGATGTTGTCCACATCAAAAAAAGAAAAAAATGAAAATTGATTTTTTTACCCTTAGGTCCCTTTTCTATGCGCTGTCACATATGTTTAATTACTATTTTAGTAAATTTGGGTTTTAAACCTTTTATAAATTGTTATGACTATGGCCCCATAACTTGTCAAACAGGTTTGGCAAATACTACGACTATACGAGTATGATAATAATTGCTGAACAATTGACTAACTTCACCACTTAGCTAATTTTTCTGCACCCTGTACTTTGTCTATTTGAAGCGTCTGGGACAATGTGCATCGAAGTTTTCGGTTTCGGTTCATTTGCATACGTAAGTACATATATCCTCCGTACATATGTATGTACTAGGGTGGAGTGAAATTCAAAAAAAAAAGTTAACCTCGGAAAGAGATATAGTCTGGGGTCCTAATGAGGGGAAAAATAAAGAAAAAAAATTTTAAAAAATTTTTAGGGTTCGCGCCACTCCCTCGAAATTTGGAAATTATCGCTATTTTGGCGTTGATTTTAGAAAAATCCTAAAAAGTTTTATGCCAATAAATGTTTGCAATAGCGTAAACAATGAAATAAGGGCATGAAAAAATTTAAAAAAAATTTTCTCATTGTTCAAAAATTTCAAAAAGTAAAATAAGTCAAATCGTCCTTTCTTCAGAAATTGACTGAACAATGAAATCGCCACCAAAGCTACAAATATTAGTCGATTATCCTCATATTTGCCTCAAATACTTTTGTTTGGGCACTGAACAAGCTCAAACTTTTAAATTTCGAATAAGTTAAGTCGTTAATTTTTAGGATTTTTCTAAAATCAACGCCAAAATAGCGATAATTTCCAAATTTCTAGGGAGTGGCGCGAACCCTAAAAATTTTTTAAAATTTTTTTTCTTTATTTTTCCCCTCATTAGGACCCCAGACTATATCTCTTTCCGAGGTTAACTTTTTTTTTTGAATTTCACTCCACCCTAGTACATACATATGTACGGAGGATATATGTACTTACGTATGCAAATGAACCGAAACCCTAAAAATTTTTTTAAATTTTTTTCTTTATTTTTCCCCTCTTTAGGACGCCAGACTACATCTCTTTCCGAGGTTAACTTTTTCAAATTATAAAAAAAGCATGTTTTCACTCCACCCTAGTATGTACGTTGTTATGTGGCACAAATATTCAATTAAAGTTTAACAACTTTTGCTATTTGAAAACTTTTGTCATCGCTTTATTGCATGTCGTTATTTGGTCGAATTAATCCAACCACACAAGTGTTCTCACTTCTGTTTATCACAAGTTCAGTTAAACACACTTGGAGCTTTAAAATGTTTATGTGAGGGAAGGTTGAACTGTTTTTTGGGGTCGTGACCTTGGGGATTATGAAAGGATTTTTTTGTAGTTTTGTGAATTAAAACACGGAAATGCCTATTAAAAATAATTAAAATTATTGGCGGTTTTAATGTTTTGCGGATACCACATTTGGAAGGTTGCGTTGATTTCTGTGGAGTCAAATCTTATTATTTTTCCGCAGTAGAGTGCGTTTCAAAGTCTCCTACTGCAGAATATTTTGTTGTCATAGAAATACATACTGTAAAATGAGAGATAGAGTTAATGGATATTAGCGTTACTTTCGATCTTTATTTAAGGGGGGTTAATGCCAGAAAGATCTATACCAATATTAGTGTTTCAATTCGAGTCGTCGTGAGTCAAATCACTGACTCTAAATATAGTTATAGGACAAGCAGCATCCGTCATTGGTTAAAGGTTATACTAAATTTTTCATTTCAACTGCAATAGTCGAGACATACTTAACACATATAAAATGTGTATAGTTTCAGGACCTACTGTGATTTACTTTCTAAGGGCCCAGAGAACGGTCCATATGGCCCTAACAAACACTTACTAATTCAAGATAATAAAATCTCATTATTATTCTATTGTGTTTTTAAGATTTGATTAGAATTCACTTTTGCACGAATAAGTCCTACAGGCCCATTAAGAGACCGTTATAGATAAAACCGTCATATTAAAAACTTGTGACCATTTGTGAATCGTGTAAATTAATTAAATTTCACTAAAAATCCAAATATGGTTTTAATTGTATACCCTACATAAGTTTTTGATACAGGGTATCCTTTGGTAGTTTTTTGACAAATGTTCTGGCCAGATCACGCGATTTCTGTCCATCTGTATCCTTTGTAGGGACATAAATACTGTTACAACATTGAACACACCCATTTCAATAGTAGAACTGAACATACCCCCTTAATTTCATATGGGCTTTGAAAGCTAACCTCAATAGCGTTAGTCTGTAACGGGATTCTTAAATTGTTTTAACTTTCATCATGGAGTGGTCAGATAATGAGAACCGAATCGCTGTAATAGCGCTTTTCAAGTGTGAAATGAAAAAAAACAATATTTTCAAAACGCTCCGGCCACTAGGGATTAGCCGACATGTAAAAGAAAGCAACCGGTCGGGCCGCCCATGCTTTGCTCGAACACTACATGTCATCAAAGCCGTTAAATCAAGAATTCACAGAAATCCGCTCCGAAAACACAAAATCATGGCCCGTGGGATGAATATCACCCAAAAGTCCGTGAGTCGAATCATTAAAAAAAGACTTGGGACGTGGTGCTTTCCAACGACGTACCGGACATTTATTGACTGCAGCATTAAAAAAAATAGGATTGAAAAATGCAAACGTCTTTTGGTGAAGCACGCTGATAACTTGCACAGAAAAATGTTGTTCACCGATGAAAAAATGTTTACCGTTCAGGAAAAATTTAACAAACAAAATGATAGAGTGTATGCGCGGTCACCTAAGGAAGCATCTGAACTGATCCCAAGGGTGGAAAAGGGTCATAACCAAGCTTTAGTAATGGTTTGGTGGGCTGTCTCTTACGATGGGGTCACTGAACTCCATTTCTGCGAACAAGGAGTCAAAACATCGGCCAAAGTTTATCAAGAAAGCTGTTGTGAAGCCTCTTAACTATTCCTTGTTCCAAAACCAGCCATGGACTTTCCAGCAGGATTCTGCGCCGGTCCATAAGGCTAAAACGTCCTATGCCAGCATTCATTTCCTCTGAAGAATGGCCCTCAGGCAGTTCAGATTTGACCCATTGGATTACAATTTGTGGGCGGTTTTAGAGAACAAGGTTTGTCACAAAAGATACCCCAACATTAAATTTCTTAAGACTGCTTTGGTTCGAGCTGTGGCCAATTTTCCAATGGTCGAGGTTCGTGCAGCTATTGACGATTGCCCAGTGCGACTAAAGGCATGTGTAAAGGCAAAAGGTGGACATTTTGAATAAGTAGATTCATTTTGGATACAATTCAATAAATATATTTAAAAATATTTGGTCTAAAAACATTCAGTACTTTCTATTTTACAGCATAAAACGTGTGTAACAGTATTTATGTCCCTACTAAGTATATGCTGATCATATACAGGCTAAATTTAAACTACAATTCGCAATTGTGGTCCATTCGTAAATTAATTTGGCTAAAATAGGGCCAAGGATGCCCGCTAATAAAACCAACGAAAATCGGATCAGATTAAGATACAGCTAGCACGCACAAAATCAACCGATTTTATGTCTTTAGATATAAAGTAGAGGCGAAAGTAAATCTTTTGAACAAACGACAGACGCTACAAATAGTGAGAAAATCAGATCAGTTTTAGACATAGCTCCTATACAGCCGTCAATTTCATCCGATTTCAATGCAAATTTGGTTAAATGTGGTGTTTCATACGATTTCAATGCAATTCGGTTTGATGTGTTGTTTGGCATATAAAAACATTATTTAATATCGGTCTGGATTTTCTTATAGCCTCCATACAGAAGTACCTTCGTTTTGAGGTCCAACCAACCTAAGACCAGAATATTTTTCAAGATTTCAATATTATTGGATGTGTGGCATTAAACCACTTGTTGGAGAAAAATGGGATCTAAGACATAAAGATTGAGCTTTTAATATAGTCGTCATCGCCCAACTTAAGACTATCCTTACTTGTTCTTTTTTATTAATTCTTGCCATTGACAGTAGTTGTAAGCCTCTTAGCCGAAATGTCGTTGAAGCTCCCGTATCTGGAATGAGTGAGAGCTATACACAATGCAATTTTGTATATTCTCTTACCGGGTCCAACTTTATACAGCCTGCTTCGAACGGGCAATGCATTTTTTACACACATAAAACAAATTTGTTTCCACAACCGAATTCTTTGCCAACCAACTGTTGGTGGTTGCACGTACTATCCATGTATTTTATCGCTAGAACCGAATCTTGTTTGGGCACACCGCAATTTTCAGTGGTGGGAACTGACAGTATCGGTTAAAAAATCTAAGTATCGGTAACCCTAAGTAATTAGGATGATTACTGGATCTTAATTTGTACATGTGTTGGTTGTTGTTATAGATTGTTGGTAAGATAAAGATAAAGAACATCATAAATTTTGTAAGTAATGCAAAGTGGAATTTAAAACCTAAATCTGGCTACTAAGGGTTAATGCGACACAAATATATGCTTGAAGTCTTGGCTGCAGATCTGATACAAAATTTATGCTTTCATAACGGCATTACTTTATTTCAATTCGGCCCTCTGCACTGTGGGCGAGATGGCCGATCTAGCGTCATTTAATTCAATTTTCAAAGTGTTATATTGCGCCAAAATTGTGTCTCAATCGATTACTAATATACCACTGAACTTATATATCGATTCTATTGTGAATGACATGATCTAGTTGAACAGCTGTGAGCTGTCAAACACAACATATGTTTTAGCCGGCGCATCACTCAGCTTTAACACCTGTTTTCTTTGCACTGCCAAATTTTCTCTGAAGTTGCATTTGTCTCAATTAAGTGGAAGAAAAGTGGTTTTATTTATAGTTAGAGGTATGTATTAGCTTAAAAAAATGTTGTTTGTGACCTGTGCCTAAGTGTTGTAGAAAAAAATAGAGTTAAAGTTGACTATACCACTAACTGCTTGAAAAAAGCCAAAATAAGACTTCCGTGGACCAGAACTTCTGATATAGGTGGGGATTGGGGCTAGAATTTTTTTTTTAAATTACTATGTTGTCTTGTGATTGTAGAATTTCTCAGCCATGTGCTACTTTTTGCTACTTTACATGATATTGCATTTTTTAGGAACAATGTCGGTGCTCAGACCAGAAGTTTATTTACTATGGCGCGACGAGCCTGTGCCTACTAAAAAATTTTCTGCCGTTGAGAGTCATATATTTCATAATATAATTAATATCAACATGTATAATGCTAATGAAATGCTTCTAATAAGCAAAAAAATTAGAAATTTTGTAGCACAATTGGTTCAGAAATGGAAACTCAACCGTAGAATCAGCCACAAATTTGAAGCAAACAACACGGAGTGGTTAAACGGACAACTTTTATTAGTTGATCCACTGACTAATCGTGGAAGACCCGATAAGATGTTCGACGAATGTTCCAACAAAACGAAATTAAGTAAAGTTTCCCAAATTGTTAAGGAAATTCCTCACAGTGAGCTCGTAGTAGCTACAACGAGCAGTTTATAAAAAGCTGGAAAACGAAGTGCGTCGAAACTTGTTTCAATAGCTTCAATGATGACGAAGGTACTGCAAAAAAAATTAAATCATTTTTGGGATCAAATGCAAGCTTGCCGATTCCATATACAGCAGACGAAGCTCTGGCATTATTTTTAGATGGTAATTATACCAAGCATTCATACAAGTTGCTGCAAGCAGGTACAAAAAGTCGGAATGCCAACATATTTCCAACGTACGACACTTTGCGTATTGCTGAAAAAAATGTTATCCAAAGGGAGTCCAATTTACGAACTATTCAGCTCAAGTGCCTTTAAAACATATGGTGGACCATATTGTTATGCGCATCGTAGAAGCTCATTCTTCTATATTTGAATTTGATTTTGCTGAACAGAGTGAGCAGAATCTCACTGCTATTTACAAATGGGGCTGCGATGGCAGTAGTGGCCATTCGACCTATCGACAAGATGTGGAATGCGACAACAATAATCTTAGCGATGAATACTTGTTTGCAGTTTGCATTGTCCCATTACAAGTGCAAAAGGGATCCGTGACAATTTGGGAAAATCCGCAACCTTCCTCACCTCGATTCTGTAGACCCTTAAAAATACTTTGTTCCAAAGAATCTGCAGAGTTGATTAGATCAGAAGTTGCTAGTTGTAATGCTGAAATATCAAAAATTATGCCAACAAGCATTGGTAATTTCAAGATACACCATCAATTTCATTTAACGATGATAGATGGGAAAGCTTTTAGTGCTCTGGCAGAATCATCTTCCCAAGTGTGTGGAATTTGCAAAGCCTCCCCCAAGTTAATGAATGACATTGATGCTGTTAGATCATTGAAACCCAAGGCGCATTTATACGAATTTGGACTATCAACACTTCACGCATGGATTCGGTGCTTTGAATGTGTCCTACATATATCTTATAGGCTACATATTAAAAAATGGCAAGTTCGCGATGCCGATAAACATGATGTAAAAGAAAGGAAATTGTTTGTTCAAGAAGGCTTAAAAAGAAAAATGTCTTTGCTTGCTGATATCCCAATGGCTGGTTGCGGCAACACCAATAACGGCCAAAATTAACCAAAATTAGCATCCGAAATAACCGGAGTGAATGAGGAGCTAATTTACAGATTCAGTGTCATTTTACGCTTGATTGCTTGCGGGCACAAAATCGATATTGAATCCTTTAGGCAATATGCTTTACACACCGCAGAACTTTTTGTCACACAGTATCCTTGGTTTTATATGCCGTGTTCCATACATAAAATCATAATACATGGCGCCGATATAATAAAAGTATCACCTCTTCCAATAGGAAAAATGTCGGAAGAAGCGTTAGAAGCCCGGAACAAAGATTACCGGAATTTCCGTGAGCACCATACGCGAAAGACATCCCGATTAAATACAATGGAACCGTATTGCGCTTTTGTATTCATCAGACCCCTTGATTTCAAATTTGCGCAAATCACAAGGCAACTCAAAAAAGAAGGATGTCGATAATGATATCTTACAACTTTTGTCAGAACATTGTGTACCTTCCATTTTAGATTCATCTAGTAGTTCTGAATCGGAATAAAAACTGTTAATAGAATTGTTATTTTTTTTTTGCATTATGTATAATTAAATTTTTGTTATGAAAACAACTTAAATATATGAAGAACAGAAAAAAAAATTTTAAAAAAATTAATAAAGATGTTTGAAAAAAAGGTTTATAATATTGAAGTTTAATCTATTTTTAACCCAAGGGATTGTGAAACATTAAATATTTTAACTTTATCATGTTTTCCTGAATGAAATAAAAAAATTCTAAAATATGAAAAAAAGTTGAAACTTTCACAAAAAAAAATATAAATATATTTTTAAAAAACATTTTTTTCCCTTAACATTGTAGCTTAATCTATTTGGAACTAAAAAAAAATATTACACAAGCAAAAAAAACTTTTCCCTAGGCGCTATTAATTAAACGCCGCTAGATGAGCCTTTTCGCCCACTGTGCTCTGTGTCGATTTTGGTTTGCATTTTAAACAAACCATACTCTTTAAATTTTATTAAAAATATTAATAATGTAAAATGATTTGGTCCTTTATTTATATGGAAAATATTCTATTTTTTTAGACGATCTATACTAAAATGATAATATTAGTAGTTTAGTAGAACATTAAAACCAAACAAAGACAATTTTTTAAAAACCATTAACACAATTTCATTAAAAAGGACTCGCCCCAACTACAATTAATTCGAAAACACTTTTGTAAAACATGAAAATACTAAAACTCCCGTTGAAGATTCATATTTTCACTTTTCTTTACTTTTTCAAAAAAAGGACAAAAACGACACTGCTATCGTAGAAAGAGGATTTCAAAAAATAAACTCTATAAGATTTCACTTAAGACATCTTATCACAAAAATTGGCTAAAACAAGGAATATTTAATACTTTTAACTTGTTTCATGCAAAATAGCGTTGCAAAAAAAATCCTTGTGCCATAAAAAATAACTGGAACCTTTAAGTACATAAGAGTAGTGTTGTATAGTGTAATTTGGTACAATAATGAACAATACTGGGATTAGTTACTACAAAAAATATATCTGTTGTCACCACCAATTATTGGTGGTATTATATACTATACTTGTTATAATACCAATTGTGGTAGCTAATAGTTTTTTGAATTCGGTTGGTATAACCTGTAAGTATCGTAATATTATTGTAGCTACCGTCTCATGGTAAGTCCAACCATCTAACCATCTATACCATGCAATGTTGGTGATTGCAACTGAAAGTATATTTATCTAACCGAATATTTGTAATTCGGACCGATTTCCAAATAATTTTTTTCTGTGTGCAGAGACGATATTATATGGCTTAAAAGACGTCCCGAATTATTCGACTACTGCCATCATACATTTCCCGACTGTGTTTTTACAAGATCCCCAAACTTGACTCTACGTAAAAATAATCCAACTGCACTTAGTTGCAGTTGGCTATCCTTGGAGGTTTGTATAGTTTAGGCCTCCGTATTGTTGTAACCTCAGCAGGCATAGTAAATACTGTAAGATATCCATTTTTACACCATCCATAATATGATAGAGGGTATATTCACTTTGTCATTCCGTTTGGAACACCTCGAAATACTGGTCGGCGACACCATAAAGTTTATATATTCTGAATCGGCTTAAAATTCTAAAATGATCTAACCAAGTCCGTCTATCCATTTGAAACACGAGCTAATGGCCTGAAACAATTGGAATTGAAAATGGGCTAGACCGGTTTAGAGTTAAAAATATTCCCCATACAAGTACTGGGTCGACATCTGAAAAATCAACATCCCTGAACTTAAAAACACAGTATCTCATGAACTTTTATAGATATGGCGATTATATTGGGATCATGTGATGTTATGAAGGATCAAAACATATCCTAGAAGAAACGAAGGTGTCGTCCCGCTTCCCTTAAATCACATTTTTGACCAACGTACTGAACCGATCGTTATAAAATTTGAACAAAATGTAAGTAATGACGAGGCAATTATTCTAGACTATGTTATGGTACAATTGGATAAGGGGCGTGACAGCGCCCACACAACCATGAACACAAATATACAATATCTTATGAAGTAATAGATTTTTGGCGATGATATTTGAAACATACGATGGATTGAAACACTTCGTGGAAGAGAAATTGACGGCGCAACCTCCTCTTTGAAAATCGCTTCCATGAACAAACCATAGAATGATCATTTAAAATTGGACAAGGGGCGTGGCATCGACTGCACAACGCTGAACTTAAAAAGACAGTGTATAATGAACTATTAGAGATATGACTTTAATATTTGGAACATATGTTGTTGGCACATCCTGAAGAAAACGAGGGCTGCACCACGCCCCATTAGCCAAATTTCTTTTAAGGCTAAATAATGGACCGATCGTTTAAATTTTAAAAGAGTGAAATCTATGATAAACATATTATTATAGACTGCTGTATTAAAATTGGACAAAAGACTATAACTATAGTGACAAAAACATTTGATCATATAATTTTGGCATGGATTCATACTTATCCTGGAGAGAAAAATGAGCTGCGCTACGCCCATTTTAAAACATAGCTTCTAGCACCAAAATGTCATCAATGACTAGACAGTTATAATAAACTATGCGAAGATCAAATTGGACGATGGGGCGCTGCACCACTCACACAACCTTGAACTTTAAAAGGTTTTTTCGAAAGAACTAATACCGATAGTAGTTGGTATACACAGGGTGGCTGATGAAAGCCGCTACCAAAAAAATTTCATAACTTTCTTTGTATTTAATGAATCTGGTTACTTTATACAGGTGGCTGATGAAAGCCGCTACCAACACAATTTTTTGTTCTATTCAATGAATCCGGTAACTTTTTTTATTATGCAGATTGATTTAACAAAAATGGATAACTGGAAAACTCAAACAAGAATTTGGATTGTCCGCTGCTATCACGCACTGGAGTCCGTGGTTTCGGTTCAAAGAGAGTATATGCGCACGTTTGGCGCCAACCCTTCGAGCAGATGGACCATAATGAGACTTGTTAACGATTTTGACGAGTATGGGACAGTCAACAGAAGACCTTACCATCGAAACCCTTCAGTTCGGACGGAGGAGACAATCGCTGCTGTAACTGCGTCCATACAATAGTTTCTAAATGAAGCAATATTCACCAGCCACCCTGTATGATGTTGGTGTCTAAAGAAACGCACCCTGACAGAAAGGAAAAAGTTATCACGCTCCCTAGACAAAAATTGTGTATTGGACTGTAATCCATGATGGAGGGTTTGTCACCCTCAGCCCGGCCGAACATAATTTGTCCACTTGTTTAAAATCTACATTCAATATCGCGGCGTCCAGGTAGTCCACAGATTTTAAGAGTACAGTTTGAGAGGGAACCTAGCGAAGTCAAATTTGGATTTCACCAGGTGTGTTCACCTTCAAAAGCATATGTGACGTAAGGGTAAAAAAAATCAATTTTCACTTTTTTTGATGTGGACAACATCTGAGCATCGAATGAGACCGATCCCATGCCCCAAAAGTGTTCCCTCCCAGAGATATGCGCGTTGTATGAAAGTGAAGTCGACGATTCTAAGCGCAATAGAAAGGGACCTAATCTTTAAAATGGCTCTCCTAAACAAAACTGGTTTTTAACCTTAGGCCCCTTTCTATTTTGCGCGTCACATATGTAAAGAAACTATCATCATTGGATCACAGGTTTATCTGGTGCCGATAGTATGCTGCTTTTTACAACAGTCAAAAATAAAATCTCCAATCCAATCGACTAGCCTTAAAAGGCTTACAACATTTTTCCTTAAGAAACACCGCACTGTGGGTTTTAGTCATGCGACAATTTTTATATATAAGTAAAGGACTGAAGTTGCTTTATACAGGCTGGTCTAGATTCAAGTTTTTTTATAATATCCACAAAACTAATAAAATTAATTTTCATGACTTGAACAGTTTTCATTTTGGTTCGAGACCTATTTCTTGTTTCTGTTTCAGAATCAACTAAAAAATTGGTGAAATGTATTGTCTACGGTCCCCAGGCAGAATGTACAGCTTTTTTTAAACCCGCCAAGGATTTTCTTCAGCAGTCTTTGGCAACGATTACTTCGGCTACAAATTAAATGACTTATACAGGAGTCTCACTGTAATAAATGAGAATTACCCTTTGTGTATAGTCTTCAAACATATTTAATAACAATTGATACGCCCTAATGTATAACGGATGTATGAGTACATGTACAACACACACACTCTGTGCTTTTGCACCTGTGGTTTTCAACGAAAGCCCACGGGAAACGGAATTGGTGGAAATGATATTGAGCTATGAAGATTGCTCTTCCCAAAGTTCGAAGACTATACGCAAAGGGTAATTCTCATTAATCATAGTGAGACTCCTGCGTAAGTCATGTGTTTTATAGCCGAAGTAATCGTTGCCAAACATTGCTGAAGAAAAACCTTGGAGGGTTAAGTAACAGCTATACAGTCTGCCTGGCAACCGTAGCCAATACATTTGACCAATTTTTTAGTTGATTCTGAAAAAGAAACAACAAAAAGGTCTCGAACCAGAAAACAGTTCATGTCGTAATAATGATAAAAGACCGAATAAATGTAAACAAATCAAAAACAAAATTAATTTTCTTCTTAATAATAGAGGTTTATACTCACAACTGGCTTGATAAATATTTGACTTTAGGGACTGAATCGTAAATGGATTGTTCGAGGACTCCAACCCGTCAAATTGCAGTTCAAAGACTGCCAATTGGCATCAACGATACTGCTGATAAAATGAAAACATTCTCTAACAGTTTTCTTGATTTACGCTTGCTGATAGAATGCCACCGGGGGCAACACTTTATAGATTGCTTCGACCACTTACTTGGGTATGTGGCAATGTTTCTAGAATTTTACGCGCTTCGATCTTTTGCTCGAAACCAACAGTGGTTTCGAGCAAGATTTCTTGGAGCTTCTTTCGCCCAATTGGTATAAGCTCTTTGGAACTCACCCTCGAGGATTTCCAAAGCTGGAGCGTATTTTTTCTTTCGTTGAACATGTCCCAGTCTGTCTACTGTTCGAAAAACACAATTCACATTATATGGATTGAAACCTTAAATCTTCTTAAACGCATTTTTGCACTACCTTTCTACCAGTTAAACTTGCGGAACACAACAATGAATTTAGCCGCATCGAACATAAATCTCGGAGTGAACTCAAAATGTTTTTCTGAGGTAGACATTTTTTGACAAATTCAGAAAACTTCTTTAAACCTCCTTGTATGACATCGCTTTATGTAGCCCTATTTTCCCCAAAAATCGTCCTCAAATAGCAAGACTAATTTTAAGGCTTCACTGTGCTGATGAATCGTCATGTTCTGCAAATGTAATTACTGTTCACCTTACCATCAGCACCAGCTACCTAGCGTCATTGCAGAAAGGAAGTTTCAACCTTTGCACGAGAAATTATCTCCAACAGACTGAGCACACACACAAATGAACCGATGAGAGCTGGCGAAGGATCAGGACGAGTTTTGAATGTCAGACACCCGGATTTTAGATGAAACAAACATAAATACAAACTTACATATACCGACAAACACATCCGCACACATAAGATGACTTTGTTGTGCCAAGGCACAGATGTTCCAGCAATGCTGGGAGGTAACTTGAATGAAGATGGGACACATTATGTAATTACAGCTTCTTTTGTTTGTACTTGTAGCAAATAGGTAGGAGCAGGATATTGCAACGTTTGAGAGTCGGCAGTAGGAAGCTAAATGAAAATAGAACAAAATTTTGAAGTTTTAAATTAAGACAGTTTAGAAAAATGTGCTTTAGAAATATTAATTAGTTTTGTATTTGAAAGTTTAAAAACAGTTTTCTAGTTTTTTTAAATGAAGCAAAGTTTTATGAAACTACAGAGCCATGGTACAATAAACAAGGTATAGTCATTAGCCCAAAACCAACGAAAATAGTTCGCTTGATTATCAATGTCACTTGAGAGAATGCCAAAAATACATTGTTGATGGTAATTGTGAATGTTGGATAAAGAATTTTTCCTTTACAAACTTCAACAAATGTCATTGTCAAATTTCAAAATTGAAACATTAAATTACTACTAGAAAAAATTTAAATTCAGCTGTTAGCATAACCTTCTTTATTGTACCATGTGCAAAACCATAACCAAAATCTTTAGTAAACACTTGTAAGGGCACCGGCGACTTGCGTATAGCCGATTGGACTGCAGACATTTAAAATATCAAAAAAGCAGTACGAGCCCGACCAAGAACGGCAACAAAGCGACACAAATATTCAAAGAACGAACCGTGACATGACGAACGAACTGCCTCCATAGCATACGAGGGCGGTTCGGAAAGTTCTTAGCCTATCAATAAAAGAGAATAGTTAGTTTTTCAAAAATATTTTTATTTTTCAATATAATCTCCTGAAACTTCAATACACTTAGTACAACGCTTATCTAGCAATTCTATCCCTTGATTAAAATAGTTTTCCTCAAGGTCTTCAAAATAGTGGTTTACAACCGTAATTGCATCTTCATTTGAGGTAAAACGCTTGCCAGCAAGGAATTTTTTTAGATATGGGAACAGGTAAAAGTCACTGGGAGCTAAATCAGGAGAATAAGGTGGGTGGTCAAGCAACTCGTACTTTAATTCGTTGATTTTAGCCATTGTTAAAACACTCTTGTGCGCTGGTGCGTTGTCTTGATGAACAATTATTTTTTTGTGTTGTAAGCCAGGACGTTTTTCTCGAATTTGTACATTTAATTGATCTAAAAGGTTGCAATAGTACTCTGAGTTTATTGTTTTACCCTTTTGCAGATAGTCAATCAATAAAATACCTTTGAAGTCCCAAAAAAACCGTTGCCATAACCTTACCAGCCGATTGAATTGTTTTTGCCTGCTTTGGGGCACTTCCTCCAGCTTCAGTCCATTGTTTGGATTGTTCTTTTGTCTCTGGAGTATAGTGGTGGATCCATGTCTCATCAACAGTTATGAAACGACGTTTAAAATCCATTTTATTTCGCTGAAAACGATCCAAACAAGCTTGAGAAATGTTCATTCTTATGCGTTTTTGGTCGACTGTTAACAAGTCCGGCACCCATCTTGCAGAAAGCTTTTTCATCTGTAGTTCTTCATGCAAAATTAAATGGACTCGATCATTTGAGATGCCCATGATATTAGCTATTTCACGCACTCTTATTCGTCGATCATTCAATACCATATCATGCACTTTGGCTACAATTTCTGTTGTTTTTGCTGTTTTTGACGTCCACTACGTGGTTCATCTTCAATGCTTGTACGACGCATATGAAGGAGCACTTTCACCTAACACATTCACCATATCATTATGAATTTCTTGTCCCGATAAACCTTTTTTATGTAAATATTTAATGACACCACGCATTTCTAATTTTTCCATTGTAAAAAAAATCGCGGATGCGTCTTTGTGAACACCTGTTTCTATATGAAGGAGTTGCCAGATCGAAACAAAAATTAACATGTGTTCATAGCAGAGATGGAAGTTTCCAAAACACTTAACTTTTTTCTGTTTACACCGCGCTTTTTGTGCTAGGCTAAGAAGTTTCCGAACCTCGTAAGCTACCCCGGATTGAGCGATCTTAGGAGAGCTAGCTTTTGAATAGGATTCCCCTATTAAATCGCAAAAACTAGACTGCATAACATTACAATCTAATCGACCAGCGCAACTAAAGGTTCATTATAGGAGGGTTTGATATATGTGACAGCGCATAGAGAAAGGGACCTAAGGGTAAAAAAATCAATTTTCATTTTTTTTCTTTTTTGATGTTGACAACATCGAATGAGACCGATCCCATGCCCCAAAAGTGTTTCCTCCCAGAGATATGCGCGTTTTATGAAAGTGAAGTCGACGATAATAAGTGCAAATAGAAAGGGACCTAATCTTTAAAATGGCTCTCCTGAACAAAACTGGTTTTTAACCTTAGGGCCCCTTTCTATTTTACGCGTCACATATATATTTCTGGCTCCATCTGACATTTCCAATGGAAAGTTTAACATTTTTTAGCATAAACGCACTCAGAATGTTTTAACGTACGACCATCATTTGTGTTGTTTGCAGTGAATTGAAAAAATCAATTTGGCAAAAAAATGGAATTAACCCGTGAACATTTTCGTGCGATCATTTTTCACATGAGTGCATCGATGAACTTAAATCTTTGTATGGCGATGAAGCGCCATCCTATAGCACTGAGAAAAAATGGTTTAATGAACTCAATCGTGGCCGACGCTCGCTTAAAGACGAAGGTCGACCAAAAACGGCCGTTGTGCCGGAGAACATTGATGCCGCGCATGAACTGATAATCTAAGATCGTCATGTGACATACCGTGAGATAGAGGCATCCTTAGGAATTTCTTTCACCAGCATACATTCGATATTGTATGAGCACCTGGCCGTAAAAAAAGGTTTGTTCTCATTGGATCTCGCACAATTTGACAATCGCTCAAAAAAGGGCTGGTGTCGATTGGTAAAAAGAAATTTTGAAAAAATACGATCGCGGTTCTTCAAAAGACGTATATGCGACAGCGCATAGAGAAAGGACATAAAGGACCTAAGGGTAAAAAAATAAATTTTCATGTGGACAACATCTGAGCATCGGATGAGACCGATCCCATGCCCCAAAAGTGTTCCCTCCCAGAGATATGCGCATTTTATGAAAGTGATGGTACACCAAAGATACACGCATTTAAATCTTTAAAATGGCTCTCCTAAACAAACCTGGTTTTTACCCTTAGGTCCCTTTCTATTTTGCGCGTCACATATACTTATACACAAATCGGACCTATTTTAACATGGACATATATTAATTCCTTTAACTTCTAGAAGGTACATAGGGGCTTCATACCTAGACATATAGGTTTTAAAAACAATAAAATTCTTACACAAATTCAAATATGACTTAATTTTTAAATCTGGGTAAATTTGGAGCCCCTTAAAAGGATCGAAAAACCTTTTTTATAATTAGCTTTTCTCCACATTCAGAAGAAGAGGGTATATGTAATAGGCTGACTTTGCCTATTTTACTCTTGTATTTTTAAATAAAAACCAAACCTTTGTTCGTATCACTTGATTTTATTGTATTCATTTAGTCTAGAAATGGGGACATTTTGTTCACTTCTAATTTGATATATATGAAGGCTGCTATATATATTTCTGGCCTTATAATAAAAACCAAAAATGGTTTTATTGTTTTTCAAAGTATTCACCAGCATAATTTTAACACTTTTGCTTGCGCTCAAACCAATTGTCGAAGCACTTTTTCCACTCCGATTGAGACACCTCCAAAACATGGTTTTTGAACGCTTCAACAGCATCTTCTGGCGACGAAAATCGTTGACCACGCATTTTTTTCTTGATGTAAAGTCAGGGCTGTACGGCGAATGACCCATCAGTTCGACGTTTTGGCTGGTCAAAAAGGCGCTGGTTTCGTTTTTCGAATTTCTCCGAAGACATCAGGCAAACAAATTGTGGTGTACCACTCAGAATTTTCCGTCCTAAGTTGCTCAAGCGGAACAGTCGCCACATGACCAGTTTTGCCTAAGAAACAGGCGACCATTTGCTTTAAAGAGCTTCTTCCACGAACAACTTTCACTGGATTTGGCTCGCCTTCGAAGACCCACACGGTCGATTGATGTTTTGTTTCGGGCTCATACGCATAGATCCATGATTCGTCACCTGTGACGATCTTATAAACGTCTTTTGAAGCACCGCGATCGTATTTGTTTACAATTTCTTCGCTCCAATCGGGATGCGACGGGATCCAACTAGAAAAAAACCTTTTCACGGCCAGGTGTACATGCAAAATCGAATATCCACGAACAACTTTCGTTAGATTTGGATAGTCTTCAAAGATCCACACGGTCGATTGCTGTTTTGTTTCGTCACCTGTGACGATCTTAAACGTCTTTTGAAGCACCGAGATAGTATTTTTTCAAAACTTCTTTGCACCAATCGACACGTGCCTTTTTTGAGCGATTGTCAAATTGTACGGGATCCAACGAGAACAAACCTTTTTTATGGCCAGCTGTTCATGCAATATCGAATGTATGCTGGTGGAAGAAATGCCCAAGGATGCCTCTATCTCACGGTATGTCTCATGACGATCTTGCATTATCAGTTCAGGCACGGCATCAATGTTTTCTAGCACAACCTCCATTTTTGGACGACCTTCGTCTTTGAGCAAGCGTCAGCCACGATTAAATTCATAAAAACAGTTTTTCACAGTGCTAAAGGATGGTGCTTCATCGCCATACAAAGATTTAATAGATGCACTCTTGTCGTGATAATCTACGTCGAAAGTTGTGAAAAATTATCGCACGAAAATGTTCACGAGTCAATGCCATTTTTTTGCGAATTTTTTGCGATTTTTTTAAGTCACTGTAAACAACACAAATGATGTCAAAACGTTCTGAGTACGTTTATGCTAACAAACTTTCAAACTTTCCAATGAAAATGTCAGATGACACCAGGCAACACTTAGTGTTGCCTAGGTCTGAAATATATATAGCAACCATCGTAATTGCCATTCGAGGCAACAGGCTTAAACCGAAATGTCGGTTAAAGCCCGATTTATAATTTTAAAAACACCTGACTGACAGTCGGTTTTGAAAAAAATCCGAATTTTCGGTTTTCTGAAAACCCCGGTTTTATGAAAACTCTTGGTATTAAGTGCGTACCAAACCACCAGTCCCTAGATATGTCACTCTTCGACCTCAATGTAAACAAGCAAAATTGCCGCATTTGGCACGAAGAGCAACCAGGAGAGGTTCAAGAGCTGCCACTTCATCCAGAAAAAACAACGGTTTGGTGTGCTTTGTGGGCCAGTGGAATCATCGGTCCATATTTCTGCTAAAATGATGCCGGTGAGAACGTAACCGTAACCGTCAATGGCGACCGTTATCGTGTAATGATAACCGACTATTTGAGGCCTGAAATTGAAGATCGTGATCTGGGCGACATTTGGTTTCAACAAGACGGCGCCACTTCCCACACATCACATCAATCAATGGATTTATTGAGAGAACACTTAGGTGAGCAGATAATTTCACGTTTTGGGCTGTTCGATTGGACACCAAGATCGTGTGATATCACATCGTTAGACTTTTTTCCTGTTTGAAAATGTAAAGTCTATAGTTTATGCGGACAAACCCGCTTCGCTTTAGGCCTTGGAGCCAAACATTACGCGTGTCATTCGCCAGTTAGCAGTCGAAATGCTCGAACGAGTCATCGAAAATTGGACTCAACGGATGGACCATGTGAGACGCAGCCGCGGCCAACATTTTATAGATATAATCATCAAAAAATAAATGCCAAAGAATGTTCTTTCAAATGATAATAAACATTCCCCATTCAATTTGAATTTTTTGTGTTTTTTTTTCTTTAAAAAGTAGGGAACCTTAAAACGAATCGCCCTATATATAAAATTTAGTAAGAAGACAGCTTGACACCAGTCCGAGTGAACTGTATCCAACACAATACTATGATTGGAAATTCAAATTATATGATTGGATACTCAAATTTATTGGAAATTCAAATTTATTGGGCGAAGAACTACACTCTCGTACCTGTTAATCTTAGTTTAATGGAATTTCACACAAAAATTACCAAGACGTTCCTAAGTTAATTTTCTTTCCTTGCATAGAACCAATACGCATTGAGGTACAATGCCTTTAGGTTGTTATCCTCTGAAATGAGTAGGTAATTGCTCATTCAACACATTAGAGAGTGCGAAAAACCACCAACAACCGCGTCAGCAAATCACATCCTGCTAATTAGCCTTTAACAGATGACTCCCGGTGATGTGATGAACATTAGGCGCCATTTAAAGATCTTGTCCTTTACTTTAAAAAAACGTTCGTTGCAAAGTTCTTTAATCAACAGCTATGGCAACTTTATCGTTGCCGGAAACATGAAAATACCTGCAAAAACAGACGAGCATTTGCCAAGACTGCCGTGGGTGGCCGTAGCACCGACCAACATCGAAATTAGTACCACAAAGGCCACGGTGTAGGACACAGTAAATTGAAACATTTTAATTAAAGCTTGTAGCAAACTTACACATCCTGCTGCCAGACTCGGAAACGCAAACGGAAAATGCCATGAATGGAAGGAACAGAAATTCGACGAGAAAACAACAGAGCAAATTGCATTTGTCTGTATTTAATTTATAGCTGTTGCTTGTTCGTTGTTTCGACTCAGACTCAAACCATCCCCTAATCCTGCTTCTAATTCCGCACCCGATATGAATGAATGTAAGTACGCCCCCGCTCAGCCCAGCCCCCCCCCCCCCCCCTTCTCAAAATAAATGTTGCAAATTTAATTAAAAAATACTTATTTCTATGTCATTGCTGTGCAGAAAACAAGCAGAAACGCTTCAAAGCAACAACGTGTAGCATCTACAGCAAAGGAAGGGAAATCGCGAAATAAAAATTCGAATTCGTACCAAATTTATTATCAACGAGCTTTGTTCGCATTACTGGCATACATTGCTTTTGGCGAAATAAAAATCGAGAAACAATTCAACAATAATACCACATACTAGTTCCTAAATATAAGTTACACTGGGAGACAAAAACAAAACCTGTATAAGGATGTGTAAAAGGTAGATAAATGGGGTCGCCATTCTCAAGCTGCAGTTGAGACAGACAGAACTGGAGCCCTGTACGGAATGCAAGTGAGTAAAGAAATGCTAAATAAAGGTGACCTTGCTGTTAGATAAATATCAAATAACTTTCCATTGTTAAAAACAGGGTGTCCGTCGGGAAGGTATACTGCTTTGTTTGTTTATAACTTTTGATTAAAAAAAGGAAAAGGATCTTATATTGATAAATATTCTATTTAATGTCGGCAATTATGTATGAAATACAATATCAGATAAATATCAGCTTTTGTTAGCCTCACAAATGCGAGCCCTTTTGAGCACATTATTTAGTTGTTCTTTGAAGACCAAGGTCCTGAGCACGGCAGCAATGTTTTTAGCCGACCTTGCAGGACGTTGTGGTCCATGCTTAGGCCTATCAGATACAGAACCATTTTCTTCGAAATCATTCACTACACGATAAATAGTGCGTTTTGTTGGCATGTCGTTTCTCCCAAAAACTTCACGTAACTTTCTCATCGTCACAGTAATCGATGATTGATTTTGATAAAATGTTTTAACGATTAAAATACGTTGGTTTATCGAATATTTTTCCATAAAAAATTTGCCACGTCTCTACTTCACGACTGCCAAATATAAACTGTTAAGACTGATGTTTACCAAAATGGCGGCAAAACAAAGTCGTATACCTTGCCGGCGGACACCCTGTAAAACAACAGGCAGCTACACTAGTTTTAAAGGGCAGCTACACTAGTTTTAAATTAATGTCGTCTGTTTTCTATTAAAAATGTACGTGATTTTTATACAATTTTTACAAAACATGACCATGTAAATTTGTTTGTATTGTGTTTTTTTATTTATTCCCCAGCAAACCAAACCTTCAGAATTCGGTCAGAATTCTGTACGACAATCGGCAAAATGTTCCGATTTCTTACCGAGTTCGTAACGAAAAACATATGAGAGGGTTGACAAAAATTCTAAATAACTTCTCTGAAAAAAAATCCTCAGAGAAATCGAACAGAATTCGTAACGATTTCGGCAAGAATTCTCGATAGAGTTCAGATATTGTTCAGAATTGTCTGATATCAGACATTGTCGGCAAATTTGGTTTACTGGGTCGTTATAGATTTTTTTGGGGAGGTAAACATGTCTCATACATCGTCAGGTTGTCGTCACGAATCCTCATAGAGCATACTCCCACCATGGAACCGCTTTCGCATTATTTCAAGGTGGTGCTCTACGTACATTCTACTTTTTTTACGCTTTTTTGTGCGCAATAGGCACACCACGAATCTTTCTCTATGTGACGCGCAAAATAGAAAGGGACCTAAGGGTAAAAAAAAGTTTTGTTTAGGAGAGCCATTTTAAAGATTTATATACGTGTATCTTTGGTGTACCATCACTTTCATAAAACGCGCATATCTCTGGGAGGGAACACTTTTGGGGCATGGGATCGGTCTCATTCGATGCTCAGATGTTGTCCACATCAGAAAAAATGAAAATTGATTTGTTTACCCTTAGGTCCCTTTCTCTATGCGCTGTCACATATACTTCCAATTTTCTTTACTGGTAGTCATTATGTCTGTGTTGTTTTCTGGTGTCACATTTCCAGCGTTCACGTTTTGCTCCATCTTGGGCATTTGAGAAAGGTATGTTCTGCATCATCTAGTTTTAAAAATATCAGTTGTGTTAGGTAATAGCTTGTATCTCCTTTATCATTTTCCATCCATGTAACAATATTTGGGATTAGCCTCGCTGTCTATCTTCCGTATCTTTCATTGCTCCATCTGTTTTGCCACTGCTGCAGCGTCGGTTCTCTTAATGTGATAGTTTAGAACTATCCCATTTCTACGCGATATCCATAATCGTTTCTTCTCTCTAGTGAGTAGGTCAATAGGTACTATTCGGCTGATTACTAATATTGCTGCCTCGAAACTGTTCTATATGTGACGCGCAAAATAGAAAGGGACCTAAGGGTAAAAACCAGTTTTGTTCAGGAGAGCCATTTTAAAGATTTAAATACGTGTATCTTTGGTGTACCATCACTTTCATAAAACGCGCATATCTCTGGGAAGGAACACTTTTGGGGCATGGGATCGGTCTCTTCGATGTTCAGATGTTGTCCACATCAAAAAAAAACGTGAAAATTGGTTTGTTTACCCTTAGGCCCCTTTCTATTTTGCGCGTCTATGCGCTGTCACATATGCAGAAGATACTCTTAGGGCAGCGGTGAGCTGCGTCGCGTTCAAGAGCTTTATCTTGCTTTTTATGTGCAGGCAGTCTGCCCAGATCTCACATCCATACAGTAAGATGGAGTGAGTAGTGGACAACATACGCCTTTTTTGTTTTGTGATGGACCGCCAATATTAGCCATCAACCTACTTAGCGATGCAGTTGCTTTAGCTGCTTTTGTTGAGGCCTGCTTTATTTGAGCGTTGAAGCTTAGCCTGGAATCTAACCTCAAGCCAAGGTATTTTATGGAGTTTTGGGTGGTGATTTTCTCTGTCAGCACTTGCATTTCCACGTTAAGTGGGATATGTCTATCTGTAAAATTTAGAATCTCCGTTTTCTCAATGACAAGTTTTAGACAACGTGAGTCCAGCCATGATTTTGTTCTTAGCATTACTTGGTTTAGTTTCCTCTGCGCATCTTCCATATCTCGTGCAGGAATAACAGCGGCGATATCATCTGCGTAACCAACAAGGTACGCTTCGGGAGGCATGTCTATGGTAAGGATTTCGTCGTAACGGATGCTCCACAGTTCTGGCCCAAGAATTTATCCTTTTGCTGCTCCTGCTTGCAATCGCTCAAATAACTTATGATCATGTTAGTGATATATACGGGGCTTCTGAAATGCGTTTTTAATGCGTCGATCACGTCTATCCATCTAGCGCTGTTGAACGCATTGCGGATATCGAGTGTCGTCAGTAACACAATTCTCTGGGATGGTGATTTCCAACCTGTACTGATTTTGCTCCATTGATTACGTCTTGGATTGCACCGATCGTTGATCTTTTGGGTAGTAACCTATGCTGTCTTATAGGCTGTTTCCACTACGGTCCACGTCCACGTCCGCGTCAACGATTTATCGAAAATTTGTAATGGTGTTTCCATTGTGTTTTGCGTCCACGTTTGCGTTCAAACAGCTGTTTGTATTTATTTGTTTTTACTTTGCGGTGCGAAAAGTTTAATATTTTTGTGTTGTGACATTATCATGGAGTTAAATGATATTATTTTGCTTAACGCAGTGGAAAATAAGGATCAAATGGTATTGCGCCTAATGGAAATGTGCAGTAGAAGCAGCGCTTTATGTTTATGCTGATAAACAGCTGTTTTAATAGGGATGTGAAATTTGCGGTGTTGCGATTAATAGGTATGGGTGGGTTTCGATTGCAAAAATGAACGAATTTATAGTAAACGCGACTTATCGGAAAACGTGTCCAATATGAACGCGACTTTTTCCCATACCTAACTGCCTATGTTTTTGGTGAAGGCTTTAACTCGCGTTCATTGATTTTTGGACGCGGACGTGGACGCGACCATAGTGGAAACAGCCTATTAGATAGTCCTCGAGCATTTTTGTTTGTTGTATTCGTGTCTTTAAAAGTCTTTCCAATAGTTCGTTATAGATAGAACCCCTGTAGATGCAATTTAAGGAAATTGTGGGCGTATAGGAAACTAAATTATAATATTGAACACCGAGACCTCGAGTTTGAAAAAAAAAGTTTTATTGTTATAATCAATATCAAAAGTTTTTATGTTTAGTTAAATTTTTTTCGGTCTTTTATTATTAAGACTTAAACATCGAACTTTTACGTAAAAAAATAGGGAAATGTATTGGGCATGGTTTTCTTAAACAGTATCGGACACAAATCAAAAAACTTATACAGTAGTCTCATCAAATGAATGAGAATTATTACGTATGAACACGCAAAAAATTGTGTTTTTAAAGAGGACGAATTATTTTCATATGAAGACATTTCAAACAAAAAAAGAACATTTTCGTAAAATATTTGAGGCAAAAATTACAAAATTCTATGGATATTACGATTTTTATACGAAAATGTTTTTTAAAATTACAAATACAATTTTTACGATAACTTCTCATACAAAATAAGATACTTTTCAGAAAACATATGAAAAAACTTCAACATTTCAACAACATACGAAAAAGCTTCTTCTCAATATACACGAAATTTACGAAACACTTCGTCAGTAATAGGAAGAATGTAAGAACATAATTTTTTCCGTGTAGTTCCCGAACTCTCCTGTGTAAGATAGCTTTACAATCACCATCATCATTTTAGATGGGGTTAGTGTTGCCGTTTCGGGCTTTTCCTAGCAAATTTGGTAGGCTTTTCTTTACATTAATAAAATTTTTAAAGTAGTGAACGTATGCCAAGAATTAGGCCAAATGAATATAGTTAATTTTTTTTCTTGAACATTTTGCAAGTTTTTTGCTATCCATACGAGGGTTGCTATATATACTTCTGGCCTAGGCAACACTAAGTGTAGCCTAGTGCCATCTGACATTTCCATTGGAAAGTCTAACATTTTTCGCATAAACGTTCTCAGAACGTTTTGACGTCCGACCATCATTTGTGTTGTTTACAGTGACTGGAAAAACTCCATTTGGCAAAAAATGGAATTAACTCGTAAACATTTTTGTGCGATCATTTTTCACAACTTTCGACGTGGATTATCACGACGAGAATGCATCGATGAACTTAAATCTTTGTATGGTGATGAAGCACCATCCTATAGCACTGTGAAAAATTGGTTTAATGAATTCAATCGTAAAGGTCGTCCAAAAACTGCCGTCGTGCCAGAGAACAGTAATGCTGTGAGTGAACTGATAATGTAAGATCGTCATGTGACATACCGTGAGATAGAGGCATCCTTGGGTATTTCTCTCACCAGCATACATTCGATACTGCGTGAACACCTAGCCGTAAAAAAGGTTTGTTCTCGTTGGATCCCGCACAATTTGACAATCGCTCAAAAAAAGGCTCGTGTCGATTAGTGCAAAGAAATTTTGGAAAAATTCGATCGCGGTGCTTCAAAAGACTTTTATAAGATCTTCACAGGTGACGAATCATGGATCTATGCGTATGAACCTGAAACAAAGGTACAATCGACCGTGTGGGTCTTCGAAGACGAGCCAAATCCAACGAAAGTTGTTCGTGGAAGAAGCACTTCGAAGCAAATGGTCGCCTGTTTCTTCGGCAAAACTGGTCATGTGGCGACTGTTCCGCTTGAGCAACGTAGGACGGTCAATTCTGAGTGGTACACCACAATTTGTTTGCCTAAAGTCTTCGAAGAAATTCGAAAAACGAACAAGAGAAGACGAATCATTGTGCACCATGACAATGCGAGCTCTCACACATCGGCTCAAACCAGCGCCTTATTGGCCGGCCAAAACGTCGAATTGATGGGTCATCCGCCGTACAGCCCTGACTTGGCACCCAATGACTTCTTTTTATTCCCGCACATCAAGAAAAAATGCGTGGTCAACGATTATCGTCGCCAGAAAATAGTGTTGAAGCGTTCAAAAGCCATGTTTTGTAGCGATAAAGTGCTCCGACAATTGGTTTGAGCGCATGCAATATTGTATAAATTATACTGGAGAATACTTTGAAAAACAAAAAAACCATTTTTGATGATAAATTATTTGCATTTTCATTTTTAGGCCAAACATATATATAGCAGCCCTCGTATTTCAATGTTTAAAGGGACAGGAATTTGGGCCTATATGCGTCAACTTAGTCATGGACTGGTTGTTGGTCCATCGTAAAATACTATACCAAATTTGATCGAAAGAATAATTTATGTATAGGTGTTCTATAGCAGTCAACTGATATGATCCATTATCTGAGGAGGTTACTGATCGATCGTTAACAAAATTTCACTAAAATTGGATGTAATTTGTGGGAAAATACCTTAAATCGATTGAACATATGGGAGCTATATCTAAACCTATTTTTCTTAATTTCAATAGCGGTTGTCCAAAAAACGTACTTCCGCCATATTAAATATTATTCGAAGGACAATTGGGAGTTGTAGTTTGATTACAATCTTTAAAATGGCCGTAGACGGACGGCCTAATAGACATCGTTTAATCAAATTAGCTGATCATTCGGTGTCGATCAGTATACTGAAATATTACTCATATTTATGGTAGTTACAAACATTTGCAATGAAACTAGCTTATCATTTTCGGTGACACCCTGTTGAATTTGTTGGATGGCGTCTCAATTTTCGGTAGGCTTAAATTCAATTCGGTAGGATTCTTGAAAAAATTTGGTAGGAAAAAGACTTTGCCAGTGGCAACACTGGATGAGGTATAATTTGTGCCTCAACAGCCGCCTTGAAAATCTCAACTACAGTCGCTGGCAAAAAATAGGGTCTCTTATGATTTCTCACTATTTTAAAATGTTAGTAATGCTACGGAGGCATATAAATTATTCAGTAAAACAGTTTTTTTTTGAAAAAAAATATTTTTCAACATAATCTCCTTTTAACTCAAGTAGTAATGCTACGAGGGCATATCAATAATTCCGTAAAACACAGTTTTTTTTTGCAAAAAAAATATTTTCCAACATAATCTCCTTTCAACTCTTAACAATATTGAGGCTGAAATTGGCCGAATATCAGTCGACATGCTTGTTAGAGTTAATGAAAACTTCAGAAAACGTATGCAGCAGTGCGTGGATAGCGAAGGTTGATATTTTCCAGATACACTATTTGAATCATGTAATTCAAAAATTTCCTTACTTTTCAATATAATTAAAATATAAAATAAATTTTTTTAAGGCTCATAATTTTTTTATTTCATTCCCAAATAAGCAAATTTCCGCGCTACACCCTGTACTTGTGCGACCACGACGAAAGTCAGTAAAAAACTTTTTTATCATTGAAATCAAAGTAGAGTCTCTATAGTAGTTATCAAGCTTTGCCTTGGTTTGACGGACGGTTTTTTCCCGCAAAAAATAATGTTAAATGAGCATTCGAAATTCACTTTTTCTAGTTTGAAAATAATCCACGAGGATGTATGTTTTGAACACAAACTGAATGAACTAACTCCAGAGACAATTGAAGCATTTAAACATGAAATCGAAGTTGCCA
Source organism: Hydrotaea diabolus (assembly GCA_963513945.1). Lineage (NCBI taxonomy): Eukaryota > Metazoa > Arthropoda > Insecta > Diptera > Muscidae > Hydrotaea > Hydrotaea diabolus. Next base: position 108,836,637 of record OY740719.1, on the reverse strand, counting down.
TTGAAGACACCTCAAAAACATGGTTTGTGGTGAACCACTAAGAATTGACCTCCTACGTTGCATAAGCGCAACAGTCGCCACATGACCAGTTTTGCCGAAGAAACAGGCAACCATTTGCTTCGAAGTGCTTCTTCTACAAACAACTTTCGTTGGATTTGGCTCGTCTTCGAGCACCCACACGGTCGATTGTTGTTTTGTTTCGGGCTTATACGCATATACGTTATACGTTTAAGGGCTTCATTATGGGCCAGCTAATAAGTGTCGAGTGAAAGCAGATTCCACTATATGGCAATCCCTTAAAACTAAAACCTAAACCTGCTGGTGGATCAATAAAATCCGTCAATTAAAACTAACCAAAACTCGTTATTGCTGATGAATCCCACCCACGTTCAAAAACCTTAAAATTAAAAGAAATTTTCTTAACTCCTGCAGGGTCATAAAAAAGGAATTAAACTTCTTAGAAATATAAATTCACTTGCCTTAAGCGTCGGACAAAAGTTCTCGCGAAATAGCCATCGCACCGTTTAGATTAGTTGCGAAATCCAGAAGTGGCCAACAGCATTGGTTCTTTAAATACTACGACGTACTACAATTCCTTGACATCGGTCACCTAATTAATTGCAGGACAATTTAATCGCAGTAACCTTTTTGCTGGACCACAATACCCAGTTGTGGTTTTAAAATATCGCTTTTTAAGCTTCTCTCTAGCCGACTGGCATGTGTTTCACATTCCGAGCATGTTTCGGACTTGTAACCTTTTTTGCCGTTATGGCCATTTAGCTCGCGTCGGTCTTAAACGAAACTTGTTGTGTTCTTCATGTCAAACCCTTATCAACATATTTAAATCCTTAAGAGAGTCAATTTTAAGAAAATGCCTTTTTACGCGTTTCCTCCCACAGCGATTATAGAACAACACACCCAACCACCTGTGAATCGGGCAAGTGGAAGAACAAATCTTAATGTACACTTTGCATGCTTTTCTTCGAAAACCGTTCAAAAGTTGTCAAATTACGAAAATACATGACAATGACTGAACACGCTCTCTTTCGCGTGAAAGCAAACACACGTGCCGCACTCGTTTAGGGGAGAAACAGGATGTTTGACACCTCCCGTGTGTCAATGACATTTCAACGCCTGACTGGAGATGAGCTCCTTCTTCTAAGGCAAATATCTAAAGGAACTTTTGGCACATTGTGGTTTTAAATCTTCCGCATCAGTAAATATTTGTACACTTCGTCTTTCCCTTTACGTCGTTTTAGGGGAAATTTAATAAAGATTCCTGTGAAAGCGACATTTGTTAAAAATCAAAATAAAACATTGACAAAAAGAAAAGTCTATCCTAAACCTGCCGAAAAGCCAGCCGTTAAAATTGTATATCCTTAAGCCAATCTAGCGTGACTGTTGCTTTTAGCATTTTCTGGGTAGGTTGTTAATCAACAATTGATTTTTATTAAGTAAATTGTTCAAAAATACGAGGCCATACCAATAATTTCGTGACTTTCCCAACTTCCCTAGTAGTTATATAAAATGAAATACTGCTCCCATCAAGTACCATCTGTTAGTAGATTACTGTCAAATTTTCAGAGAGTTCCGTCATTTAGTTTGCGTTTAACGGCTGTTTAAAACATACAACCTCGTGGATTTTTGTAAAAAATAAATGGAAAAAAGTTAATTTCGAGTGCTCATTAAACATTTTTTTGCGGAAAAAACGTCAATCAAACCAAGGAAAAGCTTGATAAATACTACAGGGACTCTGCACCATCGATTGGTAAAAAAGTGGTTTACTGACTGTCTTTGTGGTCGCACAAGTACAAATGACGCTGAACAATCTGGACGACCAATTGACCTGAATATACCTGAAAATGTTGAAAAAATTCCAAGATATGGTGTTGGCCGATCGAAGAGTAAATATGAGTGAGATTGTTGATGCCATACGCATTTCATATGGCAGTGTGATTTCGATTTTACATGATCAGTTGGGTTTAATAACGCTATCTGCAAGATGAGTGCCGCGTTTGCTCTTAATTGACCATACACGTAACGTATTTGTGTCATAACTTCAAAGATTAGATTTTGCGGCGTTTTGTAACTGTGGATGAAACATTAGAACGGATCAGTCTAAGCAATGGGTTTCTCCGGATGCACCAGCTCCAAAGAATGTCAATGTTACTTTGTCGGCCAATAAGGTAGTGCAACAGTTTTTTGCGATGCACGCGGGATAATCCAGATCGATTACCTTCAAAGGGGAAAAACAATAAACGGCGAATATTATGCCAATTTAATGAACCGATTTAACTAGGATTTTAAAAACAACGACCCCATACGGCCAAGAAAAAATTTCTTTTTCAGAAAATGCACGGGTGTGCAGTCTCAATGCAATTAAGTTACGAATTGGTACCTCATCCACCATATTCTCCGGATTTCTATTTCCAAACCTAAAGAAGTGGAAAGAGATTCAGCTACAACGATGAAATTATTGATCAAACAAATAACTATTTTATGGACCTCTTAAAATCCTATTTTTGGGAAGGGATACAAAAATTAGAGAAACGTTGGACTAAGTGTATTGAGCTTAAAGGAGATTATGTTGAAAGATATTATTTTTTCCCCAAAAAAAGAACTATGTTTTATTCGAAAAGTCACAGAATTATTCTGGCAAGGCAACACTAAGTGTTGCCTGGCGCCATCTGACATTTCCATTGGAAAGTTCGACAGTTTTTAGTATAAACGTACTCAAAACGTTTTGACGTACGACCATCATTTGTGTTGTTTACATTGACTTGAAAAAATCAATTTGGCAAAAAAATGGAATAACTCGTGAACATTTTCATGTGATTATTTTTTACAACATTCGACGTGGATTATCACGACAAGAGTGCATCGATGAACTTAAATCTTTGTATGGCGATAAAGCACCATCCTGTGATGTGAACTGTGAAAAACTGGTTTAATTAATTCAATTGTGGCCGACGCTCGCTCAAAGACGAAGGTCGCCAAAAACGGCCGTTGTGCCGTGCGTGAACTGATAAGGCAAAATTGTCATGTGACATACCGTTAAATAGAGGGATCATTGGGCATTTCTTCCACCAGCATACATTCGATATTGCAGGAACACCTGGCCGTAAAAAGGTTTGTTCTCGTTGGATCCCGCACAATAAGACAATCGCTCAAAAAAGCCTTGCCAATTGGAGCAAAGAAATTTTGAAAAAATACTATCGCGGTGCTTCAAAAGACGTTTATAAGATTGTCATAGGTGACGAATCATAGATCTATGCGTATCAAAACAGCAATCGGCCGTGTGGGCTTTCGAAGACGACCAAATCGAACGAAAGTTGTTCGTGGAAGAACACTTCGAAGCAAATGGTGTCCTGTTTCTTCGGCAAAACTGGTCATGTGGCGACTGTTCCGCTTGAGCAACGTAGGACGGTCAATTCAGAGTGGTACACTACAATTTGTTTACCTGAAGTCTTCGGATAAATTCGAAAAACCAACAGAATCATTGTGCACCATGACAATGCGAGCTCTCACACATCGGCTCAAACCAGCGCCTGTTTGACCGGCCTAAACGTCGAACGGATTGATCATCCGCCGTACAGCCCTGACTTGACACCCAACGACTTTATTTTATTCCCGCACAACAAGAAAAAAATGCGTGGTCAACGATTTTCGTCGCAGAAAATGGTGTTGATGCGCTCAAAAACCATGTTTTGAAGGTGTCTCAATCGGAGTGGAAAAAGTGCTTCGACAATTGCTTTGAGCGCATACAAAAGTGTACAAATCATGCTGGAGAATACTTTGAGAAACAATAAAACCATTTTTGATGATAAACATTCGCATTTTCATTATTAGGCCAGAAATATTATAGCAGCCCTCGTACTATGCAATGGAACCAGACCTTCAGTAAAAACTAAATTTCAAGGCAAAACAACGTTTGCCGGGTCAGCTAGTTTATATATCTATAAAATTGTTATGTCCCTAATGGAAAACCCTGTATGTGTGTGGGAACTATATCTTTATCTGAACTGATTTTCTGCAATTTCTAGCAAAATAGATGCAATATGTGACATCTAGAGCTAAAAAAAAAACATAAAATCGGATGAACTTATATGCGTGTGGGAGCTTTATCTAAGTTTGAACAATTTCAATAGGGTCCGTCCTTGGTCCAAAGAACTTGCTTCTGCAAAATTACATTCTGTCGAGGCCCACATTTACACTTCAATACTCAATATAGGGCGTGTACGAACCATTCAAGAGTACTTATCTACTAGCATACGCCGAGCTCATTGATAAGTTGTATGTGTGCGAGAGAGAGAGGGAGAATTTGTAGACACTGGACCCTATACCACAGCTGGTCATAAAATATACTAGTTATTTGCAGCTTTTCTCTTTACAGACCTCGAAATAAAATGTAATTTACGATGTTGTACGAGGATGTGTGTGAGCCTATGTGAGAGTAAATCAATTATTTTCGGTTGAGCCGAATCTCTTTTACTCTCGACCATCGATTGGGTTCCAATATGGCGTTGGCAGTATTGGAGGATGTGGCTGCAAGTTGTAGTTTTATCAATAAATGTGCTCAAATTAGAGGTAGTAGAGGGAAAATAATCGTAGCGAAATTTCCAATTAAGGACCAAATACCTGGTAACAAAAAGACTCTAGATCTTTTCGTTTGGACTGAATCAAGCTTTCAACAGACAGACGGACGGACATGTCTAGGAAGACTTAGATGTTTCAAACGTAATGAAGAACTTATAACATACACGGCTTTTAATGAAGAGTGTCCTAGAACACGTGGTTTCCAGAAAACCGGCATTTCGGGATATTTTTAAAACCATATTTTAGAAAAAGCAACTGTAGACATTAAATGACATTCCGGTTTTAGCCTTTTATCTAAGGATGGAAATTGTTTTCCCAATAAGGATAAGTGCTCTGGAACAGCTCTTAATTTACTCAGATTTTAAAACTAAGGTCATATTTGAATTTTGAATTTGGTACCCCTATGCCCATGTTTAAATTAGTCAGATTTTAATACGTAGGGACTGTCACCCAAATTTAGCTAGACTGCAAATTTTATTATATTTTTATAAAGGGTGCTCTAACCATAATGCACGATGTTAATTGTGAGTCACCTTAACGTAAAGTTAATTTGACATTTCTTGATTTCAGTGTATGACAAATTACGAGATAATAACGGACTTCTTGTGGCCAGAAATTAAGTATATGAACCTGGACGATATGTAGCTCCAAAAGGATGGTGCCACTTGCAACACAGCCAAAAAGGGCTCTTTCGTGTGAGAAATTCAATGGCCGTGTTATCTCTCGTTGACGGCATTTGGCCGTCACGATTTTGTGATTTGACACCGCTGAACTTCTTTCTTTTGGGATACGAGGGTTGCTATTTATATTTCGGGCCCGGCAATAAAAATACAATGATTTATCAATGGAAATGATTTTATTGTTTTTCAAAATATTCTCGTTACACTTTTTATGCGCACAAACCAATTTTCGAATGACTTTTTTTCACTCCGATTGTGACAGTCCAAAACATAATTTTTGAACGCTTCAACAGCTGCTTTGGGTGATGAACAATTTTAACCCAGCATTTTTTCTTGATGCTAGGAAACCTTAGTCGTCGGTTGTCAAATCAAGGCTGTACGGTGGATGGCCCATCAATTCTACATCTTGAGTGGTCAAATAGCTCATCGTTTTAGCATATGTGTGATAGCTCGCATTGTAGTGATGCAAAATGATTAGTCTTCTCTAATTACACTAGTCAACAGTCAAAATGTACTCGGGATGCGATAATTTTTTCTGTGTAGATAACCTTGACATGAGCTCGAAAAACTGTTGCTTGTATAGGAAAACAATATATGAACAGATTAAGGGAATTGTAATTTTAAATTTTTTAAAATTTAATTCAATTAAATCGGGCTAGTGGTTCCCGAGTTATGAAGGACGAAACAAATTAACCAAAAAAAAATTTTTAAAATTTAAAAAAAAAAAATAAAACAAAAACCAAACGAAAAAAAAAAATTTTATTGCGTTTTTCGAGCTCATGTCAAGGTTATCTACACAGAAAAAATTATCGCATCCGGAGTACATGAAATTTTTTTCATTTTGTTGAGTAGTGTTATCTTTCCTCATTTCTTCGAACACTGTTGGCAAACAGATGGTTGTATACCACTCAGAATTGACCGTCCTGCGTTCCACTAAAGGCACTGTGGCAACCAAAAAAACAAACGCTATCATTTGCTTCGATGTGTGCCTCCACGAACAACTCTTGTTGGATTTGGCTCGTCTTGAAAGACTGATACGGTCGATTGCTGTTTTGTTTCCGGTCCATGATTCGTCACCTGTGACAATGTTATACATTGCCTTTGAGCTACCGCAGTTATAGCACCTCTTGCTGTGAAGTGCCCACGGCACCTCACAGCAAGACCGCCAGCTTAATCAGTTCGCGCACATCATCGATGATTTCTGGCAAATTGACCTAAGTTGGACGTCCTTCACGAATTTCAACCTCGAGAGAACGGCGTCCGAGGCTGAACTCTTGGTACCAGCTATTAACAGTGGGATTTGATGTCGCTTCATCGCCAAAAGTCGAAACAAGTTGATTTAAACACTCTGGTCTCGATAACCCACTCCGAAAATCGTAATAAATCATCGTACGAAAATGTTCACGGGATAATTCCATGTTTTGACTGAGATGAATTTTTCAACACACTGTGAACAAAACAATTCGCCTTCAAATGGCAAAGCGTTCTGACTAAAGTTATGCTTAAAAATTTCAAGGTTTCCATTAGATGTTCCAGTTTGCTTCTAGGGACACTAGTATTGTCAAGACCAGAAATATAAATACCAACCTTCGTATTTGATAGAAAAAGTGTACGTCAATAAGCCAAGATCAATTCAAGTGCCAAAGGATGAGATAACGACTTTGAACCTCCATTATGCCTAAAAGTTAATGAATTTATGGACCTCTAGCATACCAGTAAATTCAGATTTGCCAGAATGCCACCCTGAGTATATCAACAGGTCGAACCCTTATTTCTTCCGAGGACCATTTTCGCGGCAAGACGAAGGTCCTTACAGTGCGCAGACAGAATTTATTGTTGTCTTAGAAGTTTTTGCTTGGATGTCTTCGCAGTAGTCATCCCAACCACCATCTTCAAGCAGAAAAAAAGTATGGTTGTGGTGACAGTATTCGAAGAGGATAATACTATTGTTGGGTATATGGTTGTGGTACAACAATATTATGATCCTCACAACAATAGTATGATTCAAATACAACCATACTATGATCCTCACAACAATAGTATGATTCGCACATAACCATACTATGATCCCCACAACCATAGTATGATTCACACTCAACCATACTATGATCTCCACAACCATAGTATGATTCCCACAACCATAGTATTTTTCACATACAACCATAGTATGAACCTCACAGCCATAGTATGATTCACATGCAACCATGTTATGATCCCTTCAACCATAGTATGATCACACACAATTATACTATGATCCCCAATAGAATTTATTAGAATTTGTTTAAGTTGTCGACAATAGATTTGATCCCCAATATTATTTATTAGAATTGATTAAAGTTGTCAACAATAGACTTGAATTATGAAAATAATTCAAAAATACATTAAATTCAAAATATAAGGAGTGATTTATTTCAAAGTAGAAAAAAATAGTTTAATTAAACGTAAGCTTTTTTGTTAAAAAATACTTCAGTTAAACAAAGCCAAAGCAGCTTGTTCAAAAAATTTTAATTTCGATAAAAAAAAGTAATATTATTGTATTAGATCCGTACCAAAAACATTTGTTCTAAAAAGCATATTTAAATGTAGAAAAATTACAATCATACAGTATTATTGCCGTAATCATATCATTGTTAACATAAAACGCAAGACACAATACTTTTGTCACACCAACCATATTTATATTGTTGCAATAACCATATTTTAATTATTAATTTTGGCAATAATTCTACTGTTACAATTCAACAATATTAATATTGCAGCAATTATACTATTGGCAAAACTAAATTCAGTTAACAATGCTATGGTTGCGACGAACATACTTTTATTGCGGAGAACATATTACTGTTGCCGTGACCATGTAGTAACCAAGTTTTTTTTCTGCGTGTTATGGACAGGATGCCTCCGTCCAGGCAGATCAAGCACGACATTCATGATCTAGAGAGATAGAGAGTTCCAGGTGTACAAGAGAAAGCCTCTAGATCATCGAAACTATCAGGCAGGTCAGAACAACATTCAAGCAGATGAAGTCGCAGCAGCAGTGTCCTGCTATAGCGTGAATGTGCTACTAGGGGTACCTCCCGCGAAGATTTTACCAGACGAGAAGACGCTACGACGGTAGACGCGCGTGGTTGTGGCTCAGCTGAGATCAGAATGGCGCAGCCGTCTAAATTCGTTATGGAAGAAAATTGATGCTATCTTTCTGACGTTTGCATTCAAGGACCATATGACATGCTGCACCTCTTTAATTGCCGGAAAAAGTCCACTTATCTGACCCCTAGCTTAGTGGGCTTTGCGGGCAAGTCCAGTTCAAATGGCGCGGTTCCTTCACCTATATCCCCTATAGATGAACAGCACTCACCAAACAAAATACATTGTTCTTACAACAAGAACAAACGGGGTAGTTCTATTTTATTAGTGGGCTTTAATTGATGTAATTCGTACAATCATGGGTCCTGAAACACTTTAGAAAACCAGCACAGAATGGCAAATGATTTGTATTTAAAGATTAACGATTTTGGAAATATCTAGAGAAAAAAGTCGAATGTTCCTATCTGCTTTAAACTTGTATTGCGCGAATATCATGCCATTAGGAATACTATCGAAAATTTGAAAAAGTACCCCTACCCCCAAAAAGGCAACCCCAACAGAGCATTTTAAATTCTTCGCTCAACATTCATTCATGTTACATGCGGAAAACATGAGAAAAATTACCAATATTTGGCTTTTCAACTGACTGTCAGCACAGGTATTTGCATAAATTTTCCACGATTTTTTTTTGTTATTCCATTTCATGTCGTAAATCGCACTTGCATACAGGCATCTATTGACCATCAATATATATTTTTGGGCGCGCTTATCGTTGTATCCCAATAAAATCGACTTAACCATCGCATAAATAAAAATCTGCATTGGCAACAGCGAACAATGCAGGTACACAAACATTTCCTCTGAGTGTTTTTTCCGACGCGATTTGGGGAAAAAGTATTTTCGAGCAAATTTGTTGGAATTTTGCCAAGAACAGAAAAAATGAAATGGCGAACAAAACGAGAATTGACTATTTATTTGTTCGCATTGAACTGAGGTGAAAGAATGCGAGAACATGAAGCGAGGAAGAGGTTTTTGATATTTTCTGGATTTATGACAAAATGACCTATTTCGGTAAACTATAGGGCTGGCATTTAGAAATTATGCTATGGAGCAAAATGCTTATTTATTTTAGGTGATGTCGCAAACATATTCCACACTACTTTCGTTAAAAAACCCATTCGCAAAATGGTTGCCGCAGTCGTTGACAACCAATAACGAAACAATCGGTCATTTCAAGGCAATGTTTGGTCATTTGTAAAGAATTTCCCATTCCGGTTTGATGCCAGTTTATAACCATTAATTATTCAAGAGCTCATTACTGAAACAAAAGGACCTTTGATCGGTCTGAAACAGCAGCTGCTGCAAAGATTATGATGACTTGGACCGTTTTTATTATGGTTCGAGACTTCTTTGTTGTTTCATTTTCAATCAACGTAGACAGCAGTTTTTTAACTGACTGTTTTTAAAAAGATGTCCAAGCTTTAAGGTGAGTCAAGCTCCTATTGTACTTTTCCTAACATTTTATTAGAAAACCAACCGCAATCGTACCTTCAATCGAGGAGTGTGCTCGATGCATGTAATTCTAATATATGGCTGCCAACTTCTGCACTGGCCAACACTTTGACCTCGGAAATAGAATGTAAAGGCCAAACTCGAGATTGCTTCTAGCGGCGCTTCTAAAACGTGCTAGTTTTAGCTAAAATCACACAAAGTTCTCAATCCGACAATGTAAAGAGCGCTCAACTGATAAGATAGACGTTGCAAAATCTTTGGAGGGTTTGTGACCCCTTTGTAAATTCCTTATTCCGAGATCCTCACAAGGTGGCCGCTCAAAAATGCACTCAAAGTTTGCCCCGTTGACCAATATAAGTACCAGATTCTTTTCGTCAGCTAATGAACTTATGTTTAATGTCAAAAAGCCATTCAGAACGAGTAAAACCGTCGTTGAGTTTGGCCGGTATAAAGCTTATACACCGTCACTTCGCTACTCCAAAAAAAAAGTGGCCCATGCGTCCGCTCAGCCAAAACTTAAAAAAAATTCAATTCGTAGCAAAAGTGCCCTAATTTGAGTATGTACATATTGACTATTGATCGCCCGGTTTGACCAGGCGGGACGGGAGTTCGATTTCGCTTATTTTCAACCCCACGCTGCTTATGACCTTAAGCCATCATTATGCGAAATTTCAGGATCCTAGGCTAATTTCTTTGACAGCCGTCGTGCTTTTAACTGACACAATGACGGACGGACTGACATATAGACTGAAAAACATGGTTTGATTGTCTTAGAATTTGACGACGATCAAAAATATGTATAGGTCTTTGTTTAATATTTCCAGGTGTTTCTTTTATATGACCAACACTCATGGAAATGTCTCCTATACATACGGTGCAATGATTTTTGCTGAGTGGAAAGGAAGCGATCGGAGAGGGGAAAGAGGCAGTAATATTTATTGGCATTTGTCTGGAAGCTCTGGGTGTCGTTATTAGTGGGAAACATTTTCCGGACGTCAATGCCATAAACGGACGTACAGTGGAATCGATCTGTAGTGTATGGCGGCTAACTGGTCAATCGATATCAAACGAGTGTAAGTACCTAGAAAGTCGCATATTCCTGCCGAACATCCTGACGTCAGGAATAAGACAACAGATTTTTGATAAACACACACCATTTAAGAAACGATAAAACAGCATTCCGATGATGCTCGAGAGAGAGAGAGAGAGAGAGAGAAGAGTAGGGTATCCTACTGTTAGCCATCAGCAACATCACACTTCCTTGAACCATGTAGTTCCAAGTATAATTGTGTAGCACCTGCCCATACATGGGAATTGTTTACCACATTCGGCCTGGTGAAACGACCTTTTTTTGCAACGCTTCAAAAGTCCCAAAACTTAAGTGCTTCTTTGAATATATGTTTTGACGAACGAGCGCCACTTTAAATTATAATGTCCAGATTATCAAGCGCATATGATTGTTTAATATCCATACCAATATCCATACCATAGCCACACAATTGGGCTAAAGAATCGTTTGTGAGCCTACAAGATGAACTGTGCCTTCAAATCCACTCTATTCTCATTCGGAATCGACCAAGTGTTTATTTTATAACTCGGATAGGTCCAATGAATATGTATAAATGCCAAATCCTACTATCTTCCTTGATTGGATTCACGGTCTGACCGAATAGATCCTCAATGAAATGAGAACAAGTGGACAAATTAAGTTAAGCAGTGCCGAAGCTTATACACCCTCTATCATGTAAATTTTGTCAATATAGAGAATGTTGTTAAGGGGGCGTGGCACCAACCTCTAACAGGGTGTGTTTTTCCCATACCAGCATCAAATATACCTACTGTCATCTTCAAAGCGTTTTTAAGTCACGATTTATAGCCTTATATATAAAGTTTCAGGTTGTAAAGGCGGGGCCACGCCCTTTTGTACTATTTTAACACAATGCCTAAGTCTATAATAACATAAATAATAATTACTTATACATAACATATATAATAATACAATAAATCATTTATTAATTTTACTAAATCAAAACCACACTGCCATATGCAAAGCCTATGGCATCAACAATCTCACGAACTTTTACTCTGCGAATGTACTTAGTAGGGACATAAATACTTTTACACAAGTTTTATGCTGTAAAATAAAAACTACTGAATGTTTCTGGACCAAATATTTTTTAATATATTTATTGATGTTTATTTTATCCAAAAAGAATCTACTTATTCGAAATGTCCGCCTTTTGACTTTACACACGCCTTAAGTCGAACTGGCTAAACGTCAATAGCTGCACGGAACCTCGTCCATTGGAAAATTGGCCACAGCTCGAACCAAAGCAGTCTTAAGAGATCAAATTTTGGGCTATCTTTTGTGAAAAACCTTGTCCTCTAAAACCGTCCACAATTTGTAATCCAATGGGTTCAAATCTGGACTGCCTGAGAGCCATTCTTCAGAGGAAATGAACGCTGGCAAATTGTTTCGAAGCCAGGCCTGGGACATTTCAGCCTTATGGGCCGGCGTAGTATCCTGCTGGAAAGTCCGCTGCTGGTTTTGGAACAGGGAATTGTTAAGAGGCTTCACAACTGCTTCCAAAACGGTTTCTTGGTAAACTTTGGCCGATGTTTTGACTCCTTGTTCGCAGAAATGCAGGTCAGTGACCCCATCGTAAGAGACACATCACCAAACCATGACTGAAGCTGGGTGTTGACCCTTTTCCACCCTTTAGATCAGCTCAGATGCTTCCTTAGATGACCGCGCATACACTCTATCATTTTGCTTGTTAAATTTTTCCTGAACGGTAAAGATTTTTTCATCGGTGAACAAAATTTTTCTGAAAAAAAGACGTTTGCATTTTTCAATCCTATTTTTTTTTAAAAAGCAGCAGTCAATAAATTTCCGATGCGTCGTTTGAAATCCCCAAGTCCCAAGTCTTTTTTAATGATTCGGCTCATGGACTTTTGCGTGATATTCATCTCACGGGCCATGATTTTCTGTTTTCGTAGCGGATTTCTGTGAATTCTTGATTTAACGGCTTTGATGACATGCGGTGTTCGAACAGGGTGTGGGCGGCCCGACCGGTGGAGGTCTTTTACAGCTCCAGTCTCCTTAAACAGTTTTATGCATCGGTAGAAGAACATGCGGCTAATCCCGAGTGGCCGGAGCGTTTTGAAAATATAGATTTTTTCATTTCACACATGAAAAGCGCTATTACAGCGGTACAGTTCTCATTATTTGACCTCTCCATGATGAAATTTGAAACAATTTTAAAATACCATTACAGACTAACACTATTGAGGCTAGCTTTCAAAACCCATATGACATTAACGGGGTATGTTCAGTTCTGCTATTAAAATGGGTGTGTTCAATGTTGTATTTATGTATTTATGTCCCTACTAAGTATTAACCTAAATTGTCCGTCCAGAACGTTCAGCGTCATTTGTACTTGTGCGACCACAATGAAAGTCAGTAAACCACTTTTTTACCATTGAAATCAATGGTGCTGAGTCCCCTTAGTATTTATCAAGCTATTCCTTAGTTTGATTGGAGGGTTTTTTCCGCAAAAAACAATGTTTAACGAGCAGCAGTATTTATCAAATGATACTTGATGGGAGCACTGTTGAATTTTATATAACGAGGGATGTTGGAAAAGTCACAGAATTATTCATATTCCCTCACATATAGAACAAGTCACGATATACTAGCCGTGCCCGGGGACTTTTTAACATCAATATTTGCCAGATGCCTTTTAACAGCCCTCTGCGATGTTGTCTTTGCGTAAATAACCTATTGATCTATCGCTTTCATCGATTACGGTAGTATACGAGTATTGTTGAAGTTGCCTTCTATGTCTGTAAATACAGGGTGGGCGATTTGACATTTTACATTTGCTGTAAAAATTGTAAAATAATTTTTTCGAATTTATGGTTTTATTGAAAAAGTTGAACTTTGACATTTAATTATGGAACGCCATCCGATGCGTTTTCGCTTCGCCCAATAGACTGAAGACTGTTGGCAGGAGATGCAGAATTTTACCAAAAAATTGTGTTTTTAGGTGAAGCTAATTTTTATCTCGGTGGATATGCCAATAAGCAGAAATGCCGCATATGTGACAGCGCATAGAGAAAGGGACGTAAGGGTAAAAGAAATCAAATTTAATTTTTTTCTTTTTTGATGAGCATCGAATGAGACCGATCCCATGCCCTAAAAGTGTTCCCTCCCAGAGATATGCCCGTTTTATGAAAGTGAAGTCGACAAATAGAAAGGGACCTAATCTTTAAAATGGCTCTCCTGAACAAAACTGGGTTTTAACCTGAGGTCCCTTTCTATTTTGCGCGTCACATATGGGTTTCTCAATAGTCACCCACAACGGTCACCCATACGTGACTATTGAGAAGCCAATGTGTCCACAACGAGTCACTGTTTGGTGTGGCTCATTTTTCATCAAAAATGAGCAAGGAGCCGCCGTTACTGTCAACGGTGAGCGTTACCGCGCTATGCTCAACGAATTTGTGTTTTCCCAAATTTAAGAGAATGAAATGCACGACATTGGTTTCGACAGGACGAGGTCACATGTCACACAGCCAATGCAACTAATTTTAAAAGGCCCACCCTAAAAACGTAAATAAATTGCCTTTTGGTATATGTGACGCGCAAAATAGAAAGGGACCTAAGGTTAAAACCCAGTTTTGTTCAGGAGAGCCATTTAAAAGATTAGGTCCCTTTCTATTTGCGCTTAGAATCGTCGACTTCACTTTCATAAAACGCGCATATCTCTGGGAGGGAACACTTTTGGGGCATGGGATCGGTCTCATTCGATGCTCAGATGTTGTCCACATCAAAAAAAAGGAAAAAATGAAAACTGATTTTTTTACCCTTAGGTCCCCTTCTCTATGCGCTGTCACATATAGATTTTTCTTTGACGCTTACTGGAGAATGTAGTGCTGTTTCTATTGATTCTTCCTTTGTATAGTCATAGTGACACATTATTTACAAAGGTGATGAAAGGATTAAATGAACCCACTAAACTTTAGCATTATTTTGCAGTTTTCAAAGGATTTTAATCTATCCATTAGGATGTTCAGACGTGAGCATTTTATATTCTTTTTCCAGTCAACATCCCATTAAGTAATGTGGGATACTAATCTAGTAATTTGTCATTTGGTCACTAGACCATAGCCCTCACCATGGAAAAAATCCAAGTCGAATACCTCAAAAATAACATTTATTACAGAAATCCTTTTTGAAACTCTTCAACATCCAGTTAAGTTATTTTGTCGAAAAATCCACTGCGTACATTTCGCAATCTTGATGTTCGTAAAGTTCAAATTTGAATGGGTGTGGATTTGTCAGGACGTGAAGTTCTTTTTTAAAGTGAGTGGAGTGCCATAAGAAAAGTCAACAAACAAATCACTCGAGGTATTTTAGCAATAAATCAATTTCCAGGTTTGTGAATTGCTTTGCGTTTCGGTGCACTGCCTCCCCAAGTATCAGGTGGATGTGGATTTTTTTGTGGAACAGCAAAAAACAAGTGGCTGCTAAGAAATATCCGATAGGTAAGAAATACATGTGTATATTGTCTTGTATGGGAGTAAATGGCACATGTTGCCAAGGCTCAAATGTCACTTGTGACATTAATGTTTATGTATGTATGTGTGAACACACACACACAGACGCTTATAAGGCAGGTGTAGCCACTGCCAGGTAATATGTCTAGCACAAATATGGGAGTCCTAAAGGTAAGGCTTTATGCAAATGTATTGCGGCAATTTTTAAATTTTAATATGTGAAATCTTAATCTTAGCCAAGACATAAATCTGTGTTGACTTGAGATACGAGTGCCGAGAACTCAACATCTGCGCCATTCTGGCATCTTCACCATGGTAGATGTGTACTTACATAAAGTGCTAAATTTTAGCTAAATTCAAGGCATTAGAGAATAAATTATGTGGGTTTAAATTTACGATCGAAACAGGCCATTTTTAAAGAAAGCAGCGCGTGGTTCGCGTCCATGCTTAGGTTGCTAGTGTGTGTGTGCCTATCACACAATAAACCAAGGCTTAACGGCGGATAAGGACGTCTGACATGTTTAAGCGGCGGTGTTTCCAGCTCGTAAAAGACTGTGACTTTACAAGTTAGATATTAATCTCTAAGAATAATAGTTGAGAAAGTTTTTACAATCGTTATAATTCAGATGTTGTTCGAGTTACAAATTCCACGCAGCTGTCAGAATGTTCAATAAGGTTTGCCACTCTACTTCTCTCCACATTGTGATTGCGAAAGTTGTCGAAATTATTGAAATGTTTTATTGAAATTTCGGTTCAGTTTTCCTTTTTCATGAGTTATTCGTGAATTAGAATTATTCGTTCTTTTCTTGTGTGCAGTGAAGAAATCATACACGCAGAGAAAATATATGGTTACTATATGGTCACGGCAACAATAGTATGTTCTCTGCAGTAAAAGTATGGTCGTCGCAACCATAGTATTGTTTTTTGAATTTCATTTTGACAATAGTATGATTGAGGCAATATTAATATTGTTGAAATGTAACAAAAGTATTGTTGCCAAATTTAAAAATTAAAATATGGTTGTAGAAACAATATAAATATGATTGGTGGGACAAAAGTATTGTTTTCATGGGTTTTATGTTAACAATAACATGATTACGGCAACCATACCGGCAAAACCTTAATCTTTTTTAATTTGACAATGTTATTTTTACGATTCTTACGCAATAATAGCAATAATTTTTTTTTTTCAAAAAATAACTAAGGATTAGTATAACTAAAATATTTTAAAAACTTATAAATGAATTTTTTTACTGTTAAATAAATCACTCCTATTGTTACATAACTTACTTAATAAAATTATTTATTGTTGAATAACAACGTCTTTACAAACAACTTTGGGGATCATAGTACGGTTGTGCGTTTGTCATACTGTGGTTGTGCGTTAGTCATACTATGGTTGTACGTTAAACATACTATGGTCATGAGAATCATAATATTGTTGTGGGGATCATAGTATGGTTGAATGTGAATAATAATATGGTTGTGGGGATCATAGTATGGTTGTGTGTGAATGATTCTATTGTTGTGAGGATCATAATATTGTTATGGGGATCATAGTATGGTTATGTGTGAACCATACTATTGTTGTGATGATCATAATATTGTTGTGCCACAACCATATAACCAACAATAGTATGGTGCTCTTCGAATATTGTTACCCCAACCATACTTTTTTTCTGCGTGTAGCCAATTCACATTACGTACACGGGTGTCCGTCAGGAAGGTATACTACTACTTTGTTTGTTTATAATTTGTGATTAAATGAAAGATAATGGATCTTATATTGATAAATGATTTATTTAATGTCGGCAATTATGTATGGAATACAATATCTGATAAATGTCCACCTCCGTTTGCCTCACAAATGCGGGCCCTTTTGATCAACTTTTTCATTATATTCTCACACATTTCACGTGGTACGACGACGGCTGCTATATATTTTTCTGGCCTATGAATGAAAATGAGAATATTTATCATCAAAAATAGTTTTATTGCTCTTCACAGTTTTCCCCAGCATGATTTATACACTTTTGCATGCACTTAAAGCAATTGTTGAAGCACTTTTTCACTCCGATTGAGACTCCTCCAAAACATGGTTTTTGAACGCTTCAACAGCATCTTCTCGCGACGAAAATCGTTGACCACGCATTTTTTTCTTGCTGTGCGGGAATAAAAAGAAGTCATTGGGTGCCAAGTCAGGTCTGTACGTCAGATGACTCATCAATTCGACGTTTTGGCCGGTCTAAAAGGCTCTGGTTTGAGCCGATGTGTGAGAGCTCGCATTGTCTTGTGCACAATGAGACGTCTTCTTTTGTTCGTTTTTCGAATTTCTCCGAAGACTTCAGGCAAACAAATTATGGTGTACCACTCAGAATTGACCGTCCTACGTTGCTCACGCGGAACAGTCGGCACATGACCAGTTTTGCCGAAGTAACAGGCGACCATTTACTTCGAAGTGCTTCTTCCACGAACAATTTTTGTTGGATTTGGCTCATCTTCGAAGACCCACACGGTCGATTGCTGTTATGTTTCGGGCTCATACGCATAGATCCATGATTCGTCACCTGTGACGATCTTATAAACGTTTTTTGAAGCACCGCTATCGTATTTTTTCAAAATTTCTTTGCACCAATCGACACGAGTCTTTTTTGAGCGATTGTCAAATTGTGCGGGATTCAACTAGAACAAAACTCTTTTACGGCCTGGTGTTCATGCAATATCGAATGTGTGCTGGTAAAAGAAATGCCCAAGGATGCCTCTATCTCACGGTATGTCACATGACGATCTTGCATTATCAGTTCATGCACGGCATCAATGTTCTCTGGCACAACGGCCGTTTTTGGACGACCTTCACGACATTCGTCTTTGAGCGATCGTCGGCTACGATTGAATTCATTAAACCAGTTTTTCACAGTGCTATAGGATGCTGCTTCATCGCCATACAAAGATATGAGTTTATTGATGCACTCTTGTCGTGATAATCCACGTCGAAAGTTGTGAAAAATGATCGCACGAAAATTTTCACGAGTTAATTCCATTTGTTTTTTTCAAATAACTGAAAACAACACACGTGATGGTCGTACGTCAAAACGTTTTGAGTACGTTTATGCTAAAAACTGTCGAACTTTCCAATGGCAATGTCAGATGGCGCCAGGCAACACTTAGTGTTGCCTTGGCCAGAAATATATATAGCAACCCTCATCGTCCATCATTCACTACCTGATAAATAGTGCGTTTTGTTGTCTATTATGGAAATGAGCGTGCAGTGAGAAAGGGATAATTCCGCTGTTTTCGACCAAAATTGTGTTCACTGATAAGGCCCATTTCTGGCGTAACGTCAATTTGGGTTAAGGAGCAACCTGAAGAGGTTCAATAGGTGTCATTACACCCAGAGAAAGCCAAGGTTTGGTGCATCGATGAACTTAAATCTTTGAATGACGATAAAGCACCATCCTATAGCACTGTGAATTCAATCGTGGCCGTCGCTCGCTCAAAGACGTAGGTCGTGAAAGACGCCCAAAAACAGCCTTTGTGCCAGAGAATATTGATGCCATGCGTGAATTGATAATTCAAGATCGTCATGTGACAAACCGTGAGAAAGAGGCATCCTTGGGCATTTCTTCCACCAGCAAACATTGATATTGCATGAACACCTGGCCGTAAAAAAAGTTTGTTCTCGTTGGATCCCGCACAATTTGGTAATCGCTCAAAAAAGACTCGTGTCGATTGGTGCAAAGAAATTTTGACAGAATACGATCGCGGTGCTTCCAAAAACGTTTATAAGATCGCCACAGGTGACGAATCATGGATCTATGCGTATGAGCCCGAAACAAAACAGCAATCGACCGTGTGGGTTTTCGAAGACGAGCCAAATCCAATGAAAATTGTTCGTGGAAGAAGCACTGTGACGCAAATGGTCGCCTGTTTCTTCGACAAAACTGGTCATTTGGCGTCTGTTCAACGTAGGACGGTAAATACTGAGTGGTACACCACAATTTGTTTGCCTGAAGTCTTCGGAGAAATTCAAAAAACGAACAAGAGAAGACGAATCATTGTGCACCATTGATGGATCGATGGACCGAATTGATGGATCATCTGCCGTACAGCCCTGACTTGGCACCATGACTTCTTTTTATTCCCGCACATGAACAAAAATATGTGTGGTCAACGATTTTCCTCACCAGAAGATGCTGTTGAAGCGTTCAAAAACCATGTTTTGGAGGTGTCTCAATCGGAGTGGAAAAAGTGCTTCGACAATTGGTTTGAGCGCATGCAAAAGTGTATAAATCATGCTGGACATTACTTTGAAAAACAATAAAACCATTTTTGCTGATAAATATTCGCATTTTCATTATTAGGTCAGAAATATATATAGCAGCCCTCGTATGGACTGTAGAGCGTACCAGGTTACAAGTAAAAAAAAAAAGTTCGCCGTACACCTTCGAATATGAAGTATTATTGAAAGGTAGTTTCAAAAAAAATTTTTATATTTTTATGCCGAACGTAGGGGTCACGCTTTTACATTTTTCTATATAACTTCTGCATTTATAAACGGATTTTAAAGTGTGATACATCGATGTTTTTGTCTCGACGAGGCCGATTTATTTGTCTTTGAAGTCATTGAGCTCAAGCACCCCGCGCGAGCTTTAATTTTCTGATATTAGAGTGGTACATTAGGGTAGTAGCAACTGAGATATGATGGGTAAGTACCAGAAGGGGGTGCTTGAGCTCATTGACTTCAAAGACAAAAAAATCGGCCTCGTCGAGACAAAAACATGTATCACACTTTAAAATCCGTTTATAAATGCAGAAGTTATATAGAAAAATGTAAAAGCGTGACCCCTACGTTCGGCATAAAAAAATAAAAAAAAATTTTTTGAAACTACCTTTCAATAATACTTCATATTCGAAGGTGTACGGCGAACTTTTTTTTTTGAGGTCCATTGGACTGGTCGAATCATCAGTCTATAATTTTTCAAAAAATGACTATGGCCGGAACGTTACCGTAAATGGTGTTCGCTATCGCGCCATGATATCGGACTTTTTGCTACCTGAAATTAAAGGTCGTAATCGTGACGACATTTGGTCCCTACAGGACGGTGCCACTTGACGCACAGCCAACGAAACAATCCATTTATTGAAGGAAACCTTTGGTGAGCGCTTCAAGATCGTGCGAGGTTATTGCTGACATACGGGATTTATTCAAGCCAGCCTCGTCAGCCACTTTCCCAAGATCATTTTTCAAAGGTAATGGCAAACCCTTATATTTACAATAAATTCAAATTATTGGCCATAACATTAAGTTGTATGCGATTTAATTCTTCTTGAAGAAGCACAGGTCTAAAAAACATCCTGTAGATATACCTCCCACACATTTCGACCGAATTTAGCACAAAACGTTAATTGCTACCAACACCCATCTTTGCTAAATTTCGATCAAGTCGATTTTTGTTTTTAAATAGCACCCACACAAATGTCCCTTCATATTTTATGTCCTGCTGGTTTAGAAACCACAAATTAAAATATATAATAGGCTGTCGAGTCCGACTTTGGCTTTTTTACTTGTGAAGGATTTCGAATTCATCTTTCTAGACCTAGAAATTTCTTAGGAGCACCCGTAAGAGCCCATAAATTAATTTATTCTCCACAATGATGTCAAATCATATAACAAAAACCTGTTCAAGGAGGTATTTATTACTTCGTGTCTTTCCATGCACTGGGTGGCCCAAATAATACTGAAGGTGTTACCAAATAGGTTACAAAGAAGTTCCATTGTGGCTTTTGCTGTATGCACTGTCGCTCATTCTTGCTGAAAGCATATGTTAGGATGATTTTCAATCTGCGGACTCAAAAAATGTTTAATAATTGTCCTATGCAGAGCCCAGTTAATGGGTTCTGATTGAACCTTCTCAGTTTATAAAAATATAGATCGATAACTTAATCAAGCATAACAACGCACCAAACAGTACATCTGGAGGGGTGTAATAGACGCTGTTGTCCAACTATAGGATTCCTATACTGATCCCTGTTCCTCAAAACGGGAGACTAAGTTCCAAATCATTTTGATTCTGGGAGTTGTTCATTAAAATGACGACGATTATTTCGTTGAGTTGAGAAATAATAAAATTCAAAAATTTTGACTCGGGACTGTACCTCATACGTAGCCATCACATTCTCCATAAAGAACCTTTAAAAGAGAAAAAACCAAATTATAAACTAAAAAGTTATGAATATTTTAAACCCCTCAGTCTAATTTTGGCCACTCTGTACAAACGATTTCCTGCTACTTTGACATATGAACATTTATGTACACAAATACCATCCGTCAAAAATGCCATCCTTTAATTCGAAAGTTTAACAAAGGCTACTGTGTTCCATAAGTACCATTTGAAACGCATACATCACTATACATGAATCTATTTTTCCTTAACTGTTTGTACACTCGAAAAAATTAACACAAAAATACTTTAAAAGTAGTAGGTGACCATAATCTACGCCAATTACTTATATATCAGGCTAATATGTGTACATGCTTCGACGGAAAAGAAATGCGATGATTCTAAAGATAGCTTTTATGAGTGCCTAGAGCAGACATATGACCGCTGTCCCAGCCATGACATTACAAAGTTATACATTACAATGAAAGGAAAAACAACTTTGGATCCACTGTTGGAAAATTCAACCTCCGAAAACGAAATGAGGTTAATTGATTTATACAATTCCCAGTAAACCAAATTTGCCGACAATGTCTGATATCAGGCAATTCTGAACAATATCTGAACTCTATCGAGAACTCTTACCGAAATCGTTACGAATTCTGTTCGATTTATCTGAGGATTTTTTATTTTTTATGTTCCGAAATATCTGAACGAATTCGGCCGAATTCTGTTAGACTTGTCTGTGGGATTTTTATTAATTTTTTCGAACGCTTTTTGAAAATGTTTTACAACTTTTTTTTGTAGAACAAAAATAGTTTCTTCTTTTTAAATCGCTTACATTCAGAATTTACTATGACATGAGCTCAGAATTCGTTAAGAATTCGGTTCGAAATGTCGGTAAAAACATTAGAATTTAATAAGACTTGATGCCAGAACTCTGACCGAAGTCGTTCAGAATTCGATACGAGAAATCGAAATTTTGTTACGAGTTTCCCAAGACTACAGTTCAGAATTCCGTCAGAAATCGGTTCGAAATGTCGGCAAAAACATCAGGATGCCCTCAGAGAAGTAGTTCAGAATTCGTTTCATCCTTCTCATATGTTTTTCGTTACGAACTCGCTAAGAATTCTGATCCGAAATCGGAACATTTTGCCTATTGTCGTACAGAACTCTGACCGAATTCTGAAGGTTTGGTTTGCTGGGTTGCTATTAGCGGATCTATATATAAAAAGGTAATCAATTCCATATACAATGAAGAAATATTGAACCAAATGGGGCAACTGTAGGTTAATATTGGACGAACTAAGAATTAGTACATCCCTACATTCGAGGATATATATTGCGAGTGGAAAAGTCTTTTATATCTGAAAAATGTTTTTATCGCCTTCGATATCTGTGTCTTGACATGATTATTGAAATAGAGAAATTTATCTAGTTGGATACCTAAGTACCAATTTGAGACACGGACCGGGCAGTCCAAAAGTTATAGTAATAACTTCTTCCCTGTTAGTAACATTCTGGCCTCCATTTGGAGATTTTATAACAACTTTTTTAACTAATTGACGCCTGTATATTCTGTTGGAGAACCTAACAATGTTTATTACCCAACCCAAAAGAAGTCAAGCCAACATTGACTTCAATGTCGAAACAGGGCAGAGTAAATTTAGGCACTTGCAATTTCGAGATGCTCGACGGGTTCGTCTATCTCAGATCTGCCACCAACGCCGTTGATGACTGCCCGTAAAACGAGGGTACTAGCAAAAGAGGATAGATAAAAATCTTCACTGCCAATTTGTGATGGGAAGTTCGTGGGCGCCTGCAATAGCGGCGGTAGAATAACCAAGTCCAGCAAAACCTATGGATTCTTATGAAAGGGTGGTCGAACTTAAATTAAGCCTAATGCACCCACGGCCTAATGTACTCCACGGCTTCAGCGACATACCTTTATTCTATGGTCTATATTTTCAATGACTCTGAGACATAATTGGGGTTCAAAATCGTTAATGTGCTAAATTTGCTCATCCCTTAGGCTTCAGCGACATACCTTTATTCTATGGTCTATATTTTCAATGACTCTGAGACATAATTGGGGTTCAAAATCGTTAATGTGCTAAATTTGCTCATCCCTTAGGTCTTGAACTGCTCTTGGCTTATTGAGGTACACTTTTTCTTCTTAACATCCCCAAAGAAAGAACTCCGCAGATGTCCAATGACATGATCATGGCGGCCAATTAATATTGCCGCGACCCCGCTATTGAAATTCTCTTGAGCAAAAGAGGAATTGTTTCGTTGACTGTGTGGCAGGTGCACCATCCTGTTGGAACAACATATCATCATGGTCTAAATCTTTAATTTCTCGCCACAAGATGGCGATAGCGAACTCCATTTACGATAACTGCTTAGCTGACCTCTTTTTCAAAGAAGTACGGCTCGATGACGCCTCCAGCCCATAAACCGCACCAAACAGCCACTCTTTGTGGATGCATCGACTTCGCAACAATAACTCATGGATTCTCATGTACCCAAATGTGTCAATCCTGCTTGTTAACGAATCCACTGTGAACACATTTGGTCGATTGTGCTGACCAAAATATCACAAAATGCACGATTTAGATTTGAACTTCCATTTTCGTAGAAGGCTTCAACAATTTTAACGCGCTGCTCAATTGTGTACCTCTCTATGGCTAAATTTGTCAAACACTAAGACAAAGAAATGTCAAATTATGTTGGGCAAGAAACTTTACGTAGAGGTGTGACTCATAATTAACATCGTGCATTATGATTGGACAACTCTTTATTACCGACTGAAGGACACTCACACAAGTTCGTTGCTAAAGACCTTTTGAGGACTGAAGGACACGCCCACGAGTTCGTGCCTAAAGACCTTTTAAGATTAAGAATGCCCATTTAGCAAGTAAGTTTCGAATATTGGCTCGAGCTCGTCTTAAGGTATTGGCTTGTTAGCTTATAGAAATTAAATGTGGGGTTTTAAGTGGCATGATCTCAGCAGTCAACAAATGAACGTTCAACGTGAGATGGCCCAGTCACTACCTTACTGCTTAACAATATCAAGAGTTGCGCCGCCTGTACAACAAACTGGGCCATATTGTTGAAAGCACAGCTCAGACATATCGATGCTGCCGAGCTCTGCCCACAGAAAGCCAGTTAACGTCTCTCCTCTGTCATTTCGAAAGAATTCAGATCGGATAAAGTCACTACACGCAGAAAAAAAGTATGGTTGGGGTAACAATATTCGAAGAGCACCATACTATTGTTGGCACAACTATGGTTGTGGCACAACAATATTATGATCATCACAACAATAGTATTGTTCACACACAACCATACTATGATCCCCATAACAATATTATGGTCCTCACAACAATTGAATTATTCACTCACAATCGTACCATGATCCCCACAACCATATTATTATTGACATTCAACCATACTATGATCCCCACAACCATATTATTATCCTCATAACCATAATATGTTTAACCTACAACCATAGTATGATCCTCACTACCATAGTATGACTTACACACAATCATACTATGATCCCCAAATTTTTTTTTATAGATTGGGTTAAGTTGTTATTTAACAATAGATTATTTTATTAAGTAAGTTACGTAATAATATGAGTGATTTATTAAACAGTAAAAAAATTTATTTATTAAAAATATTTCAGTTATACTAATTCGTGGTTTGTTTCGAAAAAAATATAATTATTTTTACTATTACTTCATAAAATTCGTAAAAATAACATTGTCAAATTAAAAAAAAAATACAATTTTGCCGGTATGATTGCCGTAATCATGGTATTGTTAACATAAAACCCATGAAAACAATACTTTTGTTCCACCAACCATATTTATATTGTTACTACAACCATATTTTCATTTTTAAATTTGGCAACAATACTATTGTTACATTTTAACAATATTAATATTGCCGCAATCATACTATTGTCAAATTGAAATTCAAAAAACAATACTATGGTTGCGACGGCCATACTACTATTGCAGAAAACATACTATTGTTGCCGTGACCATATAGTAACCATATCTTTTCTCTGCGTGTAAGTAATAATCTGTCAATCTCGTTAGACGAAGTGATGCTTGTGCGAACACTTGTGGATTGTGTTTGCTTCAAAAACGGATATTCCGGCATAGCCGCTTAAAAACTTTGACATAATTAAAATAATTGGTGGGCCAAAATCTGAATATCTGGTCAACATTTCCTCCACCCAATCACCAAACACAAGGTGTTGTCTATGGAATTCTGAATGGATGAATCTCTTGAATCCAACTCAAACAAGGTGGGCTATGTTTAGTTGAACGGATCGGTGACGAATAGTATAGGGTGATCAGTCTAGAGGTATTTTTTTAGAACAAAAAAAAATATAAAAATTCAAATCAAGTGTGGAATCTTTAATATAATTGCCTTCAAATGTTGGCCGCAACTACGCCTCAGGGTTTCCATTCTGAGGGTCCAATTTTGGATGACTCGTGCGAGCATTTCGACCGGTATGGCATTAATGACACGCGTAATGTTGGCTTCCAAAACCTGAATCGTAGCTGGTTTGTCAGCATAGACTTTGGACTTTTCGTAACCCCAAAGAAAAATGTCTAAAGGTGTCATATCACTCGATCTAGGCGGCCCAAAACGTGAAATTAGATGCTTTTCGAAATGACCTCTCAATAGATCCATTGTTTGAGCAGCTGTATGGCAAGTGGCACTGTCCTGTTGAAATCAAGTGTCGTCAAGATTGCGGGCTTCAATTTCAGGTAGCATAAAGATCGGCATCATGGCGCTACAGCGAGCACCATTCACGGTTACGTTCCGGCCATCATCATTTTTGAAAAAGTATGCACCGATGATTCTACCAGCTTATAAACCGCGCCAAACCTTGGTTTTCTCTGGGTATAATGCACCTCTTGAAACTCTTTTTGTTGATCTTCAGCCCAAATGCGGCAATTTTGTTTAATGGCTTTGCCGTTGAGCCAGAAATGGGCCTCATCATTGAACACAATTTCGGATCTTCCCGTTTCTCACCGAACGCTTATTTCCACAATACAGAGGGCAACATTTGAAGGTAATTATTTTCAAAAACTAAATGCCATAAAATGTCCTTTCAAATTAACAATAGAGATTCCACACTTGATTTGAATTTTTATATTATTTTTCGTTCTGAAAAAATTTCTCTAGATGGATCACCCTATATATTGAATACTGAGAGAAGTAAAGAACATAGCAGGCTTTCTATAAAGCTATAATTCGCAAAGTTAATTTTGTCGTGAGATCATGACTTAAGTAAGCTACGTATTTGTAGCACTGTAAAGTAGAAGCGTTTGAGCCAGAGTTCCCTCTTTAAGTATACGATTTATTTAGTGAGCAGCTCAAGGTCCATAGGGAATTTTCCCGTTCATTCTAGAGTGGGATGTTGAATAATTTTTCAAGATATTCAATAAATTGTATCGAACTCTTTCTTAGCTTCCATTAAAATTCTTTGATAAATCAGAATTCATTTGCAAATCTTCATCGGGAAATTTTAGTGTACCTTACTAAGGAAGATTTTCAATACTGCATCTCCTGGCGTTCGACTTTTGTTCGTTCCGTTCGGTCTAAATGCCACATGTAGGCTTGAATTTAAGGCCTTGGTTTTTTATAAGCGATTTAAGCAAATTTGTAGCCCGATTTCTCTGAGTGAAGTATCTCGCTTGCTGTGCCTCTTCCTTTTTTTTTTTGAACCCAAAAATACAAGTTCTCATAAAACGTTTTTATTTGTTTTTTTTTTTAAATAATCCCATGGTCTGTGGCCTTATATTCGTACATGCGCCCGTGTCCATGTATGAAATAGTCTCAGAAGATTGATGACGACTCTAATGGTCATCAATGAGTTGTTTAGACATGCTGTGGAAACATCCACACACAAAGGTTTTATATCTTAAATTACATTGTAACAAAATACTAAAGAATTAAACTTAAACGTTTAGCGCTTCTGCTATAGTATTTGATTTAGGTAGTTAGGAAACTATAACTTATCTGTACTTCCTTTAACTTTTCGCCCATCAATCAAGCCATTGGGCCCAGCATGTGTTTGGAGAACATTGTTTCCCACTTAATGGATAGAATTATTGCTAATTTTGTTTGGGCCCTAATGAATGATGGTTTATTTTTGTGTGCAGGGATTTGGCATTTTCTTACTCTCGTTATTAACTTTAGTAGTTTTTTTTTCAAACCGTAAACAAATATGTAAAATAGAACCCAACAACATCAAAAACATTTGATGGTCACCAAGCTAGCTGAAAGAGAACCAACAATCAAACAAACTTGGAGCTTGTTGAGATATTTATTTAGATTTTACAGAAGCTGCATGGAATGCCGAATTGTGGTCCGGTAGTCGAAAATATTTTCGGTTAGAAAGATACTCTCCGGTTCATATCAGTAGTAGTTTAAGATTAATAATGTATATCATACGTGGCTGTTCTTTTACTGCTCTCAGTTCCGAGTTGCCAGTCGGGAAGTGGTATCCATCAGAAGTCTGAGCATTTGCTTGCTCGTGTCAATCTTAGTCCCATTTGCATCAACCGGCTGCAAAGGGTTTTCGATAGGAGTTTTTTTTAATTTTTGAAACGTGATTTACGCTGTCTACCAAAGATTTCGCTTACTCGTTCTACTTAAGACGGGTGTCAGGGCCATATCTCCATCTATATTTTATCCTCTTCATCAAATGATACTTTGTCATTCCGATCTAAACACCTAGAAATATTGACCAGAGACCCCATAGAGTATGGAAAGTTGCAATATTGAAACTGCGTAGCTAAAATTTTGCCCAGATATGTGGTGAATAGAGTGCTCAAAACCTAAATCGACGTTCAGGTTTTTATGTCCAAACCCGACAGTCGGTTTCTTGAAAATAGTTATAACCCGACATGCCGGATTACCTGGTTTATTTCTGTCGGGTTTTTCGGTTGTAAAAACAAAGAAAATTCAGGATTTTTAAGTACAGAGTACGTAACTACGAGGGTTGCTATATACATTTCTGGCCTAGGCAACACTAAGTGTTGCCTGGCGCCATCTGACATTTTCATTGGAAAGCTTGAAATTTTTTAGCATAAACGTACTCAGAACGTTTTAACGTACGACCATCGTTTGTGTAGTTTACAGTGACTTGAAAAAATCAATTTGGAAAAAAAATGGAAAAATGGAATTCGTGCGATCATTTTTCACAACTTTCTACGTGGATTATCACGACAAGAGTGCATCGATAAATTTTAATCTTTGTTAGGCTATGAAGGAAGCACCATCCTATAGCACTGTGAAAAGCTGGTTTAATGAATTCAATCGTGGCCGACGCTCGCTCAAAGACGAAGGTCGTGAAGGCCATCCAAAAACGGTCGTTGTGCCAGAGAATATTGATTCCATGCGTGAACTGATAATTCAAGATCGTCATGTGACATACCGTGAGAAAGAGGCATCCTTGGGCATTTCTTCCACCAGCATACTTTCGATATTGCATGAACGAACACATGGCAGTAAAAAAGGTTTCTTCGCGTTGGATCCCGCACAATTTGACAATCGCTCAAAAAAAGGCTCGTATCGATTGGTGCAAAGAAATTTTGAAAAAATACGATCGCGATGCTTTAAAAGACGTTTTTAAGATAGTCACAGGTGACGAATCATTGATCTATGCGTATGAGCCCGAAACATAATAGCAATCGTGGGTGTGGGTCTTCGAAGACGAGCAAAATCCAACGAAATTTGTTTGAGGAAGAAGCACTTCAAAGCAAATGGTCGCCTGTTTCTTCGGCAAACCTGGTCATGTGGCGACTGTTCCGCTTGAGCAACGTAGGACGGTCAATTCTGAGTGGTACACCACAATTTGTTTGCCTGAAGTCTTCGGAGAAATTCGAAAAACGAACAAGAGAAGACGAATCATTGTGCACCATAACAATGCGAGCTCTCACACATCGGCTCAAACCAGCGCCTTTTTGACTGGCCAAATGGCGGATAAGTCATCCGCCGTACAGCCCTGACTTGGCACCCAATGACTTCTTTATATTCCTGCACATCAGAAGATGCTGTTGAAGCGTTCAAAAACCATGTTTTGGAGTTGTCTCAATCGGAGTGGAAAAAGTGCCTCGATAATTGGTCTGAGCGCATTCAAAAGTGTATAAATCATACTGGAGAATATATTGAAATACAATAAAACAATTTTGATGATAATTATTCGCATTTTCATGATTAGGCCAGAGATATATATAGCAACCCTCGTGTCATAAAAAATAGGGTGATCCATCTAGAGGTATTTTTCAGAATACAAAAAAAATATACAAATTTAAAACAAGTGTGGAATCTTTATTGTTAATTTGAAAGAACATTTTATGGCATTTATTTTTTGAAAATAATGACCGTCAATTGTGGGCAACTATATTATGGAAATGAGCGTTCGGTGAGAAACGGGAAGATCCGCTGTTTTCGACCAAAATTTTGTTCAGTGATGAGGCCCATTTCTGGCTCAACGGCAAAGTCAATAAACAAAATTGCCGCATTTGGGCTGAAGAGCAACAAGAAGAGGTGCTATTATACCCAGATTAAACCATGGCTTGGTGCGATATATAAGCTGCTTAAATCATCGGTGCATATTGTTTCAAAAATGGCGATGGCCGGAACGTAACCGTGAATGGTGCTCGCTATCGAGCCATGATAACGATCTCTATGCTACCTGAAATTGAAGCCCGTAGTCTTGACGACACTAGGATTCAACAGGATGGTGCCTTTTGCCATATAGCTGCTCAAACAATGGATCTATTGAGAGGTCATTTGGAAAAGCAGCTAATTTCACGTTGTGGACAGGTGAGTTGGCCGCCTAGATCGAATGATATCACACCTTTAGACATTTTTCTTTGGGGTTACGTAAATTCCAAAGTCTTTGCTGACAAAGCAGCTACGATTCAGGATTTGGAAGCCAACATTGTGCGTGTCATTCACGCAGAGAAAAGATATGGTTACACTATGGTCACCGCAACAATAATATGTTCTCTCCAATAGAAGCATGATCGTCGCAACCATAGTATTGTTTTTTGAATTTCATTTTGACAATAGTATGATTGCGACAATATTACTATTGTTGAAATGTAACCATAGTATTATTGCCAAATTTAGAAATGAAAATATGGTTGTAGCAACCATATAAACATGGTTAGCGCAACAAAAGTATTGTTGTTTAAAATTTACGTTAACAAAAATATGATTACGGCAATCATACAGTATGGTTGTGACTATGAACATAACAAAACAGGTTTTGTAGAGAATACATGTATGTGTGTGCGTATGTTTTTTTGATATACAAAAAAAAAACACATACACACGATACAGTGAATGGTTGCTGTCCATTAAAAAAAATAACAATCGGAAGGTAGTTCGAGGGATTTTTATTGTGTTTACTTTGTTCGGTGAAATACTTTACAGCCGACTGGTTCTCGTTTATTTAAAATCTGCCTGCACTTAAGTATATAGCCATTGATCATGGTTTAATCACATTCGTTACTTGGTGTCTACGGATGGTGAAGTAGCATTCACCTCCGCTGGCAACTAAAAGTATTTTTGACCGTTGGAATATATATTTTGGTTTCTTAAATGAAATGTTCAATAAAAACGTGGCCTCAAAATTGGCTATGATCTAATAGTAATGCAATTTATAATAACTTGCTTGATAAAAATCTCTATTTTTGAATAACAACACTACCCAATCCTATTAAATAATTTTGGGGATCATAGTATGGTTGAGTGTTAATCATACTATGGTTGTGGGGATCATAGTATGGTTGCGTGCGAATCATACTATGGTTACGAGGATCATACTATGGTTGTATGAGAAACATACTATGGTTGTGAGGATCATAATATGGTTGTGAGTTAATAGTATGGTTGAGTGTGAATCATACTATTGATGTGATGATCATAGTATGGTTGTGGAGATCATAGTATGGTTGAGTGTGAATCATACTATGGTTGTGGGGATCATAGTATGGTTATGTGTGAATAATACTATTGTTGTGAGGATCATAATATTGTTGTGGCACAACCATATAGCCAACAATAGTATGATCCTCTTCGAATATTGTCACCACAACCATACTTTTTTTCTGCGTGTTAAAGCCATGCCGGTCGAAATGCTCGAACGAGTTATCCAAAATTGGACCCTCAGACTGGAAACCCTGAGGCGTAGTTGCGGCCAACATTTAAAGGAAATTATATTCAAAAAATAAATGCCATAAAATGTCCTTTTAAACTACCAATAAATTTTCTACACTTGATTTGAATTTTTATATTTTTTTTTTGTTCTGAAAAAATACCTCTAAATGGATCACCCTTTATATGGGTCTACCATAAAGTGTACTGGTCGTCTGTTAATCACCAGTTGATTCGATTTCACGCTAACTGTCTGTCCGTCCCCCTGTCCGTCTGATGTTTATCTAAAGCTTGAAAATTGACAGAAACTACTTTTTTTACAAAAAAAAGGACGGAGGCTGCTGACTTTTAATTTGGACCTTAAAAATTGTCTCTGTTAAGTGGAAAAGATAATCGTAACTTCCGTCAAGTGGCTGCCACCAGTGTTGATACACATTTGCGCCCACATTTTCGGGATTGCGATTATCTGGGGCTTGTTGGCAAAAACACCCGAATTCAAGTTGCCCCGAAGATAGAAGTCTCGGATGGTTAAATCGGCAAAACGGGAGATTACGCGACCAGGAAACGCTTCCATCACATAATAGGTGAGTACCAAGTGAGAACACGCCTAATATCTAATGTAGCTTATGTTGTGTGTGTGTGGGGTTGCACTATATCGTACTAGATCTTCACCTAAGCCCTTTTTATTCGATTCCGGCAGTAAGAAATCCTTTATCATGGCCCTGTAGCATTTGCGAGTAACAGTGACCGGAAAACATTTTCCATTCTAAGCCGAAAGGCTTAAAGCGTAATGTCGGTTAGACTTTTACTTTAAAAAAAGATTTTTTTAAAAACACGGATTAGAAAACAATCCCAAATGCTGGTTTTCTGAAAATCTTGTTTTTTGGACTCTCTTGTGTTGATGAATGCTTTGAAGTGGTTGGTATTGAAAATGGTCGAGATTGATCATGAGGCAAAAAAGCCACAAGTCAACCTCTGGAAAAAAATATTTTATTCAAAGTATTTTTGGCGAATTTTGCCTTTAAGGGGTGTTTTTTTTTAATCTGGCCACACTTTTTCCGGAGATGGTCATTTTGGCAACTGCCACTTGATTTACTCGTATACTTAGCAATATGTCAAAAAAAGTTCTTTTCCAATTTAAGGATATATGTACCAAATTATATGTACTGATTTGGGGATACATTCGGCTATCTGAAATGCTCATTAGGGTGGCCCTCAATTACATGATATGTGAATTATAGGGTGTTCTTGTTGTCATTGATTTTTCAACTGATTACGAATTTTTTCCTGTAATTTTATTAATATCCGAAAAACTGGAATTTTTTAATTTTTTACAATAAACTGGGTTAGTAGCCTTTCATTAAGATGAATATTTCATTCGTACACTGAGAGAAAAAAAATTATTATAATAATAAGTGGTAAAGGTAGATTTACGACTTTTTCATTTAAAATGGCACAAAAACGGCTAAAGATTTTTGGCCAAAATTTTCTATTTCTCGTTTAGAACCTTAAAATCTTAAATTCTACCAAGGCGCTTCGCAGTACAATGTTTCGTTTGGAAAAAAAAATGAAAAAACTTGAAGAAAATTGGAAAAAATCCAAAAATTTTAGCTTTTTTACCTTCCTCAACTCATAACGTCCAAACTAAGCTTTGTGACGTGAAGCGCCTTGGTGGAATTTTAGATACTGAAGTTTTTTCGAAGTATGTGCAATTTTGGACAAAAATCTTTAGCCGTATTTGTGCCATTTAAAAAACAATTGACCCTCTTTCTTGCAAATTTCACAATTTCAATGAAAATTAAAAAAGTACTCGTTTATTATACATGGTATAATGAGAAAGGTAAAGTCACTAGTACTCTTTGATACAACTCTACTTGGTTTACTCTTTGATATGGAAAGTGGATACATTAGCCAAACGGAGTTCTTAAATTTGGTTCCACCAAAGTTTTATTTTGCTTTCAATAAAGATAAACTTGATTTGATTTCTATGAACATGGAAAACCAGATCTTTCAAAGCGCTTTGGTAGCTGCAAAGGAATCCATGTTAAAGAGATATATAGATCGACCAATCGATGATGTATATTCATTCCACAGCAACATTAATGTTGAAAGAGTTTTTGCAATGGTGAAGAGAAACGAAGACATTGCGCCTCACAAATAAATCTATACAAGGTGCCAGCAAGTGAAAGCCCGCCACAACAAATGCATGCATTATATTTTTAATTTGCAGCATTTCGATCAGACCAAAGATGAGGTGGAAAAAGGTACAACTTTAATGAGAAAACATATTCATGAAAATGCAAGGTGGAATGCTAGAGAACGAATGATAAGATTGGAAAATATAGAAAGAAATCAACAAATAAAAAAACGACGATCAGATAGTAAAATTCTGTTTCAAAATATAGATCAGATAGATGAACCTATTGAATTGTGTGACTTACTAACACAATTATCAGACATCGAGTTACAAAGTCACAGAATAAAAATTCTTAAAAAACAAATAAAAATTTTGAGAAGCAAACATTACAAATATCATGGAGAAAAAATATAGCAAACAAAAACTATTGATTT
The DNA here is from genome assembly GCA_963513945.1 of Hydrotaea diabolus. NCBI lineage: Eukaryota > Metazoa > Arthropoda > Insecta > Diptera > Muscidae > Hydrotaea > Hydrotaea diabolus. The sequence goes on along the minus strand of OY740719.1, from coordinate 108,802,268 downwards.
GGAGGCTGAACTAAAAGAAAAGTTAAAAAATTTACACTCCTATACTGAATTTTAACCATTTAAATAACAAAAAAAATTTCTTTAAAAAAGCACTCAAAAATTTGCAGATTATATATCTTTATTGAATTGAATAATGTAAAATAAAGAGTGCAATTTTTATTTGCCTATTTTTCAGTATAAAAAAATCGTTGATGTATTTCACTTAAATATAAACATTTTACTATTATTGACCATTCTATAACCTGCAATCATTTCTTTTAAGCCCACGAAAATGGTTAAACTGTGTTATATTTTGAAATACAACTAATTTTTAAAAAAAAAGTCCGTCTACTTTTAAACACTTTAGTCTATATTTTTCGTACTTTACTCCCTATTTTTATCACTGATACCTCTGTGGACGCGTTCTGAGCTAAGCTTGTTTTATATTTCAAAAAATGTTGCCGCAAGATGCCGCGATTTACATGTTTATTAAAAAAGTATAAAAATGTACCGTTATTTGAGATTTTTCACAGTTGACACATTCAACAAAAATTATGATCTAAGATTTTTAGACAAAATTGCAGAACATTGTCAAATGAAATTTTCAGGTTTTAAGGGTCAAATAAGCGATTATCGTGAGTAACCTATAAATAACGGTACTTTTCGGTACTTTTGCAGAAAAGCCAAGTTTGAAAAACTTGTGGAATAAAAATTGTTTCTGAGCCCCCAAAGAATCATTTTCAACAATAAAAAAAATCTTTTTCGAAAAAAGGCGTTTTTCACATATTGCTACGTATACTCAGTTTGGTTTGCCATTTTATAAGGAATAGACTTGATCCGGAACAGCGTTTGCAAATCGTAGACATTTTTAACAAAATAATGGTTCGGTTCGAGCGACGCATCGCGCGATGCTTCCAATATTCGGTCGAAGCTCACTTTTGGTTGAATGGCTACGTTAATAAGCAAAATTGTCAGATTTGGAGTAATAAAAATCTACAAGCCATTGTTGAGACGAAGTTACATTTTCAAAAAGTCGCTGTTTGGTGTGCTTTATAGGCAGTGGGAATCATTGGTCCACATTTCTTCAAAATGACGCCGGCCATAATGTTACAGTCAATAGGGAACGCTAAAACGCCATGATAAATAACCTTTTCGTGTCTAAATTGGAGAATGTTGATGGGACGACCTTTGGTTACAACAGGACGGCGCTACATGCCATACAGCCAACGAAACAATTAATTTATTGAAGGAAGCTTTTGGCGAATTTTCTTGCGTCGTGGGCCTGTGGCTTGGTCTCCAAGATCGTGCGATTTAACACCGCTGGGATTATCTGAAGTCGCTTATTTGACGCCTTGGAAGAGAATATTCTGCGCGTCATTAGGTTAGCACATACTCTCGTGTAAGTGGTTTAGGATCGAAACTTAAAACACTAATGGTTTTAAAATTAATTCAAACTATTTTCGGTTATGGCCGATTCCATTCTGAGTTAAATAAAACAAAAAATACTGTTTTTTTATTTTCAAAATATATTTTTTTGAAAAATAACACAAAAAATAACAATTCAAATTTGGTCATCAGGTTAGCACAGATCACTTTTTTTTCATTGTTGATAAGGTTTTTAGCCATGAAATTATTTATGAACTTTTTTAAAATTACTATATATAATTTTAACATTTTTAAACAAAAGTTAATAATGTGTCCATCCTGCTTTGTTGAGAATGACCTCATAGAAGCGACTCATACAATTTTCCAATATAATTTAGAGAAATACTGGACCAAGCGTCCTTGATGCCTTCAATTAGTTCCTCTTTGTTGGAATATTGTTTGCCAGACTCGTAAACTTTACGAGACAGCCATCGCCATACGTTTTCTATTATATTAATGCATTGAACGGACATTTTGGTCCTCAATCCATGACTTAACCACCCGGCCAGTGTGAATCGGGGCATTATCATGTTGGAAAATCCATGGCAGATTTCCGAACAAGTTTTGAAAATGGGGAAAATCTATTTTAAGTACTTTTTGTAGGTGTTTGCATTCATGTAGTCAAAAACTGTAACTCGCACGTACCATAATAGGAGATGGCTCCCCACACCATCACACCCGCAACCCTACTACGAGTATGAAGGCGATCCAACTGGTATTCCTCTTTGCGAAGATCATGGAAGTAGTAGTTATATCCATCTGGACCTTCCAAATTAAAATTTTTTTCATCCGAGAAGACAACGTAGCGCCAATCAGAATTCCATGTCATGTGCTCCCGCGCAAAATCCAAGCGCACTTCCTTTCGAGCAACGTTCAGTGGGGGTTTTTTCTTCAATTTGAGTTTTTTTAAATGGGGTGCACTACGTATCACTCTTTGAATTGTAGATAAGCTCGCTTTAACATTAACATTTGCCCTGATCTTTGCGGTCGAGGCGTGGGAGTTCGAGGCTTCTCTCAAAATTGCTCTCTTATCAGCAGCGGAAATCACTCTATTATTCCCCCCTTTATTATTTTTGCCATATTTCAACTTATTGCTTAGGAATGATGATATAACTTTACGACTTCTGCCCGTTTTATTTTGGATATTGAACTTATTGACAGCCCTGCTTCCTTGTAAGCTTCAATTTTGGATTTCTCCTTTACGGATAGCGATTTTCCTTTACTCATATTAAAGCTAATAGGCTACTAGAGCACACTTTTCCATCAAAAATAATAGAAAGTAGCAAAACCCAGATAACGGGATCTTTCCTTCGCATGTTCACTTTGCCAATGATGGAGTATACGAAGATTAGAAATATAGAGTACAAAAATTTTGCTGCATCTTAACAACAACAACTACAAGAGCAATTATATTAAGCTCATGGGGGTGTGCTAACCAGTGAATGACGAAATGCCCATTTAGAGTACTCCCGAAGTACAACTGGTGAGACATGTATAAGTGTGAAGAGTAAATGTTCCAACCAAACACCACACATAACATATGGGTGATTCCACGTAAACTGACCCCAGCTCATTTAAAAATATATAACAGATTTTAGCGAAAAAAATACCATAACGGATATCACGAACAATCTAATTTTAAATATCCATGAAGAGTTGTTAAAATTTAGGAACAGTTTTTTTCGTAAGAAGACATTTCCATGGGGTACCATGAAATTGTTGGCTGCACTACATTTATTGGCAAATTGGCAACACTATTTTTCGACCTATTTTTTCCTTTTATGGCATTTGACTTTTGGCCACATGAAAGTACATATTTTTAAGTATTGTTTAGTGCAAACTCGTAACTTTTTGAAAATATTTATTGGCTATAAGCGTCTCTGTAACACGGAGGGTCTCATTTGTCACACCCGATACGGTAAATATATAAAAAGTTTAATTTTTATACATTTTATGTAGGTATGTATATAATATATTTTGTGCAAGTTAGGTCAGAGCTAAGCTGTATAAAATTAATTAAAATGTTTCAGTATCATTTGAATATTTAAGCTATTAGTTGCGTTATAAGATCTGTCACACCCGTTACACAAAAATCGTGGTCAATTTTTAATTGATTTAGAAATATCAATATCATTATTTCAGATATGGAATTCAAAAATAGAATGCAAAAATTTCGGTTTGAGTTGAAAAAAGATCCAACTAAATTAAAAAAAACATCTGGAAAAAGAAAGTGAAAGAGATAAGAAACGTCGGGATAACAAGAAAAAGGTGATAGATAATGACGCGTTGGAAGAAAAACGGAATAGAGATAGAGAGCGGTAGAAGAAGTGCAGAGAAAAAAAGAGAAGTATTGATCTGGGCAAAATCTCTTCGAATTCTCATATTGGATCTTATCAATCAAAAAGATCGCTGAAGAAAGCTGTGACTAAAGTAAAAAAAAAGCTTACCGCAGAGCCCATCGAAAAAGAAAGCTATTTTATTCGAAATCGCTTCTGAAATACTTCCTTCGGAATTATCAAAGGCTTTGCATAATACCGAAACAAAAAGTAACGCAATTTCTGAAGAGGTGATATCAAATATAAAACAGTTTTTCATTCGAGATGATATAAGTCGTCAAAGTCCCGGCATTAAAGATTATAAATCCATAAAAGATCCCATAACTGGAAAACGGATTCAAATTCAAAAACGATATTTAATAATGAGTATTAGAGAGTGTTATAATCAGTTTAGACAAGAAAATCCGGACGTTAAAGTCGGAAAGTCTAAGTTTTGTTCATACCGACCAAAAAACATTTGCATTGTTAGTGAAATTCCACATGATGTTTGTCTATGTGTATATCACTCAAATTTCAATTTTTTAACAGAAGCTTTGCATAGCATTTTTCCTTCTGTTCCCTCATCATCAAAAGAAATTTTGGATGTGCTCTGTTGCGATGTAAAGAGTGAAAATTGTATGACAAACCAATGCTGCAATTGTGACAGAGTAAACGATATCATACCTCTTAAATACGATACCTTGACGCCTATATCTTGGAAACAGTGGTTGCAATGTTCCGAAGGACGCTTACAAATAACTACCCAGAAAGACACCGTAGCAGGCCTACTTAATGTATTTAATTCAAAATTATTAAAATTCAAAACTCACGTTTTTGTTAAAAACGAGCAAAGCCGTTTTTTTAAAGAGACAAAAGCAAAGCTTTTCCAAAACGAAGCCGTCTTGCAGTTAGATTTTGCAGAAAATTTTGCTATTATTGCCCAAGATGAAATACAAGCGCACATTGGCGCCACAATCAAGCTACAATATTTACTGCCTGTGCATGGAATAGAAATTCGGAACAAGAAGTTGAATGTCATTCCTATGGTATTATAAGTGACGATCTCACACACAGCAAATATTGTGTATGGGTGTTCCTGCGAAATATTTTAATGGTCTTCAAACAAAAACACAAACATATTACCAAAGTTATAATATATTCTGACGGATGTGCCGCACAATTCAAAAATCGCTATAACCTTTTCAACATTTGCACTGCCAAGGAAGACTTTGGTGTTGAAATATCGTGGTCGTTTTTTCCTACCAGTCATGGCAAAGGTGCAGTAGATGGCATAGGGGCAGTCATTAAGAGAACGATGTGGACTGCAGTGATGGCTCGTAAGGTTATTTTAAATCAACCTATTGATTGTTACAATTTTTTGATTGGTTCTGCAATAAAAGGAATAAATATACTTTATGTTTCTCAAAATGATATTAAAGAATATCAAAATATTTTAGAAAATAGGTGGAAAGCTCTACAACAAATTAAAAATATTCGGTCTAAGCATTATTTTGAAAAAAGTGATGCTTACAATATCCTAGCAGGTCGCACAGCGTATTCGAAGTTAGAAGTCAATTCTTTGGAGAAAATGAAAAAATAAGTTTTTTAAGTTTTAAAAACATATTTTTGTCAATGAAATTTTTATTTTCTTATTCTTTTATTTGAAGTTTCTTCAATAAGCTTAAGTAACACTGAAGTATGAATATGATTTTGTGAATAAAAATAAATATTTTTTTTTGAAAAAGCCATCTGCATTGTCTGGTTTTACTTATTACACATCTAGATTGAGACTGTGTCACACCCGTTACATTGGCATGTCACACCCGTTACGTATTAATATATTTATATCAAACTAAATAATAATGGAAATGATTTGGAATAAAGCTTATAATAAGCAGTATACTATCCATAATCCATGAAAAAAATGTTTTGTTAACGGACCATACAAAAAGTTTACAGTAATCAATACAGAAAGCTGCTGTTCAAGATTTAAGGAAAACTTAAGGTCACACCCGATACGGTGATATACGAGCCATATCTTTTTTACCTTAAATATTATTAAATTTCATTGTATGTCAGTTGACTACAATTAAATATATCTACTTAAATCACTCTTTATGAATTGTTGTTATAAATTAAATATACCAAAATAAAGAAGATAGTCAGTAACAATGTCACACCCGCTCCGTTGGAATCACCCATATCCAGACGGGGTACAACCTAAATATGTGAAGTACTAATAGTCGACAGGGCATCTCACACTCATGCATGTATGAATACAAGTGAAAATGGACAATACATTGGGTGTGCACCAAATTGTTAAATTGTGTTTTCATGACATGAATTATAGGAGAAAAGACCAGAGTATGAGGTGCATACTAGAGTACTCAAATATTTTTTCATGTATGCGTTCATTCAGTATGGGGTGTATACTTATGTACTGTATTTGTATTTGTTGGTTTCTGAAGGAGATGAAGTCACAACTTGATTTTTTTTCTGATGAGTTACGAGTATTTGAAATAAAATCTTTGTACCTATGTATATTAATTGAAAAATATTGTTGTATTTTATAAAATGAACAAAAGGTAAAGCACAATAAAGCACCACTAGGGTCAAGGGTATATTCACTTCGTCATACGAGTAACGTTTGCAACACATAAAAATATTCATCGGAGGCCGTACAAAGTACATATATGTATATATTATTGGTCGTCATAAAATTCTAAGTCGATATAGCAATGTCCGTCCGTCTGTTGAAAACATTCTACGGCTGAAACTTTCCAGATTTCTTTCTTATTTTGTTAAGCTGCTTGGTATTGCTAGTCGGTCACATCGGGCCAAAGTGGAAAATTTCCCCATATAAGGACTCAGGCAGCCTGCGGGAAAATACGCTTTTTTTACGTTCAATTTGTTGTATTTCGGCCAGTTTTTGATGTAAAAAAATTGGAACTGTTGCTTGTTCGATAGAACGACAACCACTTAATAACGAACCATAAGAAGTATACTTGTTAAATGTTAGAGTGCAACCACCTATGGTACGAGCGTGTTATGACTAGACTTAACGAGTATCATAACATTCATACATATGTGCGATATGAGGTTAGAGTGTGTACATACTTGTCGCAACGTTATTTAAGTAAAGTGTGCAGTCAGGCTGGCGTAAATACTGGTGCGCACAAGTATGGAAATTATGAATAAGTACTCAAGTACTCTTTTTTGGTGAGTACATGTTGTCATTCTCTGGTGCTAACCTGATGCCGCGCAGTTACCTTACATTCCTTGGCGGCTACTTGTCCGAAATCATTTTTAAACCATAATGGCAAACCCTTATCGTTATAAAGCTAAGTTTTTAGCCAAACATTAAATGAAAAAAAAATATCTGAAATATTATACGAGTACTTAAAATAGAAGAATTTAATCTTCAAATCAATGTCATCAATTTGATGTAGAACTCTTGAATAATCTTTTTTTCATTGATTAGATGTATACATTTCTCTCTTTAGTGAATGTGTCTTAATGGTGCCAAAGAAAAATCAACCTGTGAGTCGCTGTAGTTTTCCCTAAATTGTAAAACGTTAACTTACTCATGTTCCCCAATTTCCTAGTGGCTTCCACTACATGAATGAGAGTGTGGCACCTTTTCACATACAGCCCCAGCGAGTTACATCGGTGCGGGTTTGAAACTAAAAAAGCACCGCACTTTTGGGTTTTGGCCAAATTGCGTTGTTCGAGCCACAAAAATGGATATAAATGTTACGTTTTCGTTTTACTTTTTTTTGCTAGCAAAATTTTAAAAGAATGCGAAAAAAGTGTTGGGTTTTCCATTACAAGCGTGTGTTACACTCGCTGGTGTTTATCAAAAACTCGACAGTCGCGTTCGGTATAATGTGCCTGTTGCCCCCATTATTCCCGTACCAGTTGAACAGGACATTTATTCATTATTTTTTTTGTTTTCATCTTACTAAATGTCATTTTGGCAGTTTTGAATTTTAAATAAAGAATTATTTCACTTTGTTTTTTTTTTGTTGATGTTCTTTTACTGCAATAAAGATTCACACCAAAAAAACAGTGGCATTTTATTACACTCTCTAGGCAAATGTGTTATCCGACCCCACAAGCACCACCCCCATGTAATGAGTGGAGCGGGCCAGCAAAAGCTTATAATAATTACCCGAAATGTTTAATTCATTGTGTTATAAATGTCGTCATAAAAATGTATTATGACTTGAGTAGCTTCATGGCCTTCATGCCCGCCTTTACTCGCTTGCCAGCCACCTAGCACTCCTTGGCCCATCTGTCACATTTTGGCTTACGAGTCAATGTGGCAGCCCGCATTTTCCAGTTTTTTTTTCGCTCTTCTTGCCTTTAATGACTTTTGCTAGCAGGAAATCTGTACAAATGTGCCTTTCGATCTTTTTTGCGTGGTTTTTCGGCAGATTTTTTCAAACGATATTTAATGAGTGTTTATGTGCCCGGAAAGATAACAAACACATCCATTTTGTTTCCCTCCAAACATTTGAACATGGTCGGTCATATGTAGAACGTCTATTACATTAAAGCAACTGGAAACGGATTGCGAAGATAATTGTTTATTTGCTCACACTCTTTTTGCGGAATTACGAATTTTATGGAGCATAAATTATGCATGACGACAGCGGACGATTTTTTGCAACCGTTGAAAATGGGATGTAGTGCTCGTGTGTTTTTATACTTAATTTGTCATTCTGCTTGCCACACCTCGCAAGATTAATCAAAGACCCTATAAAGTATGTTTTTGGTAATTCCTGTAATTACCAATAAATAAATAAAGTAGTGTCATATGTCTTTTACCAATATTTAATTTTATAAAATTTTATAATACAAAGTAAAGTGAAGATGGCTTATAATGTGTAATCGATGAGAAGGTATGTTAATGCAATGGATGCTGTAAAATTACGCATGGCATTTACGAAAATAAACAAGTTGGTGTATATACTACAGTAGGTACACTACTTTGTTTTGCCGCCTTTTTGGTAAACATTAGTCTTGACAGTTCAAATTTATTATTGAAAAATATTCCATCAGCCAACGTGTTTTTATCATTAACACATTTTTTCAAAATTAATCATCGATTACTGTGACGATGAGAAAATTACCTGAAATTTTTAATCGCACGTTGCACAGTGGGAAAATTACGAAAAAAATTGGAAATAATTCGGCCATTTCGTTTGTAATGGTCCGATTTAAATGAAAATTTACATTGACCTTCTTGAAGTGTTACTGAGCTTAAGTTTTGAATTTCATGCATCTGTGTTTAACAGGTGCTGCACAGTGGGCCCTCAAAGTTGGTCACCTCGAGTTAAAATTTTCTTTTTCAAGCCGCCAAAAGCGTATTTGTGGTCCGATCCTAATAATTTTTTTTCATATCTCGTACAATAAAAAAGATATCGGGACTTAAAGTTTTTTTTTCGAAAAATTTGCTTTGGATTTTCTGGGATTATTTTATTTTTGGGAATCAGTTTTAGGTGAATCGGGGAAAATTTAATCCTGGTTTAAAGAAAACACTTTGGTTAATGTTTTAAAAAAAGAATTGTAGCAAAATCACCAATAATATGAAAATGCCAGCTGTTCAAAGTCAACTATTGCGAAAAAAGTGGGATTTTGAGTGTTTTACGGCGAAAAGGTACCTTTACTCTTATGTCAATAACTTTAATGTTTCTTAAGTAACATACAAAAAATTTGCATTTATTTCAAAGAAAACTTTATGCTTAATACAAATAATAAGCAATTGTGACCCTAGTCGGTACTTTTCTTGCTCCAGGCGTCTCCAAATATGGGCATTTTTTTCAAAAAAAATTGAGTTTGAGCTCAAATAAAAAAAATCGCCACACTGCTGGCCCAATTTGGTGCTATAAGTCAGTTAACTACATATGTTTTCTAAAATCCCAAGCAAAGAAATTTTGCGGGAGGCCATTTCTAGGACAAAAAAAATGAGTTTTTGTTAAAAAATCCCATTTCTGGGATTTTGTTTTCCCCTGTGTCAAATTTTAGAAAAGTGGCAACTCCAATTTTTTTTTTTAATAAGTTTTTCATTTTGTCACAAAAATATTGATACTACGTAAAAAAATCAGGTTTATATCTCCAACCAGCAAAATTTTACAGTGGTCTGAAATATTGACTTTTTTTGCTACCTTCACAAAAAAAAATTTTTTTCTCGTTTTTATCAATTATTATTCAACATATTGAGTTAATTGCATTCTTTTTTATAATCTGTTAAAACTAGAGGTAATTACCTTTCCATTGGTATATAAAAAGTATATCCTTTTACCTACACTTATAACAGCACGTGCGCTGGAATAAGACCCCTTTGAGTAAAATATTATTTTTTTTGGTAAATAGCAATTTCATTTTGTGAGAGATCAATGTTGTTGCATTTAAAAAAATCAAATTTACACATTTCCAATCGCAAAAAAGTAATTTAATTGTTGCAGATAGAAAATTTGAATAAAAAGATGCTATTGACTTCATTTTTTGTGAAAAACTTTTTTTTAAATAAATTAACATTTAAATAAATCTTATAATTAAAAAACATTAAACTTAAATGATTTTATTCCACGTCCAGCATATCTAATAAATCAGAAAATTCTTCTTCGTCTCCATGCGTCATTTCGTGGTACGAAGTCAACTTACTTCTCATGGAGGATAAAAAAGGATCTGAAGATAATAATAAACTATTAAGTAAGTCTTCGTTTTGTGCTATTCTTGAGCATTTTCTTGTGGAAAATTGTTGAACATATCTGAAGTCTCGATTTCTAGCTTCTTGTGGTTCTTCAGTTAACTCGCCTATAGGGAGAAGGTGAGACTCGATTATTTGTTTCCCATGGAACAGGACTCTGTGTATAGTTGGCGTTAGATCTTTCCAGGGATAGAGATCAGCAAGCATTTTTAAAATTCGTTCGGCGTAAACTCCAAATTTATCGGAATTAATCTTTTGTTTGGAATTCAGAGCTAAAAGCAATATATTAACCATTCGAATCAACTCCTTATTGATTCCAGTTATTTCTGCAGCTGTATTATAGTCTGCGAAGAATCTTCTGGCAGTGTTTTCATCATTTGTATTCCCAAAGTTCGAGCGTGGTTTAGAAATATTTAGGCCAGTTTGTTGTTTAAATGCATCTTGAATTCTTTTTTTTTCACTTGCTCTCATTTCATGCATTTCTTTGTTAGCTCGAATGTTTTTCCTTTCATTTCCTGGTATAGATTTATACTTAATGTCATAAGCAAGGTTTAGAAAGTGTTCTAGAAACCTGATTCGAGCATGTAACGGTGCTATTCCAAACTCAAGTGTATCTTCATTGACTACTGAATTATTCGAAGCGTTTGAAAAATTAACTTTGCTTTTATTGCAAATGAAACACTTCCAGCTAGATTTGTTTCCTGTAATATCGTTTGCGGCTTTTCCATCTACCATTGTCAGGAACATTTTAAAAGATATTGTAATAGAATACCTGTCGAATTTAAATGCAAAATCTTCTAATCTCGAAATATCATCTTTTAATTTGTCTGTGATGGCTTTAGTTAAATCACTCGTTAATTTATGATATACGAAGGAGATTGGTCTGCAATAAATTTTGGAGCCAGGTGTTGGATTACGCCATATTGCTTCAGTAGGGTTTGATTTTCTGCGCGAAGTTGAAGGTAAGGTAGAGTCTAAATTTAACCTCAGAGGAACCAAAGATGCCATGAATACGCTCTTGAATTCGATCTGGGTAGATTGGCTATCAGAGCATTGTTTGTATTCCGAAAGTGCTGACAAACCATCACATCCCCACTTGCATATTAATTGAAGATGGCTGTTGTTGATTTTTTTTAGTTGTTCCTCATTCAATGTTGTTATTATCCTACTGGCAGTATTTTGGAGAAGTAGTTCCAAACTAACGCTGCCGGCCTTTTCTGTAATTATCACTGGGTTTGGCAAAATTTCCATTTTTCGTTCCTTTATTCGGTTGTATGCGGGAAACATGTCACATCCTTTATCAAGCAGCATTCTTCTTAAATGAGTGTACTTGTTCTTACTCAATCCCAATTCGATGATTAAAGCTAATGCTTCTTCCTCGCTAAAACCAGGACATGGTGTTGCAATACTTCTTTCAATGCGTTGGAGCCGCCTTGGTGATGCTTCCGTTAACACGTCTGCAATTCTTTTTGCGCTAGATGGCCGATTTTCCACCGTCAGTAATTCCTTGAATGTATCACAAATCTTTGAAGGTGAATGATTTGCCATCTCAGCCGACAACCGTTGTTTCTTTGCCTTTGGACATAGATCGTCGTATTCCTTAGTAGGAGCACCCACTAAAGCAGGGACAGTTTTAAATTCAATTATACTGTCGAGCCACTCAGTTGGTAATCTTGAATAATTCCTGTGATACTTCTCCATGAGCCGGTCAAATTTTTTCAAAAAATTTAATACTTTGCTGCTTTCGTTAGATTGTGTTATCTCGCTATATGTTGACTCTATGCACTCTATTAAATATGCTACTCTGTTCTCCATTTTCCGAAGTTTGGTGTTTTTTAAAAATTCAACAAGTTCTTGAACAAGGAGTGTTATCGTCATGGCGGATTAATTTGTTATGATAAACCCATACAAAATCGGCGTAATACTTACATCACAATAATATCCGCAATTAATACATGACTAAAATACCAGGTATTCCCCAAAAATACATTTATAACAATGAATTTTTATGTACCCAGGTACATTCGCCTAAAATGTTGCACAATATTCCGGACATAGGGGACAGGTATTCCCCCAAAACATATAAGAATGAATGTTTAGGTACCTAGATCCATACTATACAATACTACCCATTTTCCGTTTTTACACAATAGGTAAACAATAATGGTAAAAATATATATTTTTGCTATTTATGGATAGGTACGAGAATTTTTAAAATTGGTATTCTTACCTATAAAATTCATACTTTACTCAAAGGGGTCTTATTCCAGCGCACGTGCTGTTATAAGTGTAGGTAAAAGGATATACTTTTTATATACCAATGGAAAGGTAATTACCTCTAGTTTTAACAGATTATAAAAAAGAATGCAATTAACTCAATATGTTGAATAATAATTGATAAAAACGAGAAAAAAAATTTTTTTTGTGAAGGTAGCAAAAAAAGTCAATATTTCAGACCACTGTAAAATTTTGCTGGTTGGAGATATAAACCTGATTTTTTTACGTAGTATCAATATTTTTGTGACAAAATGAAAAACTTATTCAAAAAAAAAATTGGAGTTGCCACTTTTCTAAAATTTGACACAGGGGAAAACAAAATCCCAGAAATGGGATTTTTTAACAAAAACTCATTTTTTTTGTCCTAGAAATGGCCTCCCGCAAAATTTCTTTGCTTGGGATTTTAGAAAACATATGTAGTTAACTGACTTATAGCACCAAATTGGGCCAGCAGTGTGGCGATTTTTTTTATTTAAGCTCAAACTCAATATTTTTTGAAAAAAATGCCCATATTTGGAGACGCCTGGAGCAAGAAAAGTACCGACTAGGGTCACAATTGCTTATTATTTGTATTAAGCATAAAGTTTTCTTTGAAATAAATGCAAATTTTTTGTATGTTACTTAAGAAACATTAAAGTTATTGACATAAGAGTAAAGGTACCTTTTCGCCGTAAAACACTCAAAATCCCACTTTTTTCGCAATAGTTGACTTTGAACAGCTGGCATTTTCATATTATTGGTGATTTTGCTACAATTCTTTTTTTAAAACATTAACCAAAGTGTTTTCTTTAAACCAGGATTAAATTTTCCCCGATTCACCTAAAACTGATTCCCAAAAATAAAATAATCCCAGAAAATCCAAAGCAAATTTTTCGAAAAAAAAACTTTAAGTCCCGATATCTTTTTTATTGTACGAGATATGAAAAAATTTGTAATAACATTTTTGGTTGGGTTTGTCCAGCAGATTTCACTAAAGAAAAAATTATTAGGATCGGACCACAAATACGCTTTTGGCGGCTTGAAAAAGAAAATTTTAACTCGAGGTGACCAACTTTGAGGGCCCACTGTGCAGCACCTGTTAAACACAGATGCATGAAATTCAAAACTTAAGCTCAGTAACACTTCAAGAAGGTCAATGTAAATTTTCATTTAAATCGGACCATTACAAACGAAATGGCCGAATTATTTCCAATTTTTTTCGTAATTTTCCCACTGTGCGTTGGTGCGATTCAAATAAAGCATATATAAAAAACGCCATACCATGCTCATGTCACTTTTGTAGGAATTTCTGCTAGGTAAAAAATTCAATACTTATTTATCAAAGTTTAGGTCGCAAATATGAACCGTTTTCGGCTAATGGCGGACGCTATTAAAAATCAGAGTTTGATATAGCCCCTACACAAATTTACCCAGCGATGGTTGGTTTCACCCACTTAACAGCGCCAAATGTTATCAGATTTTACTGCAATTCGATTTTAACGTTGTTTCGCACACAGGAAAACATGAATGAAAATCGATGAGGTCGGTCAATGTTTTGTTATGGCAACCTTACAAATGTACATACATTTTGTGGTCCAACCGAACTTAGACAGGAAAATTTGATCAGATTTTAATAATTCTTAATGTGTTCCATTAGATCGCACATAAAACAAATTTTATACTAAAACTTATTACGTTACGTTTGAGTTATAAAAGCGAATAATTTAGATTCATACCTATTGCCTGTATTATAAACTCAAAACATGTTTGACGATGATATATAGGTTAAAAGAAACAAATTTTAAAATATAAACCTTGCGTAATTTTTTATGAATATTGCCTTAAATATTTAAAATACTTAAAGCGAGTTCTGAAATATTTTTTGCGAATGCGAGTGAAAAAGCAAACATTGCAAAACCGCTTTTTGCAAATGCGGAAGCGAATGTTCAATATGATGCGAATAATTCGCATATGCGAATTGTAACATTCGTTACAACCGTAAGTGAAACCCACATAACTTTTTTTCTAATGTATGAATTTGGTTTTTTGTACCGTTTTTTAAATCTTTGTATGTGCATAAGAAATAAGTGGATGCCACGCCCATTCTACCTGGCACACAGAATACCCTTAACGAAATTTCATTTAAGTGGGTACGCCTTAGGCAATTGAGGACGGAAAAGTAAAAATTCACTAAAAACTTGTTGTTTCTATTCTAGCATTCTAGTAATAACAAGAATGTCGTTTTTAACTATTTCAATATTTTTTTAAAATTTATTGTATAAAACCCGAAATTGTTTTTTTAATTAATAATTAACAAATTCTGCAGTCAATAATGGAATTCATTTACTAAGTTTTGTTCTTTTTAAAATACTTCTTGTGTTTGCAGCTTAAGCACGAGTATCCAATACTACTTATATATAAAATTTCTGGCAACGCCATTAGAAAGTATGACATTTTTAAAAAATACGTTTATAAGATCGTCACAGGTGACGAACTATGGACATATGCGTATGAGCCAGAAGCTAAATATCAATCGACCGTGTGGGCCTTCGAAGACGAGCCAAATCCAACCAAAGTTGTTCGTGGAAGAAGCACTTCGAAGCAAATGGCCGCCTGTTTCTTCGGCAAACCTGGCCATGTGGCGACTGTTCCGCTTGAGCAACGTAGGAGGTCAATTCTGAGTAGTACACCACAATTTGTTTGCCTGAAGTCTTCGGAGAAATCTGAAAAACGTCATGGTGCATTGTCATGTGCACCATGACAATGCGAGCTCCTACACATCGGCTCAAACCAGCGCCTATTTGACCGGCCAAAACGACGAATTGATGGGTCAACCGCAGTACAGCCCTGACTTGGCACCCTTCTTTATATTCCCGCACATTAGAAGATGCTGTTGAAGCGTTTAAAAACCATGTTTTGGAGGTGTCTCAATCGGAGTGGAAAAAGTGCTTCGACAATTGGTTTGAGCACATACAAAAGTGTATAAATCATGCTGGACATTACTTTGAAAAACAATAAAACCAGTTTTGATGATAACTTTTCGCATTTTCATGATTAGGCCAGAGATATATATAGCAGCCCTCGTATCATAAAATATAGGGTGATCCATCTAGAGGTATTTTTCAGAATAAAAAAAAATATAAAAATTCAAATCAAGTGTGGAATCTTTATTGTTAATTTGAAAAAACATTTTATGGCATTTATTTTTTGAAAATAATTACCTTCAATTGCGGGCAACTGTATTATGGAAATGAGGGTTCGGTGAGAAACGGGAAGATCCGCTGTTTTCGACCAAAATTTTATTCAGTGATGAGGCCCATTTCTGGCTCAACGACAAAGTCAATAAACAAAATTGCCGCATTTGGGCTGAAGAGCAGCAAGAAGAGGTGCCATTATACCCATATTAAATCATGGTTTGGTGCGATTTATAAGCTGCTTAAATCATCGGTGCATATTTTTTCAAAAATGATGATGGCCGGAACGTAACCGTGAATGGTGCTCGCTATAGCGCCATGATATCGATCTTTATACTCCATGAAATTGAAGCCCGTAATCTTGACGACACTAGGATTGAACAGGACGGTGCCACTTGCCTTACAGCTGCTCAAACAATGGATCGGTATAGAGGTCATTTCGAAAAGCAGCAAATTTCACGTTTTGGACAGGTGAGTTGGCCGCCTAGATCGAATGATATCACACACTTAGACGTTTTTCTTTGGGGTTACGTTAAGTCCAAAAGTCTTTGCTGACAAACCAGCTACGATTCAGGTTTTGGAAGCCGACATTATGCGTGTAATTAAAGCCATACCGGTCGAAATGCTCGAACGAGTTATCCAAAATTGGACCCTCAGAATGGAAACCCTGAGGCGTAGTTGCGGCCAACATTTGAAGGAAATTATATTTAAAAAATAAATGCCATAAAATGTCCTTTCAAACTACCATTAAAGATTCTACACTTGATTAGTGTTTTTATATTTTTTTTGTTCTGAAGAAATACCTCTAGATGGATCACCCTATACATGGTCATATGGGTACCAAAAACAATGAAAATTTCACACAAATTTAAATTTGACCATATCTTTAAAATCTTTGTAAATTATTTGCCCGTTGAAATACACAATTTCTTCGCTTCTGTTTGGAGAACATTTTCCATTCTTAGGCGAAAGGCTTAAACCGGAATGTCGATTTTTGCCGAATTTTTACTTTAAAATAAAAGGATTTTTCAAAGCAGGGATTAGAACACAATCCGAAATGCTGGTTTTCTGAAAATCTTGTTTTTTTGGACTCTCTTGTGTTGATGAATGCTCTGAAGTGGTTGGTATTGAAAATGGTCCAGATTGATCAAGTCAACCTCTGGAAAAAACATTGTATTGAAAGTATTTTTCTGTATTTTTGGGTTCTCTTAATGTAAAAAATCAGTTATTTACCGACGTTCCGGTGTTAGCCTTTAGCTTAAGAATTACGAATCAGAAGTAAAAAATTGAGCTTTTGAACAGACTATTATTTTACCCAGTTGTTATAAATAAGATCATGTTTGAAATAGGTTGGATTGTTTTTGGTACCCATATGACTATGTTGAAATGGGTCAGATTTTCGGGTCCGTCACCGAAATTTAGCCCAACTTCAAAAAATATTTTATTTTCAGCTTCGTGGGAAAATTGTATACTTATTTTAAAACCATATGTCCATGTACGAGTATATTGTAAATAAATGCAATATCATAATTAGATTCCAGTTATTAATAGAAACTCTTATAAAGAGAAACTCCTATCTTAACATCAGCAACAAAAAATTTGTTTTTAAGTCTATATTACACGCCGTTATTTTTACGCTGCTCCAGTTTGGGCCACTTGTGCCAAATGCCATTTGAAAAGTAACAGGTCTTTCAACATAAGCTGCTATAGTAAATATAAAATCTTCCCAGATTATATTCAACATCAAGGCAGCACCAATTAGCTGAAGTAGATTTAGTTGCAGACGGAATTAGCAAGCCGACGTTTAAATTTAACTCTAAATGTTTATACGTACTCAAAATGTACACATATTACGGAGCTAATGCCAATTTAAATAGGTTAAGTAGTTGTAAGTTTAATTTAAAAATAAAAAAAAAATATTTATAAAGGTTTTTGCAATTTTTTTCCTCCAAAGTTATACTAGAAACATTAATAAACCAATCAGTGAGTGGCAAACTAATTTTTACATTTAATCAGAAAAAGGACATAACCTTCGAACTCATAACTGTTATATCTACCATGAAAATAAAGGAAAATTATGTTAAATTAAATATTGGAATACATTTACTGGGCCCCCAGTCAAATTTTACTAGGACTATATCAAACAAAAAGCCTATATATGATTCAAATCATCTCATGATTGGTTGTTTGTGAATCGTAATATACTACCATACAACATTTAAATGAAATCTGAATGAATTTGGATGTTGTAGATCGATTGGATGTTACATTTCGGGAGAGATCTTTAGACTGGGGCTAGAACAAAACTTGGACCAATATGACACATTTTTATCTGAGCTGATTACTGGTCGATCGTAATGAACCGTGCCAAGTCATATGAATATTGGATTTAATATGTGGCTTCTGGAGCTAAAATTATAAAATCGGTGTGGAAGCTACGAGTATATTATAATTTTAAGTTATTTTCATTTAAGTCAACAGCCTTTTTCTAAAAAAAAAAATACTTGTGGCAAATTTGGTGAAGATCGGACAAAAATTGCGACCTGAAAACAAGTCTAAGATAGACAGCAGACGGACGGACAGACAGATATCGTTAAATCAAATCAATGAGTGATTCAGAGTCGATCGGTACGCTTAAACGTGCATCTAGCTCAAAATTGGTTGGTACGAGGGCTAGGCAACACTAAGTGTTGCCTGGCACCATCTGGCATTTCCATTGGAAAATTACACATTTTTTTAGCATAAACGTACTCAAAACGTTTCAACGTACGACCATCAGTTGTGTTGTTTACAGTGACTTGAAAAAATCAATTTGGCAAACAAATGGAATTAACTCGTGAACATTTTTGTGCGATCATTTTTCATAACTTTTGACGTGGATTATCGCGACAAGAGTGCATCGATGAACTTAAATATTTGTATGGCGATGAAGCACTATCCTACAGCACTGTGAAAAACTGGTTTAATGAATTCAATCGCGGCCGACGCTCGCTCAAAGACAAAAATCGTGAAGCTCTTCCAAAAACGGCCGTTGTGCCAGAGAACATTTATGTCGTGCGTAAACTGATAATGTAAGATCGTCATGTGGCATACCGTCAGATAGAAGCATCCTTGGACATTTCTTCCACCAGCATACATTCGATATTGCATGAACACCTGGCCGTTTTAAAGGTTTGTTTTCGTTGGATACCGGACAATTTGACAATCGCCTAAAAATAGGCTCGCTTCGATTGGTGCAAAGAAATTTTGAAAAAATGCGATCGCGGTGCTTCTAAAGACGTTTATAAGATCGTCACAGGTGACGAATCATGGTTCCATGCGTATGAGCCCGAAACAAAACATCAATCGACCGTATGGGTCTTCGAAGACGAGCCAAATCCAACGAAAGCTGTTCGTGGAAGAAGCTCTTCGATGCAAATGGTCGTACTTGCGTATAACTAAAAGTAGAAATTTTCTTTGCTTTTAGATACATCAACCAAAAAAATCGAAAACCGGCTGAACAGACATGTCGGGTTTTAGCTATTTTTGAGAAACCGACTCTGGGCTTGGATAATAAAAACGGAAGGACGGTTTCGGACGCTGTAAGTATTACACAAAATACATCTAACAATTTCTACCCAACTAGTTGCCACCTTTTTAACTTAGGCAAGTTCCGGATTAAGAGATTTATTACAAAGCCATGTAAAATGGTTATCTAAAAAATACTTTAACCGCTTAAAGCCGCAATCGAACAGAAGTTCCTGATCAGTGAGTAAAAGATTTATATTGTACACAGCTCGCCATTTGGATAAAGTTGGTTGATGTTGGTTTCTTAATGGGATATTAAGGGTAGATTTGCATACTAGAAACATAATCAAGTTCAAGATCGTAATTAATCTTTTGCACCGGCTATTTGAAGAATTAACTTTGAATGACCCTATTTCGGTTTCCCTTCGCAGCGTACAACCTGCTTTGAATTATTTACAAATAAATTTACCGAGTCATTATTTTTGCTTGATTAAGTTCAGTTTACTTTACAAACCTAACAAATGCTCCATTGATGCTTTCCTTATTCCGGCCTTCTGTTCTTTTCACCATCCATTACATTTGATTCCGCTCACTTCTAACTGACCAATAAATTATGGCCATAAATAAAATTCAATTAATGGCTAATACACAGAGCCGTCCTCAAGCTTTATGTACAAGTCATCTCTGTCGGAAGCAAAATAAGCCAAAATTTATTTGACTCCCCTCCACTTCCTACGCTGCCTCTTAATGGCGAGGCGAGTATTTATTTATATGTACATACCGTACATATGTATGTACACCGAGTACAATCGATGCATATTACATAAATGTATGTTTATATATTTATTGGGCCCAAGTTCATTAGATACATATTTATGTTTATATGTATGCTTGTGTGTGTATATACAAATGTACACGAGAGTGTTTTGGCCAAAGGACACTGTAAATTATGGGCGACTTGGAGTAATTCAGTTGTTGACATTTGTAATGTTTCACTTGGGTGCGCACTGTTGACTCCTCGAGTACGAGTGCACGTCCCGGACGTGAGGGAGTGATTATTAATTATGTTTGCCTTGTGATAAATGACAAATCAAACAACCGATACGGCAAAGGTGGCGGCATGTGATGCATGCTGCGTTGTTTATATGCATACAATTATTTTACAACAAATGCGGGTCAATTCGATGGTCGGTTGGAGGCTGGTATTGATCACAGCACATAAAGGGTGGGCGATTTAACATTTCAAAATTTAAATCAGCTGTAAATAAAAAATATTGTTAATTTTTTTTTTTAGATTTCTGGTCTTATTGCAGAGGTCGAACTTTGTCATTTAATCATGGAATACCATCCGATGCGTTTTCGCATTGCTCAATGGGCTGAAAGTTGTTTGGCAGGAGATAAAGAATGTTTGCGAAAAATCGTGTTTTCAGATAAAGCTCATTTTCATCTCGGTAGCTACGTCAATAAGCAAAATGGCCGCATATGGGGTTTAGAAAACCCACACGTGACGATTTGGAAGCCAATGCATCCAAAACAAGTCACTGTTCGGTGTGGATTTTCTTCGAAAATGAGCAATGAGCCTCACCGTCAATGGTGAGCCACACCGCGCCATGCTCAACGTATTTTTGTTTAAAATAAATTAAGAGAATGACATAGACGAAATTTGCTTTCAACAAGACGGGTCCACATGCCACACAGCCAAAGCAATTATGGATATTTTGCGCACTGCTTTGGAAAATCGAATAATCATTGTGATGTCAATTAGCCGCCTCGGAGCTTTGGTTCGAGCCCTTGGGACTATTTTTTGTGCAAGCCATTAAGGATAAATGTTACTCAAAGCATCCATAGACAACTAAAGCGTTGAAACATCGAAATTGCCATCGAAGAAATTCAACCCGAAACACTCGAAAAGGGAACTAAAAAATTTGGTTGATCGGATGAGGTACTGCCGAACCAGTTGTGGTAGTCATACGAGTTGCTATATACATTTCTGGCGTAGGCAACACTAAGTGTTGCCTGGCGCCTTCTGACATTTCCATAGGAAAGTTTGACATTTTTTAGCATTAACGTACTCAGAACGTTTTGACGTACGACCATCATTTGTGTTGTTTACAGTGACTTGAAAAAAACAATTTGGCAAAAAAATGGAATTAACTCGTAAACATTTTCGTGCGATCATTTTTCACAACTTTCGACGTGGATTATCACGACAAGAGTGCATCGATGCACTTAGTTTCGATTTTGATACTGCTCGCCCTTTCTTTTGTGGGATTTGGAAAAAAATGCATGGGCCAAAAAATGGGGGAGGTGGGATGGGGGGCAAGTGACAGCTCATCGATGTCAAAGGTTGTGGGATAGGGGAAAATATTCACAAAAAGCACCGCAACTACCTAGGAGTCGCACCTAGAGGGGTAAAATGTATGACCGACCCCGTTAATATTTCCCTCCCAATAGTTTTCCCCAAACATACCGTCCTGTTGGAACCAAATGTCGTCCAGATTAAGGGCTTCAATTGCAGGTAGCAAAAAGTCCGATATCACGGCGCGATAGCGACAGCCATTTAAGGTTACGTTCCGGCCATCATCATTTTTGAAAAAATATGGACCGATGATTTCACTCGTCCATTAACCGCACCAAACCGTGGTTTTTGCGGCGTAACTCTTTCCATGATGAAATGGCAAACAATACTGAAAAAAAAGTTTTTCACAATCTGTAAAAAACTCTATTGAAAAAATACCCCTAGATTGGTTACCCGTATAAATACAGGACTGTTCATCACTGTGAACTTTTCTAAAAGTATTTGATCGTTAAAATCTTATCTTATCTTCTTGAGTTGAGTTTTGTTTTATTTTCCCGGAAAGCTGGAACAATTTTTAAAATCACGGTAACCTGAACAGATACTTATAATTATTGGCTAAGTCCACTTAACGTTGGCGGTCTGCCATCCGTCCGCTGTCTATCTAAAGCTTGTAATCAAACTATGTACATTGGGGGTGGGATAGTGTTGTATGGAGATTCTTGGTAGTATTATTTGGGTATGACTCACCCCCTTATTTTGTGGTGTTTAGAAAAAAATGTATGGGACAAAAAATAGGGAAGATGGGATGGGGGCAAGCGACAGCTCATCGTGGTCAAAGGTCGTGGGATGGGGGGAAATATTCACAAAAGCCCCGCAACTACCTAGGAGCAGCACCTAGAGGGGTAAAATGTATGACCGACCCCCATTAATTTTCCCCTCCCAATATTTTTCCCAAACATAACTACCCCCTATCTTCACTCCCTAAGGGGGCTCCCCTACAAAAAATTAATTATTATTAAATGTAAGACCAACTCCCATTATTTCTGCAATTCCAACAGTTTCTCAGAACAAATCCACCCTCTATCTTCAACCGTTGAGGGAGTCCCCATAAACATTTTTGTCATGAATACCCTCTATGGCTAACCCATAAGAAGAGTCCAATGCAAAATGCACTTAAAACGACCAAACAAAATAAAATTCACCACAAAATAATATTTTTGTTTAAATTTTCTGTTATTATTGATTATAGTTTATTTTCGTTTTTATTAAAAGTAAAAATACATGCATTTAAAATTCGAAATTTTTTATAGTTCTAAAATTTTAGTTTAATTTTTTTTTTAATTTTTTCATGTGATGGATATTTCTTCCGATTTTCTGCGACGACCTCAAGTAATATAAATTTGCCCTAAAGATGATGAAAAAATATTGTTACTTGAGGTCGTCGCCAATAATAGCAAGATATATGCATCATATGAAAAAATTAAATAAATTTGACTAACATTTCCGAACAATATTTCGATTTTTAAATAAATGTATTATTACTTTTAATATAAACGGAAATAAAAATGTCATCAATAATAACAAAAATTTAGACAAAAATATTATTTAGTCGTGAATTTTGTGTTGTTTGGTCGTTTAAGTGCATTTTGCATTGGACTCTTCTTATGGGTTAGCGATAGAGGGCATTCATGACAAAAAAATTTATGGGGACTCCCTTAACGGTTGAAGATAGAGGGTGGATTTGTTCTGAGAAACTGTTGGAATTGCAGAAATATTGGGAGGTAGTCTTACCTTTAACTTATCTAGCGGCAATTTTGGGGTAGTTAAAGCGGTGGGAGCAAATTTTAAAAAAAAATAAAAATTTTGTAGGGGAGCTCCCTTTAGAGGTGAAGATAGGGGGTAGTTATGTTTGGAAAAAATATTGGGAGGGAAAAATTAATGGGTGTCGGTCATACATTTTACCCCTCTAGGTGCGACTCCTAGGTAGTTACGGGGCTTTTGTGAATATTTTCCCCATCCATTGACCACGATGAGCTGTCGCTTGCCCCCATCCCATCTTCCCTATTTTTTGGCCCATGCATTTTTTCCAAACCCCATAAAATAAGGGAGTGAGTCATACCCAAATAATACTACCAAGAATCTCCATACAACACTATCCCACCCCCAATGTACATAGTTTGACTACAAGCTTTAGGTAGACAGCGGACGGATGGCAGACCGCCATCGTTAAGTGGACTTAGCCAATAATTATAAGTATCTGTTCAGCTTACCGTGATTTTAAAAATTGTTCCAGCTTTCCGGGAAAATAAAACAAAACTCAAGAAGATAAGATTTTAACGATCAAATACTTTTAGAAAAGTTCACGGTGATGAACAGTCCTGTATTTATAACGGGTAACCAATCTAGAGGTATTTTTTCAATATGGTTTTTACAGATTGTGAAAAACTTATTTTTTTCTTTTAAGTATTGTTTGCCATTTCATCATGAAAAGACTTACACCGCAAAAACCATGGTTTGGTGTGGTTTATAGACGAGTGAAATCATTGGTCCATATTTTTCCAAAAATGATAATGGCCGGAACGTAACCGTGAATGGTGCTCGCTTTCGCGCAATAATATCGGACTTTGTACTACCTGCAATTGAAGCCCTTAATTTGGACGACATTTGGTTTCAACAGGACGGTGCCACGTGCCATACAGCTGCTCCAAAAATGGATATATTGAGGGGTCTTTTGGAAGAGCAGCTAATTTCACGTTTTGGACCGGTGAGTTGGCCGCTCAGAATTCGTTCAGAATTCTGTACGACAATCATCAAAATGTTCCGACTTCGGATCACAACTATTACCGAGTTCGTAACGAAAACCATATGAGATTCTGAACTAATTCTCGAAAAAAAATCCCCAGGCAAACCGAGCAGAATTCGTAACGATTGCGGTAAGAATTCGAGATAGAGTTCAGATTTTGTTCAGAATTGTCTGATATCAGACATTGTCGGAAAATTTTGTTTATTGGGATATTACAAATTTTTTCTTTGGGGCTACGTAAAGTCCCAAGTCTGTCAACATAAATCAGATGCGATTGAGGCTTTGAAAGCCAAATTTAAAATATATAATAATAACACTACTCAACAAAATGAAAAAAATTTCATGTACTCCGGATGCGATAATTTTTTCTGTGTAGATAACCTTGACATGAGCTCGAAAAACGCAATAAAATTTTTTTTTTTCGTTTGGTTTTTGTTTTATTTTTTTTTTTTTAAATTTTAAAAATTTTTTTTTGGTTAATTTGTTTCGTCCGGCATAACTCGGGAACCACTAGCCTGATTTAATTGAATTAAATTTTAAAAAATTTAAAATTACAATTCCCTTAATCTGTTCATATATTGTTTTCCTATACAAGCAACAGTTTCCAAGTTAAAAATGAATATATAAAGGAAAAAACTTATTTTTTGCCTAAAGATTTAAATTTTTTTTTTAAAAAATCCATAAAAAATCCAAAATGAAAAAAATGTCAAATCTTATTACTTTTACGTAAAGTCACATAACCTATGAGCAAAATGAGACAAAGATCATGAAATGCACGCGTTTCGCTTTTATTCGCAATTGAGTAAAGGTATGAATTTCAAAAATTTGCTCGACATATGCACAACTTTGTCTATGGTAAGGTTTTTTCTTTTTTATTACAAAAAAAATTAAAATTTGTTGGGTGACAAAAATATATGACTTTAGCAAAGCCTGTACAATTTTCAATTTTTCTCATTCCCTGGAAACGAAAATGATCGGGCAAATTAAAATCTTATAATACTATCTACAATTTGTATAATTGTACCACATACGAGTATTCCATCTCTGATGGGTACCTTAAAAAACAAACCAATTTCTATTTTTTCCTTTCTCTCTTTAATTGAATGTTCTCTGGATCTCTGTAGCAAACTGTTAACAATAACAGCTGTTAGAGATACAAAAGAGGCCAACATGTTCCTGGACAATCAGAGGTACATACATACGCACATACAAACATTTCTCAAAACGTTATTCACAATAAAATACGATGAAAAATTCACTTACCATTCTTTGGAATTTAATCGATTGGTCATAGGTAGGTACGAATGGAACGAACAACGATATTCCCTTCTTCAATTAATTGATTGCCAAAAAAATCACATCATCCTCTCAAATGACAGTGTAAAGGAATCTCTGTACCATTTGTTGCTCTCATTCCAAAGCTTTATTCTTATTGGTGTTGTTGTAATAAGACATCCATTCCAATAACAACGCATTTTTGCGAGTAG
Organism: Hydrotaea diabolus; assembly: GCA_963513945.1. Lineage (NCBI taxonomy): Eukaryota > Metazoa > Arthropoda > Insecta > Diptera > Muscidae > Hydrotaea > Hydrotaea diabolus. Next base: position 108,776,288 of record OY740719.1, on the reverse strand, counting down.
TCTCTCACATACACACACCGCGCACTAGGCAAACACGAACGCGACATTAAAGCAGACGAACGATTGAACGGCCACAAACAATACAAGATACATACGATGAATGTAAACATGCAAATGCACTTGTTGCTCTTTAAGAATACGAATCAGTATGAAAGGGAGAATGTATGAATGCATGTAAATGAGTAGGATGAGGATATGGAGTATTGGGGATAAAAAACTAGTGTTTTTGACTAGCTGTAATGTTTACTTAGTGCTTTTAGCACTGGATCTAAAGCTGTTTGATATATTTAAACGCCAAATGCAAAATAAGTAGTGGCAGTTTAAGTTGGTGATCTGGTGTTTTTATACCCTCCGCCGTAGGTGGCTAGTCAAGTCATTCCGTCCGTACCGTAACGAAAAATTGATCGGTGACCCTATAAAGAATATACAGGGTGATCGGCGGGATGGTTTACTACTTTGTTTGTTTATAATTTTTGATTAAATGAGAGAGAATGGATCTTAATGCAATCAAACTATGTACATACATGTCGCAATGGTTTACCGATCTTTATGAAATTCATCAGAAATGAGAGTATGGTCCAATACTCTCATTTCTGATGAATTTCATAAAGATCGGTAAACCATTGCGACATGTACATAGTTTGATTGCAAGCTTTAAATAGACAGCGGATGGACGGATGAGCAGACAGACATCGTTAGTAATTATACGTTTCCGACCGGGATGCTGGAAAATTTCAAAATTTTTCCCGCTTTAAATAAATAAATAAACTCTTCTCAAGACGTTAAAGTTTTTAATGATCAAATTGTTTCCGAGAAGTCACGGTGCTGAACAGTCCGCTTTTAAGAACGGATGTGTTAACTTGATTTTTGGATAATATTCTTCTCCCTTTTTGTTAATAAGAAGCGGTTCAACGTTAAGAAAATTTACACTTCATATTTCCCGACAGGAATCCTGTGAAATTTAAGAGTTTTCGCCCATTCCCGGGAAACGGAAATAATAGGGATAAATAAAACCCAAACGCACTACTTATTGTAGCACTTATTCCTTCACTGGTAGGTAGGTCAAAAGAAAACCAATTTCTATTTAAAAGCTTTTCCTTTCTCTCATTAATTAAATGTTCTCTGGATCTCTGTAGCAACCTGTTAACAATAACGGCTGTTCGACTAACATTATTTACCGATATTTGCTAACAACATGTTGATGAACAAGCATACATACATACATACAAACATACCTACACAAACATCTCTCCACAACAATACGATGAAAAATATAACAAAAACACTTACCCTTCGTTGGAGCTTAATTAATCGGCCGTCAATAGAAGCAAACTGTTGTGGACACCAGTTTAGTCGAATGATACACATACAATACAGCCACACTCGTACGTATGGAAGTGTGTAAGAACGGATCTTTTACCGATTTTCCTTGTTTAATTGTTTTCTAGAAAAATCACAACACCTTCCCGAATGACAGATTAAAGAGAGTAAAGTATTCACTTTGCTCCATTTGTTGTTCTTATTCCGAAGCCTTATTCACATAGGTTTTATTGTTGTAATAAGACATCCATTCCAATGAGAACGCAGTTTTGCGAGAATAGCGCGCACTTTTGTCTCTCACATACCCAAACACACACAAGCCGCGCAGTAGACAAACCCGAACGCGACATTAAAACAAACGAACGATTGAACGGCCACAAACAATACACGATACGATTAATTTTGAAAACTTCCTTGATGAAGTATTTCATTTAAGTCCGTTAATAAACACTCACACCTTTTGATTTTGGCAATTTGTCTTTGAAATTAAAGCACATTTCTTTCAATGGCTTTCTACAGTTTCCAACTAATTAGCTCCAATTAGAACGTCAACACATTTAAAGAGCCGCGAATGAACTGAAGGTAAATTTGCAAAAGCACTTGTTGCTCTTCGAAAATTTGAGAAAACGAATCAGTGTGAAAGGGCGAATGTATGAGTGCATGTGAGTGAGTAGGATGAGGATACGGAATATTGAGCATAAAAAAAATTGTGTGAGCTAATGTTGCCATGTCGATTTTTTGGTCAACTGTTGTTGTTTTGAATTAGCAGTAATGTTAACTAAGTGCTTTAAGCACTGGATCTAGTGCTGTTCGAAATAATTAAAACGCCAAAATGTAAAATATGTATAGTGTCAGTTTACATTGGCGATCCGGTGGTTTTATAGCATTCACAATACGGTAATTGCTACATTAAATATGTCATTCAGGTCTCGAAAAATTATTCGGAGACCACATAAAGTATAGGGTGATCACCCTATATACTCTAGAGGTATTTTTTCAGAAAAAAAAATATAAAAATTCAAATCAAGTGTGGAATCTTTTTTTGGTAATTTGGAAGGACATTTTATTTATTTCTTTGAATATAATTTCCTTAAAATGTTCGCCGCAACTACGCCTCAGGGTTTCCATTCCGAGGGTTCAATTATGGATGACTCTTTCGAGCATTTCGACCGTTATGGCTTTAACGACACGCGTAAAGTTGGCCTCCAAAACCTGAATCATAGCTGGTTTGTCAGCAAAGACTATGGACTTTACGCAACCCCAAAGAAAAATGTCTAAATGTGTGATATTACTCGATCAAGGCGGCCAGCTCACATGTGCAAAACGTGAAATTAGCTGCATTTCGTAATGACCTCTCAATAGATCCATTGTTCGAGCACATGTATGGCAAGAGGCAGCGTCCTGTTGATACCAAGTGTCGTCAAGATTACGGGCTTCAATTTCAGGCAGCATAAAGATCGATATCATGGCGCGATAGCGAGCACCATTTATAAAAAATATCACCGATGATTCCACCAGCTTATATATAAACCACAACAAACCGTGGTTTTCTCTGGGTATAATGGCACCTCTTCTTGTTGCTCTTCAGCCCAAATTCGGCAATTTTGTTTTTTGACTTTGCTGTTGAGCCTTAAATGGGCCTCACCACTGAACAAAATTATGGTCAATAACAGCGGATTCTCCTGTTTCTCACCGAACGTTCATTTCCATAATACAGTTGCCAACATTTCAAGGTAATTATTTTCAAAAAATAAATGTCATAAAATGTCCTATCAAATTAACAATAAATTTTCCACACATAATTTGAATTTTTATATTTTTGTTTGTTCTCAAAAAATACATCTAGATAGATCATCCTATAAATATACTTATATTTTTGATTGTCATAGAATAAAAATAATAATAAATAGCCATGTCTGTCCACGTGTCCATCCTTCCGTGTGTCTGTTAAAGCACGGTAGCCGTCAAACGAATCAACCTAGGATCCTGAAATTTAGCATGATGAAAAGCTGTTTGGGATTGTAAATAAGCGAAATCGGCTCAGGGGTAAAAAGATTTCCTTTAAAAGACCAAAGGTACTCGATAAAATGTTCACTTTTTTGAGTATTTGCTTAACAAATTATAGTTTTTGTGATCGGACAATGGTTTAAATGGGAACTAGGATTTTTTAAAGTCCTGTAACTACCGTATAGTTCGAGGACTTTTTGGCTCTTGTCGAAACGCACAATTAATTGTCAATATGAATATATAAGTACTACAGTTCAGGAAAATTTGTCTACGAATAGGGAGTAATTTTGTAGTTTTGGCTGAGATAAGGAATGGACACATGCACCGAAAGGGTCCAAAAACGGACAACTTTTTGTGGGATATTTTAATATCAATAAAGACATGAGTGGTGTAAATATTAACTAAATAACACAATGTTAAATTTATGTTTTTTCGTAAATCAACTTTCATACAAATTGTAGATGATTCTTTAGACCATATTACGAAAGCAGTTATTTTGTTGGTGTATACATATTTCAAAATCAAATCAAGGTATTATGTAGTAAACATTATGTAAATTGTATGTACTTAGTAGGGACATAAAAACTGTTACACACGTTTTATGCTATAAAATGAAAAGTACTGAATGTTTTTGGACCAAATATTTTAAAATATATTTATTGATGTATATTGTATCCCAAAAGAATCTACTTATTCGAAATGTCCGCTTTTTGCCTTTACACACGCCTTAAGTCGCACTGGCCAATCGTCAATAGCTGCACGAACATCGTCCATTGGAAAAATGGCCACAGCTCGAACCAAAGCAGTCTTAAGAGATCCAATGTTGGGGTATCTTTTGTTACAAACCATGTCCTCTTAAACCGTCAACAATTTTTAATCCAATGGGTTCAAATCTGGAATGCCTGAGGAAATGAACGCTGGCAAATTGTTTTGAAGCCAGGCTGGGACGTTTTAGCCTTATGGGCCGGCGCAGAATCCTGCAGAAAAGTCCATGGCTGGTTTTGGAACAGGGAATTGTTGAGAGGCTTCACAACCGCTTCCAAAACGGTTTCTTGGTAAACATTGGCCGATGTTTTGACTCCTTGTTCGTGGAAATGCAGGTCAGTGACCACATCGTAAGAGACACCCCACCACACCATGACTGAAGCAGGGTGATGACCCTTCTCCACCCTTGGGATCAGTTCAGATGCTTCCTTAGATAACCGCGCATTCACTCTACAATTTTGCTTGTTAAATTTTTCGTGAACGGTAAAAATTTGTTCATCGGTGAACAAAATTTTTCTGTGCAAGTTATCAGCGTGCTTCACCAAAAGACGTTTGCATTTTCAAACCATTTTTTTAAAGCTGCAGTTAATAAACGTCCGGTACGTCGTTTGAAAGTCCCAAGTCTTTTGTAATGATTCAACTCATGGACTTTAGCGTGATATTCATCTCACGGGCCATGATTTTCTGTTTTCAGAGCGGTTTTCTGTGAATTCTTGATTTAAAGTTCGAACAGAGCGTGGGCGGCCCGACCGGTGGCGGTCTTTTACATCTCCAGTCTCCTCAAACAGTTTTATGCATCGGTAGACGATTATGCGCTTTTCCCTAGTGGCTTTTTGAAAATATCGCCTTTTTTCATTTCACACTTGAAAAACGCTATTGCAGCGATACGGTTCTCATTATCAGACCACTCCATGGTGAAAGTTGAAACAATATTAAAATACCGTTACAGAATAACGCTATTATGGTTAGCTTTCAAAACCCCTATGACATTAACGGGGTATGTTCAGTTCTACTACTGAAATGGGTGTGTTCAATGTTGTAACAGTATGTATGCCCCTACTAAGTACAATGGCACAAAAAAATTAATTTATTTAGTAAAAGGTGAAAAAAATTACATTTTCACGCTTTTCTTGACTTAAACTTTGCCATCAACGTTTGATATTATTGTGGCAACACATCGCGAATGTCGCAACTACGCTTCAGGGTGTCCATTATGGTGTTCCAATTTTGGATGACTTGTTCAAGCATTTCGACCGGTATGGCTTTTATGACACGCGTTATGTTGGCTTCCAAAACCTGAATCGTAGCTGGTTTGTCAGCATAGAACATGGACTTTACTTAGTCCCAAAGAAAAAAAGTCTAAAGGTGTGATATTATACGATCTAGGCGGCCAACCCACCGGTCCAAAACGTGAAATTTGCTGCTCTTTGTAGTGACCTCTTATTAGATCCATTGCTTGAGCAGCTGGTATGGCAAGTGAAGCCGTCCTGTTGAAACCAAGTGTCGTCAAGATTACGGGCTTCAATTTCAGGAAGCAAAAAGTCCGATTATTCCACCATAAACCGCACCAGACCGTTGTTTTTTCTGGGTATAATGGCAGCATTACTGTTTTTGAGCAGATTGTATTTATTTTTGGAAAAAAATGTTGAATAAAGTTGACAGCTTTGGTTTTTTATATAAGCATATAAGAAAGAAAATTAAATATGAAAGAATTCTAGCTAGCTGCTTCCGATACTACGTTTTATATATTGTTAAGTCGAATTAGCACTACATTTATATTTTTGTGTATGTAATGTAGGTCAACGAAACGAACAAATCAAAAGTGCATAAGAAATAATCTATTTTGACATTTCTAAAAAAAATACTACTCAATATTTAATGTTTTACTGCTTTTTACTCGCAAAAAATGCGGGAATTTGTGCATGGATTTTTAATTTTTCCACATATTGGCAAAAATGATTTCCATTTTTTGTCCCGTTCGCGATATAACGTTTATCTTAAGTATTTGGAGAATGTTGAGATTATACAATTTCATTTTGTACTCAAATGTAGTGCTATTGAGCACGAGTGTGCCGTTCGTGTTCACCAAATTCTACTGCAGCGTTTTGCAACTTCGGATAAAAAATGGATTTATTAGAACACACCGGAGACCAAGCAGCAGTCTAAACAATAGTTTTCCCCAGGTGAACCGGTCCCTAGCAAGACTTTTTAGGCCAATGGCAACAGTTTTTTATGGCAACAGTTTTTTGGGATGCAGGCGGGACAATCCACATCGATTCCCTTCGAAAGGAATAACAATAAACGGCAAATATTATGCCAACTTTTTGTACCGATTTAGCTAAGATTTTAAAAACACTACCTTATATGGCCAAAAAGTTCTTTTGCTGTCGGAGTAAAAAATAAGATCTAACTCTTGAAGATTGTCTGATTTTTCTTCACGATTTTAAATATACAAACAAAAAGTTCCAATCTCATTAGACCCAAGCTTTCCTTCTACTTCGGTCAAAAAAATCATTCCACATTTTTCGCTTTAAGGTCAGAGATGGTAATATTGTAGCAGTTTATTTTGCTTTTATAACAAAAGCTGGAAGAAAATCCTTTTGGTAATGGAAGAACTGCCTGAAGATCATATACAGCTGCATAGCATTTATTTTTGACCATTTCTTTTCTTCATTGTTTCTTTTCTTCTTGATGTAATGAGTTAACTTAGTTTAAATATTTTTTCCAGTATCATCAGAATTTAAGAAAGATTCACAAAGATCCATGTTATGGATCCAATACTTTTCCCAATTTCAACATACTCGCGGGTTGTTCTGGCAGGTAAGTAATGGGGCTCAATTTTTGGTATATTTTTCATAAAATGTCTTACACTGTTCTTAATTTCATGGCTCACTTTCGCATCATTATCATGTCTTCCTCGTGGGTCGATTCCATAAATCCTTATTCGCTTTTTTTCATAGCGGTGGATATGAATTTGTAATGTATGTCAAGCGATGCTTAAACAAATTTATAGATTTGAATTCATCTCCTAGAAAATTGCGTAATTTAATCCTCGAAAGTCTTGAGTACTAGAATACCTTTAGCTTAATTTGGCTTGTATGGCTAGCTATAAACTCGCTCTTTCTTTGTAAATCGCCTGTGGACCAATACTCATAAAAAATTTGATTACGCGAAGTCTCCAAAATTTTCTCGCTGCATTGAAGACGACACTTTATTCCACAAGGAGGTTGCAATTTTTTTTATATATTTTTTACAAGCGCCGAATGAAACATAAGCACGTCCGAGTTCCTTAACATTTTCTGTCGTTTTTGTTTTTCATATCGAGCTTTACATCTGGAACCTATTCTTTTTCTACTGTTTCTTTTTCTGTGTCCGACGTACTGCTTGCAGTTGCAGTTTGTTTGTTGAACAGGTGCGACATACATACATATATATTTTTCATTTCCTCAAAAAAGTGTATTTTATCGAGTAACCTTTAGTCTCTTGCAAACCCACACAGCATAATAAGCCATCAATTTGCAACATTTCAGGATGCTAGGTTGATTCGTTTGGCCGCTTTCTACAGACACACGGAAAATTCTTAGAATTTTATGACGATTTTGAATATACAGTCGCTCACATTTAAAGTCAGGCAGTTGCACGAAAAAATTTCAAGTTGCAATATCTCTGTTTTTATGAAGGAAAATATATCGAAATTTTTTTCTATTTTATCACAAAATCCCTTTCATTTAAAAACAAAAACATATTCCAAGTTTCGTTAAAAAAGGTACATGAAGCGTAAACTATGATAAGGACACTTTTCTGCCTCACACTGAAAGTCGGGCACCGTATAAAAAATTAATAATATTTATAAAAATCGAAAAATTAGTACTTGGTGGCTCCACTTTTGTGATTCTAAACGGCTTGTCATTGATGGAACTAGATTTTTGCAAACATCAGGACTAATCTTATTCCACTCTTCCTGCAATGCAATTTTCAACTGTTCCTTTGATGTGCACAGCCTGTCCTGCATCCTGCGTCATAATTCATCCCATAAATGTTCTATGACGTTGAGATCGAGACTTTGTGCCGGTGTTTTGATCACCTTCGGGCAATTATACAGCAACCAGGTCTTTACATCAAGAGCAGAATGCTTCGGGTCGTTATCCTGATAGAATTGAAAATTACTTTCAGTGCCGAGTTTCTGCACACTAGCTTTCAAATTTGGTTTTTAAAATCGATAAATAAACATGCTTGTTCATTATGCCATTAATGAAATGTAAGTTTCCAACTCCCGAGGCCGCCATACCCCCAAACCATAACCGACCCACCACCATTTTTGAGGTTTTTCTCAAATTCTTGTCCTCTAGCTCTTTGTTTGGTTTTCGCCATACTTTACCCCTTCCATCACATCCAAACAAATTAAATTTACGCACCTAAAAATCGACTTTTTAAATCATGAAATTGCTATTTTCGTCACTACTTGCTCCAAAAATCGAAATCCCTAGCCATATATTGACGGGCAAAAACAAGACGATCATTTTGGTTTTTCTTGCTTTTGAGAGGCTTTTTTCTTGCAACTCGGCTATTAAAATCGTTTTTTCGAAGAAGTCTTCTTATTGTTTCTGGGTTAACCTCCGTCCCTGAAGCTTCTTTGACCATTGCTGTTAATTTTGTGACAGATATAATAGAGTTTTTCTTAACTTCTCTCAAAACCAAACTTTCATCTCTGGAGAATAGCTTCTTTGACCGAGGTGCACGTTGTTTGTTTGCAATCAATCCATTTTCTTTATATCTGGAGAATATATCGTGCATCGTTGGTTTGTTTTTATTAACCAATTCCGATATTTCGCGTTCGGATTTTCCTTCTAAATACTGTTGTATGACTATTTTATGCTCTTCCAGGGTAGAATGTTTGATATTACGTGACATTTTACAAAAAAAAAATCAACTGACTTCACTGAATGATCTACCAGGTAACAATGACCAATTATTTTGAGAATGAATAGAGGGAACGCAAAAATAACGGTAAATTTACCACATTTCTTGCCCGACTTTCAATGTGATGCCGAAATATGAGTTTTTCACCCTTTAGGCCTTATGTACATTTTATAACTGAACTAAGAATATATTTTTGTTGTGGTTTTTTAATAAAAGAGTTCTTATGATAAAATCGAAAAAATTTCGATATACACCAATACCCCGGTTTGCGTCGCTAATTGGGACCGGACAAATGCGACGCAAATCGAAACGACGCAAACTGAATCACGTTTTTCCATACGTTTGTATGGATTTTCATTTAATTGGTGCCGAGATTCATAATTTGGGCTGAAAAAATTGATTTTTCAGTAAAAAAAATATATTTTTTCGAAAAATAGCTTTTATTAAAATAAAAATAAAACAGTTCATGAGAAAAATGTAAGAAAACATAACAAAAATAGATTGAAATTAAAAATAAGGAATTGATAGTATAAAATCAAAGTCTACATCGATGTGTTAATTTTTTAATCTGAGCTTGAGTCATATGAATCGATTATCATTTCTACGGTCGGATTTGTCATTTTTGCTGATCTTTTCATAAAATTATCTAAAGTTTGTTGGATTTTAATAGACTTTTTTCCAAATCGATTTCCTTATAACAATTGATAGCATCCGTCACAACTCTAGAAAGTTTTAAACTGCGATCTTCGGCCGGGTCATTGTTTTCAAAAATATGGTTTGCTTGCGATATCAACTGCATCGCTTTTTTTTTAGCTGCAGTGAGTCTTTTTTCATATAATTCGACCTCAAGCGGAAGAGTTTCGTCGTCCAGCGCATTGTAACTCTGAGTTGCAATCAAACTTTCGTGATTTAGCTCTTCGTCGTATAATATGAGATCATTAATATCTTCTTCATCCATTCCAACAAAATTAGCAATTCTAGCTGATTCTGCAAGTTCTTCACATATGTGTGGAACTTTATTAATATCATCCGTATCTTTGAGAATGCATTCTGGCCACAATTGACGCCAAGTTCCGTTCATACACGATTCTTGTACTCCTTTTTTTCCCCAGATTTAAAACGTTTTAAAATGTCCAGTTTTTGTTCTAAGCTTATTTGCTTTCTTTTTTGACTCATTGTTGCAAAATGTTTAGATTAAACTTCACTTCAGCAAATGTAATTTGAAACTAATAACTACCCTCTTTTTCAACCTGCAGACAACCTTAACATACATATTTGCATTAGAAATAAACGGGAAATCCCCTTTTTCTGTTGTAGCTTTGTACAAATATTTTGATATTAACGACGCACATCAAAACACAAACGACGCAACTTTGAAATGAAATATAAACGCAAAATGAAATATAAATGGGAAATACCAAAAAAAACAGTGTCCGAAAAAATCGACGCAAACCGAAACGACGCAACCCGAATCGACGCAAACCGGGGTATTGGTGTACTTTCTTTTTTAAAAACAGAAATATTGCAACTAGAATTTTTTTCATACGGCTGCCCGACTTTAGATGTAAGCAACTGTATATACTTTACAGAGTCACCGTTCAATTTTTCGATATGGTGCAGACGGAACGATAAATTTATTATTAATACCTTACGGTGGAGGGTATAAAAAAGCAAATCGCCAATGTAAACTGACACTTTACATATTTTGCATTTTGGCGTGTTAATATTTTGAATGCTGAAATCACTAAGTTAACATTACAGCTAGTCAAAAGCACTAGTTTTTTATCCCAATATTCCGTGTCCTCATCCTACTCACTCACATGCACTCATTCATTCGCCCTTTCACACTGATTCGTATTCTCGAATTTTCGAAGAGCAACAAGTGGATTTGCATATTTACATTCAGTTCATTCGCGTCTCTTTAAATGTGTTGACGTTCTAATTGGAGCTAATTAGTTAGAAATTGTGGAAAGCCATTTAAAATGTTCTTTAGTTTTAAAGACAAATTGCCAATTAATTGATCAAGGAAGTTTTCGTAAATAATCGTATCGTGTATTGTTAGTGACCGTTCAATCGTTCGTTTTTTTAATGTCGCGTTCGGGTTTGTCTATTGCGCGGCGTGTGTGTATGTATGTATGTACTTATATGTAAGAGACAACGGTGCGCGTTGGTCTCGCCAAAATGCGTTGTCGTTGGAATGCATGTCTTATTCCAACAACAAAAACAGTGAGAATAAGGCTTCGGAATAAGAACAACAAACGGAACATAGAGAATATTTTTTGCTGGCCTCCCTTTACACTGTCATTGGGGATGGTGATGTGATTTTTCTGGCATACAATTGAAGAAGTAAATAACGTTATTCGTACTTATCATACAATGGTTTCCACAATAGTTTGCTAATATTGAAGACCGACCGTTTTTAGTGTAACGAAGGGTAAGTACATTTTAATATTAATTTTCATCCTATATTTTGTGAATAACAGTTTGAGATATGTAGATATGTTTGTTTGTACAAGTATTATACGTATGCTTGTTAAGCTAAACAGTACGTTGAGCTGCAAATATCCGTAAATTATGTTACCCTAACAGCTGTTATTGTTAACAGTTTTGCTGCAGAGATCGAGAGAGCATCTTATTAACCCTGCTTAGATAACGTTATTTTTTTGTACTCAAAAGATATCGATACGTCTAAACGACGTATCATAAATTATATCCTTTTACGGATTTCAACGAAAATAAAATTAATAATGTTTTGATTGAGATCATTAGTTTATTCAGTTTTCTTTTATATAGGAACATAGTTTAAAAATATATATATAAATAATAATAAAATTTAGGACAATATTTCAGTTGCCTTAAAAAAGTAAAAAAAAATAAGCAGCCTTCATTGAAGGACTTAAATTCAGTTAAAAAAAAAACTAAATAAAAATTTTTGTACTGCATTTTGATAATAATATAAGTTTTAAGGTTTATAAACTTAAAAATTTAAAATTAAATTGCATCATATGCAGGAATTGCAGACTAAATATTTGTGGTCTCCACATACAGCTGTATCGCATTTGACACATACCATTTTTGACATGCGTCGAATTTTTGATGGGCAGAAGCCGCAGTATCTTCTCTTACTTGGGACAATCTGATCTCTACTGCTTCCAGGTGTATTGTTGACTTCGTCGGGTATGGCATTTCGTAAATTTGTTCGTAAGGTTCTCGACAAAGTCGGTATTTCTAATCTTTTCGTCATCCAAGGTGTTGTTAAAGATTGTGAAAGTATCTTCATGTATTCCTTCCGACTTAAAGTTTTTTTTTTAGTTGACATCATATTATGACAATAAATTACATAGGAGTTTATGAATGCCATGTTTAGCATTCCATAAAATATTGCCATTGGCCACCTATTCGTCATTCTTGAAGAAGACATCAGCGAACACATTTGGTCAAATGTATCTACCCCTCCCTTGGTTTGATTATAATATAGTATTATGTCCGGCTTTCCACTGTTGTCATCAATAGCGCCTTTTTCATTACAGGAAGACAGCAAATATACCATTTTAGATGGCTTAGGTTTGTACGACAAGAGAGTTAAAGGGCCGTCATAGCAAACATGGTTCAATAGCTCAGCAATTTCTGTGTCATCCAAGCAGCGTTTATATGCCATTTTTATATCTAATTTAAATATAAATAGTTCAATCATATATTAAATATCACAGAAAACGACAAAAAAAATCTATAATATAAAGAAGTCAAACGTTACACAAAAGATAACGATACGTCTCTCAAGCGTACGTGTTGTAAATATCTCCAAAATAAACGAACTTACCGCACAAAAACGACCACCACCGATAAGCTACTGGTAACGACTGAGATAACTGAACGTGCGAAGTTTCTCCGTTAACGATCGGGAGAGGGAGAGAACAAAATGTAAAAGTCGTACGTCTCTCAGACGTACGTTATCTAAGCAGGGTTAAAGAGAGAAAGGCAAAAGCTCAAAAATTGAGATTGTATTGCAGTTGTTGGTCTAATCAGTGCTGGAAAATGTGGTGTAATCAAACTATTTGCGGTACAGCGGATGTACGGTTGTCGTCAATGTTGCCGCTTTTCGTCCATTTCCGAACAAATTTGGATTTTGAATTTTAGTATTTGGTCGGATGGTTGGTCCAATAAGATTTTGTTATATAATTTTGATTATTTGTTAACCTTTTTTGTTTACCATTTTTGGTTTTTCTTAGGATTTCCGTAATGGGTTTTCAAGGTCACATTTAACTTCAATGCAAATAAAAAATCTTTATTTTATTCTTTCATTCCGACGTTTCGATGGGATTATTTAAACTTCTTCAGAGATGAGAATTTTTTTTTAAATCTGGCAACCACATTTACAAATAGGAACAACATTTAGTAACATTGAAATTTGGATAGCGTCCTAAAAATCATAAGCTGGTTGAAATTATAAATAAACGAAATAGGCCTAGAAGGAAAAACGGGACTCAAAGAGCCTACCATAACATACACTTTTTTATTATTTGTTCAAAATTCCTAGATTATTTGTCGAGTGCAACATCACTTAACTTATCCAATTGGGCATTGTTTATGGACAAGTGGACTTAACAACGGTCCTGATGGTGATTTAGATACAGGCATGGAAATACTTAGTAGGGACATAAATACTGTTACACACGTTTTATGCTGAAAAAAAAATTACTGAATGTTTTGGACCAAATATTTTTTAAATATATTTATTAAAGTATATTGTTTCCAAAAAGAATCTACTTATTCGAAATGTCCGCCTTTTGCCTTAACACACGCCTTAAGTCGCACTGGCCAATCGTCAATAGCTGCACGAACCTCGTCCATTGGAAAATTGGCCACAGCTCAAACCAAAGCAATCTTGAGAGATCCAATGTTGGGGTATCTTTTGTGACAAACCTTGTCCTCTAAAACTGTCCACAATTTGTAATCCAATGGGTTCAAATCTGGACTGCCTGAGGGCCATTCTTCTGAGGAAATAAACGCTGGCAAATTGTTTCGAAGCCAGGCCTGGGACGTTTTAGCTTTATGGGCCGGCGCAGAATCCTGCTGGACAGTCCATGGCTGGTTTTGGAACAGGGAATTGTTAAGAGGCCTCACAACAGCTTCCAAAACGGTTTCGTGGTAAACTTTGGCCGATGTATTGACTCCTTCTCGCAGAAATGCAGGCCGGTGACGCTTCGTAAGAGACACCCCACCAAACCATGAACGAAGCTGGGTGATGACCCTTTTCTACCCTTGGGATCAGTTCAGATGCTTTGAAGGATTGACTTTTTTCTGTACAAATGGTATTAAAAATACATTTATTAAACAACAGAATAAAACAAAATAAAAGCTGTATAAAAATTCATTTGAAAAATAACATTCAGGTACAAAAATTCTTTTTTCGACGTACCACACATTTTTACATAACATTTATTAAAAAAAGAATATGTTTCCCATAAATAACATTGAGTTATAAAAAATGATTCCAAAGAATTAAAAAATATAAATTTCTTGAAAAATAGTTTGAAATTTTTGTTTGGAGTATATGGTGTCATGTTTAAAGTAGTGTAATTTTATTAACAATCGTCACATATTTAAGGGTTGTTCACTTATGACATTGAAGCGAAAACTTATTTCATCATATTCTTAAGATGGTTGCACTTATAGAGACCTTTTTTGAAAAATAGTTGCACTTATAAAGACCGTAATGTAAATAAATTGCCGGTTGCGCAAATCGGGGAGTTGCAATAATCGGGGGTTGCGTAAATCGACCTGTACATGGGGAAGCTGTGTTTTTGGATTTTTTTTAAATCAATTTTGAATCTCATTTTATAAAAACTTTTTGTGAAATATTTATATGGTACAAAACATTGGAATTCCTCGTTAATTCGATTAATTAATTGCAGGCTATTATTCGAGTTATCTTAAATTCAGATTACAAGTATAAGAGACTTTTGTGTTTTTGTGGAATTTTAAGGGGTTTCTCTGCATATTTACTTATTACAATTGTTGAGAGTAAAAATATTTTTTAGAGTTAAAAATTTTATATTTAAAAATCGATTATAACATACGTATTGTTAAAAAACCAAAAACATTTATTTTTAAAAACCTATCCAATTCTTTAAAAACAAAAGTGCATAATTTGAAAACACAAAAGGTCAATAGGTTTATCTTTACAAATAAAAAATGACTAGTTTGAGTGTACCAAAAACGTTTATCAGCACATTTTTCAAACAGTTGTTTAAACAACTAAAACAAAATGTAAGATATTTTTTGTCCATTCGGATTACAAAATAAAATCAATTCAGATTATAGAGTATGTAGAACAGGGAAAACGCAGTTCGGATTACGTACTGTATCTTACAATTATGTAATTAATGTGATTTTTTATAAGTATACATTCGATACAAGCTTTGTAAAAAAGCGGTACTGATCTGGGAATAAACTCCCACTTTTATGAAGTGTACCATATAAATTTTTCTATACCTGTATAATCTAATCCCTTTATTATTCGAATATAAATGAGCATTCAGAATTTTCTCTAAAGTATGGATGGCAACGAGCCCGAAAAGGTAGTTTTAGTTAAAACAAGCGACCTATTAAAAATATGGACATATTACAAATTATAAAAAAAATCACTACGAATTTACACATGGAGTTATTTTTTTGATTTAACTGAGATTTGGGTTTAGACTCATGGACCCCTAGGGTCCAAATTAACCTCCGTTGTAGTCATCTAGTCAAATTAAAAAAAAACAAACAAATGTAAATGTCGACATATCCGTTATTAAATCCAAGCAATTTTTATTTCGTATCCAGATATGTCATTTTGAAAGGTTTACTGAAAAGAGCGTCGGTCCCGTGCACCAATAATACGAAAGTCATATGGGCCATAAATATGATAATTGTTATTTTTCTGTTGCAATAGCCAATATATGGTGGAAGGTGTATAAACTTCGGCTAGTAGAAATAACGTCGTTTTTTCTTGTTGTTTTTAATATTTAAATATATTTTTATTAAATAATGAATATTTTTTTTAAAGGAAATACTAAACTTTTTAGTTTAATTGCATCTTGATTTATTTTACAATTTAGGTGGGAAATATATTTTCCTATGGGCAACACTGGTTTTCGTTAAATTCCATTTGACTATCGAAGTATTGATTTTTAATTTTTTTACAGGTTAAAGTAAACACCGCATAAAAACTGAAAACTTAAAATCTTAAACTCTGCGTTTAATAAAAAGTGCGACAAAAATAATTCTGATTTTTTTTTATTTTATCAACGTTATCAAAGATAGATAAATGGGCCTTTAGGAAGGCTTAATGGAAAACAAATAATTTTCACACTTAGTTGTAGTAAAAATAAATTTAAGTTCAAAAAAGTAATTATTTTATTACAACTAATTTATAAAACGATTATTATAGCTAAAATATAGCAGTCAGGTACGTTTTTTGTTGTGTTTTGTTTGTGCGTGCAATGGAGTGTACCTTAAAATGAGACTTTAATTTTTTTACAGGTTAAAAACTTGAGATCTTAAACTCTGTTATGTTTAGTGCGAAAAAACAATTCTGATTTTTTTATTTTAGCAATGATATCAAAAATAGATACATAGACCTTAAGGAAAATTTAATAGAAAACAAAATAATTTGAAGCCTTTTCACACTTAGTTGTAATAAAAATTAATTCAAGTTTCAAAAAGTAATTATTTTATTACAACAGCTTTAAAAAACGATTATTATAGCTAAAAGATAGCAGTAAGGTACGCTTTGAGTTAACGAATTAAGGTTTCAGAAATAATATTATTAATATTATTATTTTAAGTACAATATATATTTTTAAGGCATCTTATTGTAACCCCATAATAGGTAGAGTCACCACTGTTGTTATTGGCATATTCTTCTATGCAAGACCGCTCAAAACGTCGATTTTTTTGCAGGGTTGCTTACCGAACCGGAACATAACCGGGTTTGAACCGAACCGTTTTAGTTTTTGAATCAACAAACCGAACCATAAACCCAACCGCTGTTAGAAAAAAATTGTCGAACCGAACCAAGTCGCAAAAAGTGGTTCGGTTTACAGCAAAAATGTCTATACTTCGAAAGCATTTTTTACGGGAATACGCATTATTATGCATATTACGTATTATTTTATAAATGTTCCAACATTTCATTTCTAACCCGTAACTAGAAATGAAATGTACTAAACCTTTTTTAGTTTTTAGGTACAAAACTTAGTTTTGATTTCAATTTTTGTTTTTAATTAAAATAAATTACATTAAAAATTAGAGAAATATAGAACAACCGTTGGTTCATATACGTATCTACTCTGAACCAGTAAAAAAAATTACTTACTGCTTGAATAGGATGATTTTTGCTCCGGTTTCTAAATAAAATATTTCACTTCTGCTTACCGGTCAACGTACATGTTTCTTTACGAATCTAATTTTTTTTTAAAAAATATTTTGCTTTCTGCTACCGGCGATTTTACATGTTTCTTTGTCATTTCAATCTTTTTTAGAGTTCCTTTGCTGAGATTTGGTACTTTTTGTTTCAAATAGGATAAACCTTAAATATATTCTTGGTTGTGGTAACATAAGAGTACAGTTTATATTTCTTTCTTAGCTGCAACACAAGAGGTCTGTTTAACATGGACCAATGGTTGTCTCTTCGAATTTTTTGAAACCTTTGATTTCTTTCACTGCTTTCTGGTTTTAACCTATATCTTATAGCATTTTACACCTTATTTTGTTGGCATCTAATTTTATAGCAATTTTACATATGTTTTTACAATTTACATATTTACACTCATGACTGCAGTGCTTTTATGTTTGCTCTGGAGTCTGAGTAATAATAATATTCTCAGAATATTAATGAAAAAGAAGTAAATACGTTCTTAAGTTTGGCCAGGCCAAACCTTTAATACCCTCCACCGTCCCTTCGCTAAGGCACAAAAAAAAGGTCAGAGGTTTTGGGCGTTTTTCGGCTCATCCTTCCGTCTCTTGTCCACTTATGTGGATTGGTAGCAAAATGTGATCTAACTTTTGTACCCATATATCAATTTAGACGGTTAATCGGTCGCTTTATCTACAGTCTCTACAGAAGAGCTGTCGATAGTCACCCCTTACGATGCCCAATCAACATTTGGTACTAGCTATGAAATACATGAATAGTACGTGCAACCACCAACATTCGGTTGGCAAAAAATTCGATTGTGGCAACAAATCTGTTCTTTGTGTGTAGTAATAAATTGTACCTCCTGATTCGAGGTTCTGATTTAAAGCCCAATATTTAGTATAATGGGTTGTGTTCAAACAATATTCAACCCCAGTAATGTTGGAGCTGAACGTTCCGTGTTTTCAAATATCCACAAAGGTCCTTCAAGAGTTAAGGTTAGTATAGTACGATATGAGCGACTTAAACTTGTCCTTACTAAAGATCGACCACATTGGACCATCTATTCATATAGACCCCATACAAATGAACTTTTATATCCTGTCTACACGTGGTACAGTTCTACCTAGCTCAAATGTAGCATAACGCGATATGTCGAACCTATTACGTTTCTACGGTCTATGCTTTTATATAGCCGAAACAAAACATATTTCTTCCGCCCTAGAGATGCCATATTAAGTCCTACATTCCTCAAGCTTCAAGACTTTTCTCAAGGCCCTTCTGATGCCATATTAAGTCCGACTTTCCTCGAACTCCAAGAAATAGCGGAATAATAATGTGGTGTAGGGTATTACACAGTCAGCCCAGTCCGAATTTAACTTGTTTAAACATATTATTATTTAATAAATGCTACAAACTAATAATTATGGTTGATCCAAGTAGAGATCCTTTTTTCAATAGCCTTTTTTTGACAGATCACGTATGTGTCGTGTCATGCTGTCATGTTATTTTTGTTTAGTATTGCATAGCATTTCATCATGGAAAGGCTTACGCCTGAACAACGTTTACAAATCGTTCAACTTATTACGAAAATTTACGTTCTTTGAGAAATGTGTTTCGTGCGTTTTCGAGCCAAATTTTGTTCAGCGATCAGGCCCATTTCTGGCTAAATGGGTATGTAAACAAGCAAAAGGTTCAAGAGCTGCCACTTCATCCAAAAAAAAACAACGGTTTGGTGTGGTTTGTGGGCCGGTGGAATCATCGGTCCATATTTCTTCAAAAATGATGCCGGTCAATGGCAACCATTACGTGCCATGATAACCGACTATTTGATGCCTGAAATTGAATATCGTGATCTCGGCGACATTTGGTTTCCACAAGACGGCGCCACTTCCCACACATCGCATCAATCAATGGATTTATTGAGAAAACACTTCAGTGAGTAGATAATTTCACGTTTTGGCCCGGTCGATTGGCCGCCAGGATCGTCTGATATCACGCCGTTAGACTTTTTCCTGTGGGGATATGTAAAGTCTTAAGTTAATGCGGACAAACCCGCTTCGACGCAGACCTTGGAGCAAAACATCACGCGTGTCATTCGCCAGCTACCAGTCGCAATGATCGAACGAGTCATCGAAAATTGGACTCAACGGATGAACCATCTGATACGTAGCCGCGGCCAACATTTGATAGATATAATCTTCAAAAAATAAGTGCCAAAGAATGTTCATTCAAATGATAAGAAAACATTCCCCATTCCATTTGAATTTTCTGTGTTTTTTTCTGCAAAAAGTAGGGAACCCCAAATGGATCACGCGTTATATGAACAATTTCTTGTTAGCAAATTTTTTGTCACATCAGGTCATGTCTTCGAAGTTTTATGTAAAGGCCTATAAAAAGTGTACATTCGTGGCCGTGAAGATGTATTATCATACGAGGTCATATCAATAATTCCGTGACTTTTCGAATAAAACACAGTTTTTTTTTTTAGCAAAAAAAATATTTTTCAACACAACCACACCTAAACGTCAAGTTTTTTCTGCATTTCATTTGATATTTCTCAATTTTAAACTAACTCAATTTGAACCATGGAAAGATACATAGGCGAGCAACGGGTTAAAGTTATTCAGGCTTATTATGAAAATGAAAATCAGTTTTTTAGGAAAATCATCTTCAGTGATGAGGCACATTTTCACCTCAGTGGACTCGTCAATAAGCAGAATTGCCTCATTTTGGCGAATGAAAATCCAAGAATGATTGTTGAAAAAACAATGCACCCACAAAGAGTGACTGTTTGGTGCAGTTTATGGACTGGCGGCATCATCGTGCCGTATTTTTTCCAAATTGTGGGCGGTCAGGCAGTTACTGTGCATGGTGTTAGCTATCGTGAGATGGTAACGAACTTTTAATGGCCCGATTTTGAATATATGGATGTGGACGATATGTGGTTTCAACAGGACGGTGCCACTTGCCACACACCTAACGAACAATGGCTCTTTTGCGCTAAAAATTTAATGGCCGTGTTATCTCACGTCGTGGCGATGTTAATTGGCCGCCAAGATCATGTGATTAGACACCGCTGGATTTCTTTCTTTGGGGTTATTTGAAAGAAAAGGTGTACGTCGATAAGCCAGCAACAATACACGAGCTAAAGGATGTGATAATTCGGCACATTAACGGCATAGAACCTCAATTATGCCTCAGCATCATCGAAAATTTGGACCATCGGATGGAGGTGTGCCGCTGAGATCGCGCTGGCCATTTGGCCGATATTTTGTTCCAGATATAATTGAACCATACCAATTTTATCATAATAAAAAGAAATGACAATAATTTCTTAAATAATTTGTGTTCTATTTAAAACCAACATCGGCCCTTAAAATTTAACCACTTTATATGGAAAACATACAAATTTAGGCTATTTGAAAACATGTATCGATATTTTCTAATTTCATCAGGTGTACTTACAAGTCTGCTACTAAGCTTTATTGAAGTAAGAATTTGAGTGGAGCGTCTTAACTCGGGAAGTACATTTGTATGGAGACGATATTAAAATATCGACTTATATGGTGCCGTTTCACAGAGTCGGTCGGTCATCCCACGACAGCCGGTTTCTGTGGATCGGATTGCTAGTGTGTTGTAGACAAGACCTTAATTCGGAAAAGACCTTTGTGTAGGGCAGTTCTAATAAATGGACCTGTAAGGTCCACTTTAACCAGATTTAATTATTTTAAAGTCCGACCACTCGAAGGGGACATGCCCACTCAAAATTTTTAATAATCTATTTAGTTTACAATACTCATTTATGCCTTTATTCTTTTTAGTTTTCTATGCTTCGTACTAATACGGCTACAACAAAATGCTACGAGTATTGGATCTGTCCCGTAAACAAAATGTACCCTCTTGTAAACAAATTCCGGATTTTTATTATTTTATTTACCCAAAATCGCAGTGTCTCAATATATGTGCAAGCGATGACGTTTTTTTTATCGATATTATCGATTCCAAACATTAACTATCGATATTGTCGAAATCATAAAACTTCGATACTGTCGTAAGTGCTATCGATAGTTTAATTGCATTACTCTGATGTGCTCATCGTTTATCGAAATGTGATTTACAGCAGCATTTTTAAGCAAAATAAACAGACAATGCCACCTCCCATAAACCGCACCAAACTGTTCAGTTACAACTTATCTCTGTTTTGTTAATTAATAAGCAATTTGTCTATAAAGATGACGATTTGAGTAACTTCTCGGATTGTCTCTAGGAGTTGTTCGCATGCCAGTAGCATATTGGTATTTCCAGAGAAAGGTCAACCGTGACCGAAGAATAATATATAAAAAAATGATTTAGTCTCATATTATGATAAAGAAATATTAAAATTTTATTTATTTTAAGCTTTACCAGCTTGTAATTTTTTCTGTTTAAACTTTTCTTTTCTAAGAAATTTTTTACACCCCTAAATAACTTAAATAAAAAGTCAGCAAAAAAAACAAAGATAGAATACCTGTGTTTTTCCAATTTTATTTAATGATATTTAAATGTCACGTCCGCTTCTTTAAAGTATACCTTTAATGAATAATTTCTTAGTCTTGCGTTGCCAGTTATCGAAAAAAGAATGTTATAAAAAATAATATAGTAAATGGAAAAAAATTGCGTATCTTCAAAAGATTTCCTAACGTCACTGAATTCAGTTGTACTTTAGAGGGGAATTTTTTCCTCTTGTTCGTGATTTGGTATACTTTCAACACTTTCAAGACTCTTGTCCTTTTTATTTTGACTTAATGTAACTTTAACAGACAGACGGACATGGCTAGATGGTCTTAGAACTTAAGAAGCTACAAATAAAGCTTGATCGTGCTTCACTTTCGAGTGGTACGTTAAATGCTACCCATAATTAACTGTGGCTAAACTTGTCCATATTCAAAGTATAAGTTTATGGTTTAGCCTCCTTGGAAATATGTTCCTTCGCGATTTGAGGTTCTGTCGCTCTCAAAGCCACAAATTACATCCTATTTCTAACAAATTTGGAACTTATCAGTCCATGTTTTCAAATATACTTCAAGGGTTAAGGCTTCGCAGCTTATAAAGTCATAAATTAAATCTAATCGAATACAATACGAGTGTCTTTCAACCATTCTTACTGAAGCTGGACCACATTTTTCCATCTTTTGATAAATCCTCCATACAAATGACCTTTCAGATCCTGTCTCTACACATGGTACATTTTAAATTCCAAAAACCTTGAATGAAGCATAGCGCGTTTTGTGGACCCTATAACTATTCCAAATACCGGTCTATGTTTTCATATAGTTGTAACAAAACATATTCCTTCCGCTGTAGAGATGCATATTAAGACCGACATTGCTCGAACCCCAAGAAATAGCGCGCAATCTTTTGAATAATAAAGTGCCACGTCCGACATTAGGCATATTATTATTTAATAAATGCTACAAACCAAAAATATCACGTCATATCATTCGACGTTTTATGTAAGGGCCTGTAGGAAACCACAAAAACAACTTTTCATTAAGTATCACTTTATAAATGTGTAAATATAAGTTGCTTCAAAACTTGATATTGCGTCTGGTAGACTTTTCCAAATTTTTCAGATGCAGGCAGAACCAACTTCGTTTTTGTCACGTGACGATCGCTATTTTATTAGTTAATATCTCCGACTACGATTTCAATGACTCTTAACTTTAACAATAAATACAGGGCTACAAAACACTTTTGAAAAAATGAAAAATGATAAAGAAAAAATTACTTTTACTTTGCTTTTTTCAAATCGAAGGTGTACGAATGTTACGTACGTCTCCATGGAAATACCCATATACATATGTATATTTTATTCCAAGAATTTCAAAAAAAATCTATTTCCCAACACCCTAAGGACCATGTATCCATTCTGCAACTGACATTTTAAAGCGCTCTCCATGATGCAACACATGATGTATAAATGATGCAGTCCTGCTGCGGATCTAAGCGTTTTGTCCCCTTTGATTTTAAACTATAAATCTTTAAGCTCCTTTCTAACACTACTGCTGGACATGTGAAACGTGGCCAAGTCTCTGTGACTTACTTATTAACAATATGACGGCACGGCCCTCCATCCTCCACCAGCTGCTAGGTATTATGAATTCATAAATCTTCAAGCTAACATGATTCACTCAAAAGTTCCATTTCTTATTCTGCTTTATCGTCTTAAATGTGCCACCTTCCTACACTTTGGCTTGGAATAAAAATAACGATTGTACGGGTATAATAAGTAAAGCAAACGCTCCCGGCTAAAGTGGAGAAAAAGAGCGGAAAATTATGTTTATTTAATCGTGTTGTTTTTGGCAAACAACACGTAAACGTAAAATGCAACAACGTCAAAGGGGCAGCGGCAAGAGCAGCAGCACCACCAAGGGATAGATGCATTCGCGAGTAGTGGCAGCACCTCCGGTTATGTTGAAAAGTAGAACACTGTATGTAGGAAAATCTGCAACGAACATGAACTGCCAGAGTGTAGGGTGCTTCGCAGTGGAGTGATGGTATTTTCCTGTAAAAAGAGCATGCAAGTTAAGCTGTGGGCACTGCAATTGTGAGCAAAAAATTAATAAATACTTTGCGACTACATATTTCTATTCATAAGCAAATAGGTTATAGAGGATGGCAAAAAATGAAATTTGCTTGCATACCATTCTCATATTTAAAGTAAAGTACTTTAAAATACCCTCGTTTATGATAACAAAATTAATAAAAACCAATTGCTATGGTTTAATTTTTTCATGATAGGGAATTAAATAAAATCCTGACACGAATCCAATTTGCTGTAACGCTCTTGACTTCTTATTTTGGAAAATATATACCCCATCCGTGTGTGAGAGTCAAATACATACATAGATCCCCGTAGATAATTTGTTATAAAAAGAGATGCAAAACTGTATAACAGTTATATAGGGTGATCCAGCTAGAGGTATTTTTTAGAACAAAAAAAAAAAATATAAAAGTTCAAATCAAGTGTAGAAATTTATTGGTAATTTGAAACTACATTTTGTAGTATTTATTTTTTGAAAATTATTACCTTCAAATGTTGGCTACTGTTTTTTGGAAATGAGTGAACGGGAAGATCCGCTGTTTTCGACCAAAATTTTGTTCAGTGATGAGGCCCATTACTTTCTCAACGGCAAAGTCAATGAAGAAAATGTCCACATTTGGGCTGATGAGCAACAAGAAGAGGTTCAAGAGGTGCCATAATACCCAGAGAAAACCACGGTTTGTTGCGATTTATAGGCTGGCGAAATCATCGGTCCATATTTTTTTTTAAAATGATGAAGGCAGGCACTTAACCGTGAATGGTGATCGCTATCGCTTTTTGCTACCTGTAATTGAAGCTCGTAATCTTAACGGAACTTGGTTTCAACCGGACGGTGTCACTTGTCATACAGCTGCTCAAACAACGGATCTATTGAGAGGTCATTTCGAAAAAGAGTTAATTTCACGTTTTGGGCAGGTGAGTTGGCCGCCTAGATCGAGTGATACGACACCTTTAGACATTTTTCTTTGGGGTTACGTAAAATACAAATTCTATGCTGACAAAGCAGCTACGATTTAGGTTTTGGAAGCCAACATTACGCGTGTCATTAAAGCCATACCGGTCGAATTGCTCACACGAGTTATCCAGAATTGGACCCCGCGTAGTTGCGGCCAACATTTGAAGGAAATTATATTCAAAAAATAAATGCCATAAAATGTCCTCTCAAATTACCAATAAATATTCAACACTTGATTTGAATTTTATATGTTGTTCTGAAAAAATACCTCTAGATGGAGCACCATATGTGACGCGCAAAATAGAAAGGGACCTAAGGGTAAAAACCAGTTTTGTTTAGGAGAGCAATTTTAAAGATTGAAATACGTGTATCTTTGGAGTAGAATCGTCGACTTCACTTTTATAAAACGCGCATATCTCTGGAAGGGAACACTTTTGGGGCATGGGATCGGTCTCATTCGATGCTCAGATGTTGTCCACATCAAAAAGAGTAAAAATTGATTTTTTTTTAGCCTTAGGTCTATATGCGTTGTCACATATATTACATTAATTTTTGTTGGCGCATTAACTTCGTTCTTCAAAATTAAGAGTCACGAGCCTTTTCATATGCCTTTACTTGTTTTGCAAAATTAGTACCATTTACGGGTTTAGACAATCGCGTAACTGATGTCACTAGTAAAAATTTAACTGAAATTCCAAAATGAGCTATGGAAGATGTATAGCACTTGTTAAGTACTGATCAACGATATATCATACGTTAAGATTGGATAATAAATGAGGAAGCGGTGGCAAAAAAAATTTTGGTTCCTCTAATTTGGCTTCGTCATAGACTTCAAATGACAACGCAGGATAAAAACTAAACGGGCGGTATGCAGGGTGCACAGAAAAGAAAATTTTATGTGTTCCCGAAATCGTCTCTAGATAATCTTTAAATATAGGCGGTGACTGGTGCAACTTTTTTATTTTGTGTGGGGACCAACCCTTACTACTGTGTTGGCATATACTCCCTCTTGGTAAGAGGCTATGAACCATTTTACACCTTTCTCTAAGGGTCGCGGCACCCGAATGGACCCGATTGGGTGGGAAGCCACAGCCACAGCCAAAATTCCACAAAGAGCTAGAACAACAGTTCTAGGCAGTCCACGCCCGCGATATCAGAATACTGACTCTGGTCTGATCTCTTAGTACATCTCCTACGGGAAATTGGATCAGTACAGAACCAGTCACGAGATGGATCACTCATGGATGGGGACCGGTCCCAATACCGATCGAACTATATGAAAAAAAACCGGTCACTTGTACATGGCTTTGTCATTGAAGAGAGTCAATTGACACTACTCAGATACCATGTGGTATATCACAGATATCATTATATCCATCATAGAAACACATCTTAGTACCCATCCTATCCTATCCATCCCATCACATCAGTTCAATTTCACCATTAGTCTGATTGTTTGATAAATTTAATCTGAATGTAAATTTTCATACAAATTTAAATAGGTTCCTGAACAAAATCCGCTCAAAGAAGATTTTGTTTTAAAGATAGCTGAAATCCGCAGAGATGTATGTGCAAAGTTATACCGTGAATTTGGTGACTTCCAAATTTCAAGTAGTTGACTCCATTATATCCATGTCGAACCAATTCTGTGACAGGTTCTTTTTTGCGCCCGTTCTTAATTTGGTACATTTAGGGTAATTGACCCTACATATCCCGAAGAGTACTACCTCAAATTTATCGAACGTGAATTTATTGGTTCTGAAAAACAGTGAATTCCCGCACAATTCTACATTTAAGATTTGCCTTAATTTGAGGATAACCGGACCCATAGGTTACCAAAAAGTCGACCACCTAAACTACGAGGGCGGTTCGGAAGCTTCTTAGCCTAGCACAAAAAGCGCGGTATAAACAGAAAAAAGTTAAGTGTTTTGGAAACTTCCATCTCTGCTATGAACACATGTTAAATTTTGTTTCGATCTGGCAACTCCTTCATATAGAAACATTTGTTCACAAAAGACGCATCCGCGATTTTTTTACAATGGAAAAATTAGAAATGCGTGGTGTCATTAAATATTTACATAAAAAAAGGTTTATCGGGACAAGAAATTCATAATGATATGGTGAATGTGTTAGGTGAAAGTGCTCCTTCATATGCAACAGTAAAAAATTGGGTTGCTGAATTTAAACGTGGTCGTACAAGCATTGAAGATGAACCACGTAGTGGACGTCCAAAAACAGCAACAACAACAGAAATTGTAGCCAAAGTGCATGATATGGTATTAAATGATCGACGAATAAAAGTGCGTGAAATAGCTAATATCATGGGCATCTCAAATGATCGAGTCCATTTAATTTTGCATGAAGAACTACAGATGAAAAAGCTTTCTGAAAGATGGGTGCCGGACTTGTTAACAGTCGACCAAAAACGCATAAGAATGAACATTTCTCAAGCTTGTTTGGATCGTTTTCAGCGAAATAAAATGGATTTTAAGCGTCGTTTCATAACTGTTGATGAGACATGGATCCACCACTATACTTCAGAGACAAAAGAACAATCCAAACAATGGACTGAAGCTGGAGGAAGTGCCCAAAGAAGGCAAAAACAATTCCAGCGGCTGGTAAGGTTATGGCAACGGTTTTTTTTGGGACTTCAAAGGTATTTTATTGATTGACCATCTGCAAAAGGGTAAAACAATAAGTTCAGAGTACTATTGCAACCTTTTAGATCAATTAAATGTACAAATTCGAGAAAAACGTCCTGGCTTACAACACAAAAAAATAATTTTTCATCAAGACAACGCACCAGCGCACAAGAGTGTTTTAACAATGGCTAAAATCAACGAATTAAAGTACGAGTTGATTGACCACCCACCTTATTCTCCTGATTTAGCTCCCAGTGACTTTTACCTGTTCCCAAATCTAAAAAAAATTCCTTGCTGGCAAGCGTTTTACCTCAAATGAAGATGCAATTACAGTTGTAAACCACTATTTTGAGGACCTTGAGGAAAACTATTTTAATCAAGGGATAGAATTGCTAGATAAGCGTTGGACTAAGTGTATTGAAGTTTCAGGAGATTATATTGAAAAATAAAAATATTTTTGAACAACTGACTATTCTTTCATTGAAAGGCTAAGAACTTTCCGAACCGCCCTCGTATGTACATATTAATATTCAAAATCAGTGCTTTTAATAGACAGCCACAATTGATCGTTCCACAGCAGCTGCAGCCTGTTTCCGCATAACCTAAAGTTGCAAGCTGACAATCAGGCAGCAGCAATGAGAAAATCGCCTGAAGGTGAACTTTGCACCAAACAAAAGCAGCTCCAAATTGCGACTGAAAGTGCAGCAAATACAGCCGGACAGAAAGTGAGTCGCGCGAACAAACAAACATCAGCAACAGTAACAACAATAAATTTAGTCGTAACAAAATTGTTGAAGACAAACAGCAAAAAAGTAACGACGCACAAGCATACAGCAACACCCGGCAGAATCTTGGAGTGTGTCCTTTTTTTCCTTCTCCTTTCGCCCTTTTCAGCGCAAAACATCAGTTGTTGTGAACGGTTGACATCAACGGTTAACAGTATTTGAGCTATAACAATTGTAGCTCGCCACTTTTCACTTTCTGGCATGTCAGAGCAAGGAAGGCAAAACAAAAAACGGCAGCTGTTGGTTTTGCGAGACATGTTTTTACGTACAGGACAACACAGAAGGCACTACAAAAAAAATCAAGAAAAATATTTCACTTTCATGTTGCTCCGAGTTGGACACCAAAATAGCAACACATTCTAATGCCCTTCGGGGACAGGAATTGACTTCACATTGTTCCTATTTTCTTTTTTGGTGTCACATGACTCTCAAGCACCGACAACAGGTAGCGTGAATTGCTAATGAAGTTTGTAACACTCAAAGCAGTAACGAGTGAGTGGCAGGCATGCCTTCATTAGAACTCAAGAAAAGTCGTAGAATATTTGTGCAAATAAACGGATGATCTAAACATCTGAAACAGGCCATCCTGTGCCAGAAGTTTAGTAGGGTTATCTGCACAGAGAAAAAAAGAAAAACTGGAAATCGGTTTAAACTACAAATGTTCGGTTGGATAAAAATATTTTCTGTTGCAACTACCTACATTCCATGGTATTAATGGTTACTTGGTTCGACTTACCATAAGATTCTTACAGTCAATAAGTCGATTTTACCAAACGAATTCAGTAGAACTATTGATAATCACTACTGGTGGTTATGACAAACCAATTATGTTACTTTGGTGCCAATAATTGGTAGTGACAACAAATAAATTATTTGTAGAAACCAAACCCCGTTTAGTTTGATTTTGTAACATATTACACCATGCAATAAAAGTTAGGATTTTTTTGGGGGTGAATGATTTCTTTTAGAAATGAAATACTTAGGTGTGTTAAGTAAATTCGCAAAATGACGGCCTACGTACATAGGGCCGAGTTATAAAGGCTGATCCATCTACAGGTATTTTTTTCCATAGAGGGGTTTTCAGAGTTTACGCGTGAGTTGCGTTAAACTTTAGTTTTTTTTTTCTTTTCAGTATTGTTTGTCATTTTATCATAAAAAAGACTAACACCGCAACAACGTCTCCAAATTGTGCAACTGAAATATGGAAATGAGAAACGAGAAGATCCGCTGCTTCGAGCAACGGTTTATTCAGTGATGAGGCCCCTTTCTGGCTCATCGGAAACGCCATTAAAAAAATATCCGCATTTGGACTGTAGAGCAACCAGAAGAGATTAAAGAGCTGTCATTATACCCAGAGAAAACCATGGTTTGGTGCAGTTAATGGGCGGTTAAAAACATCGGTGCATATTTTTTTCAAAAATGATGATGGCCGAAACGTAATCGTGAATGGTGCTCGCTATCGCGCCTTGATATCGGACTTTTTGCTACCTGAAATTGAAGCCCGTAATCTTGACGGTATTTGGTTTCAACAGAACGGTGCCACTTGCCATACAGCAGCTCAAACAAGGGATTTATTGAGAGGTCATTTCAAAGAACAGCTAATTTCACGTACTTGACCGGTGAGTTGGCCGCCTAGATCGTGTGATACCACGAGATTAGATTTTTTCTTTGGGGCCACGTAAAGTCATAAGTCTACTCTGACACACCATCTACACGCAGAGAAAAAACATGGTTACTAAATGGTCACGGCAATTATAATATGTTCTCCACAATAAAAGTATGTTCTTCGCAACCATAGCATTGTTAACTGTATTTATTTTTGACAATAGTATAATTGCTGCAATATTAATATTGTTGAAATGTAACAATAGTATTATTGCCAAATTTAAAAATGAAAATATGGTTATAGCAACAATATAAATATTGTTGGTGCGACAAAAGTATTGTGTTTTGCAATTTATATTAACAATAATATGATTACGGCAATCATACTGTATGATTGTATTTTTCTTCATTTAAATATGCTTTTAAGAACAAATGTTATAGGTACGGATCTAATGCAAAAATAGTACTTTTTATCGAAATTAAAATTGTTTAAACAAGCTGTTTTGGCTTTATTTAACTAAAATATTTTTCATAAAACGCTTACGTTTATTTCAAATATTTTTTTTCTACTGTGAAATAAATCACTCGTGTTATTTTGAATTTAATGTCTTTTTGAATAATTTTCATAATTCAAGTCTATTGTTGACAACTTAAACCAATTCTAAAAAATAATATTGGGGATCAAATCTATTGTCTACAACTTAAACAAATTCTAATAAATTATATTGGGGATCATAGTATAATTGTGTGTGATCATACTATGGTTGTAGATATCATAACAAGGTTGCGTGTGAATGATACTATGGCTGTGAGGATCATACTATGGTTGTATATGAAACATACTATGGTTGTATATGAAACATACTATGGTTGTGAGGATCATACTATGGTTGTGGAGATCATAGTATGGTTGAGTGTGAATCATACTATTGTTGTGAGGATCATAGTATGGTTGTAGCACAACCATATACCCAACAATAGTATTATCCTCTTCGAATATTGTCACCACAACCATACTTTTTTTCTGCGTGTACCATTCAGGTTTTGGAAGCCAACATTACGCGTGTCATTAAAGCCATACCGGTCGAAATGCTCGAACGAGTATTCCAAAATTAGACATTCGGAATGGACACGCTGAGACTTAGTAGCGGTTAACATTTGAAGGAAATTGTATTTAAAAAAAATGGCATAAAATGTCCTTTCGAATGAACAACAAAGATTCCACACTTGATTTGATTTTTTTTTGTTTTTAAAAAAATTACCTCTAGACTGATCACCCGATATTTTATGGGCCAAGAAAATTTTTATTTTGCAACGGGTTTCCTTTTGGTTTTCCATTAAGATATGTCTTAAAAGAAATGGTATAGATTTTATTTCCGTAGAACATTTGCACATCCTGTCTCTAAGATAGGAGTGTCTTGTCTCCAAAAAAGGCAAATCATGTTGTATAACCAGTTCGGGCGTGTCAACAGAATTAGAAATATTATTGAACAAGCGTAAACGACACTCCACTGGTCTTATTATTTTAAATAGAAAAAGCGTTCGACACTGTTTGGCACAATGACTTAATATACAAGCTACTTTAGGCTAACGTGCCAAAATATCTGTGCAAGATTATAACTGAATTTTTAAATAACAGACAGATTATTGTGTCCGTAAATGCTTCACTATCATCGCCAAAAACAATCACGGCAGGCCCACCACAAGGTTCGATATTATCACCTTTATTATTTTCAATTTACACGTCAGACTTTACCCCCCATCATATTTGAAGACCGCATACTACGCAGACGACACTGCACTTATAACATCTGGCAAACTTACTAAGGGTCTTCTCACAAAAATGGAAAAAGGATTTGCAGCATGTAATAAATACCTTTATAAGTGGAAGATCAAAATAAACCCAATCAAAACCCAGGCTATAATATTTCCATTTAATAAGTCGCCTAAAAGGATACCAAGCCGCCAAATAAATGTGGGAAACTGAAGTAAGTATCTGAGAGTAATACTAGATAAAAAATTAAACTTTGGAAAACATATAGCTGAAAATTGTAAAAAAGGTTTAAGAATAATCAAATTGTGGCCACTAATTAACAAACGATCATCCCTTAATTTAATTAATAAAAACCTTATATATAAAAGTGTAATAAGGCCAGGAATTACGTACGCTTGCCCCATATGGTACAAAGCAGCAAAATCACATCTTAAAAAACTTCAGATTCTGCAGAATAAATGCCTTAAAATAATCCATAATAAAAACTGGAGATACTCTACACACCGTCTTCATCTTGAAACCGGCTACGAGAAACTTGGAGATTTCATCAACAGACTTAATAATAAATACTTTGAAAATATTGAAAATTCTACTTATCAATTGATAAGAGAATGTCAAGAATTACCTTGAAATAACATATTGTACTTCCAAATCACCAAATAGAAAATGATATGCTTATATTGTTTTACATGTAATACAAATATAGGCATACATATTTTCTAAACTATTTGAATATTCCTAAATTTGCATATAAAGGTTTACCTAATTTTCCTTTAAACATATTAAAAATCTAAGAAAAGAACTTAAAATCTGTGATAATACATCTTACTTGCTGTAATATATATTGATAAAAACTCAAACCTGAACATATGTAAAAACAAACCCATGTAAATAAAGATGAATTAATAAATAAAAAAATAAAAGAATGTCAACCAAACTCGAAACAAAGAGGCGATTCGAATATAATTTTTTTACCCATTTTTTTAAATAACCTACGAAATATGACCGATATGAAAGTATATACTTTTTTATCACAACTAAGGTTTTAAATTCCACTTGACTTAAATAATTTATCATACTCAGCTTTAACTTAACAGTTTTTGATACTTGAGAACCAACAATATTTTGGCCCACATTACTAATTTGATGCATAAAATGGTCCTACTTGTTTATAAAAACTTTATTAGATTCTTAAAAAAAATCAAGTTTAAAAAATCGTGCCAATAATTCAAACAACAGAGTAAAAATTTTCTATTCGAAAAATATAAACGTTTAAAAAAAAATTTAAAAAAAGAAAATCAATTAATCCTTATTGCCAATAATCTATAAAAACAACTAATACATAAACATATGTGACGCGCAAAATAGAAAGTGACCTAAGGTTAAAAACCAGTTTTGTTCAGGAGAGCCATTTTTAAGATTAGGTCCCTTTCTATTTGCGCTTAGAATCGTCGACTTCACTTTCATAAAACGCGCATATCTCTTGGAGGGAACACTTTTGGGGCATGGCATCGATCTCATTCGATGCTCAGATGTTGTCCACATCAAAAAAAGAAAAAAAATTAAAATTGATTTTTTTACCCTTAGGTCCCTTTTTCTATGCGCTGTCACATATAAAGTTTCCAAAATCATCCTAGTTAGTTAGGTTTACCGATACTTTGTCTCTTCAACCGATACTGGCAGACCCACTACTGAAAATTGTCGTGTATCCATTCAACATTCGGTTGGCTAAAAATTCGGTTGTGGCAATAAAAATGTTCTCTGTGTGCACTAATTTCTTCAATTTCAAAAATAATTTGACGGCTCATCGGTCGTTTATTAATTCAATGGAAGTTTAAGCTGAGTATTGACACGAGCCCGCCTTCTGCTTATGTAGCGGCATTCTCCGAACGTTTATCGGTAAGAATGATTCAACCTTGTGCTCGAATGCAACTGATAACAAATACAATTTTGCCTGTTCCGTCAAAAGAATAAACCAACTACGGTGATGATCACATTGCTGTCTTAACAGCATAAAGCCCAATTCCTCTGACGATATCAACAATACGAATATTTATAATATTTTCTCTAAGCGATCCCATACAAATAATATTAATTTCCAAACTTGTCCGACTTTTAATTGATTATCCAAAATATCCTTTCACGCAAACCTTGTACTTATAAGTACAATGTGAACGCTGAAAATGCAAGCATAAAACAAAAATCAATAGGAAATCGATCAGACCTTCAGAAATTCGGTTGGATTAACATGCTTCCTCTTGCAATCACCAATATTCCATAGCATTGATGGTAACATGGTTTGACATACCATACAATCGTAGGTACGATGCTATCACTGTACTTACAGCCAATATGTCGGTTGTAAAAACCGAATTCAGTAAAACTATTGGTTGCCACAACCTGCGGTTATGGAAACCAACCTATTATGTTGTACATGTACTCTAGTACAAGCACATATATTTCGGGTCCGGCAATAAAACACAATAATTTATCATTGGAAATGGTTTAATTTTTTTTACAAAATATTCCCCTTTAATATCAATACACTTTTGCATGCGCACAAACCAATTTTCGAGGCACTTTTTTCACTCCGATTGAGACAACTCCAAAACATGATTTTTTAACGCTTCAACAGCTGCTACGGGCGATGAAAAACGTTGGCCACGCATTTTTTTCTTGATGCTAGAGAATAAGAAGAAGTCATTGGGTGCCAAATCAGGGCTGTACGGTGGATGGCCCATCAATTCGACATCTTGACAGCTAAAATAACTCATCGTTTCAGCTGATGTGTGAGAGCTCGCATTGTCGTGTTGCAAAATGATCCGTCTTCTCTTATTATCTTTCCTAATTTCTTCGAACACTGTTGGCAGACAGATGGTTGTATACCACTCAGAATTGACCGTCCTACGTTACACTAAAGGCACTGTGGCAACTTGGCCGGTTATACCGAAAAAAATGCAAATTTCCTTCGCTGTACTTCTTCCACGAAGAACTTTTGTTGGATTTGGCCCGTCGTGAAAGACCCATCCGATCGATTGCTGTTTTGTTTCGGGTTCGTATGCATAGATCCATGATTCGTCACCTGTGATAATGTTATACACTGCTTTTGAGCTACCGCAGTTATACTTTTTCAACATCTCTTTGCACCAATCCATACGAGCCTTTGAGTATTCGTCAAATTATGTGGAATCCAACGAGAACAATTTTTTTCACCTCTTAATGAACATGCAATATCTTATTGATGCTTGTCATACTAATGCCCAAGAATGCCTCAATCTCGCGGTATGTCACATGTCGGTCTTGCTTAATCAGTTCACGCACTGCATCGATTGTTTCTGGCAAAGTGACCGAAGCTGGCCGTCCTTCACGAAATTCATCCTGGGGCAAACGGCGTCCGAGGCTGAACTCTTGGTACCAGCGATTAACAGTGGTTTTTGATGGAGCTTCATCGCCAAAAGTCGAAACTCGTTGATTTAAACACACTTGTCTCGTAAGCCACGCCGAAAATGGCCATTTTTTGACTGAGGTGCATTTTTCAACACACTGTAAACAAAACAATTAGCCCTCAAATGACAAAACGCTCTAAGTGAAGTTTTGCTAGAAAATGTCAAAGTTTGACAATGGAAGTTCCAGTTAGTATCTGGAAACACTAGTATTGTCAGGCCCGAAATATAATTAGCAACCCTCGTATTGCTACATTAAAAAACTAAAATAACTCTTTTTTCAGTGTGTGGAATTCATTTTTCTTTGATTCATGCAGAAGCTCATTCAATTTTATTAAATATAGCTTAATTAGTTTTAAAAATAATGAAATTTAAATGCCCCCTTGCTCGTTGATGCATGTGCGGCATCTTACCAAAACTTTGCTATTACTGCTTAAAGAGTTGAGACAGGAATAGCTGCAATTGTTTCTCGAGTTGGTTGCTTTAGTTCATTCAAATTTGTTGGTTTTGATTTGAAGACTTCCTGTTTGTACGTAATAAACCCACAAGAAAAAGTCAGGTGCAGTAAGGTCAGGCGTCCTGGGGGGCCAACGGAATGTGGAGTCTTTGAATATCAGCTTATTGGGAACTTTTTGTCGCAATTCTGCCATAATTGCCGGGCTATGTAAGGTGTTGCACCATTATGCTGAAACCACACAGAGTTGAACAAATTTCTCATTCGGCGTAGTTCTGAACAGAAAAACTCTGCACACATCCTCAAGTAACGGTCTCCAGTAACCATAACGGCGTGAACGTTTTCATCGAAGAAGTAGGCCCGACAATGCTGCACAGCACACTGTGGCATGAAGTGGATGCAATTCCGCCTCATGGAGTATCTGCGAGTCGGAAGCACCCCAAATTCGACAATTTTGTTTGTTTATGTTGACCTTTAAATCGAAGTGGACCTCATGAGACATTTTTTTTTCAAAGTTTTTATTTACAATCTGTCCAACTAAGGACAATAAGCAAATTGTATCATATTTAACAAATAACATAGATTGTTGAGCTCAAAACGAGAACAACAATATAAGAATATCTTACGATTAAATAACAATAATTTGCAAGTGTATGCACTATTTTAAAGCATTAAAATAAACTATAATTATTATATACGAGTATATTGCATCTACTTCCGAAATGGGAGGTCAAGGATGGGGTGGCGCTTCAGTCTTCTTGTTTCAGTGGTATCATCGAGCAATGAAATGGCCAGCGAGTTGCAGTGATCACTTAATCTTTGAAGGTAGTTTTCTGCATACCGTCTTATTTCATCTTTAACCATCGGAATGCTTAAGTCATTATGAATAGTGTTGTTAAATACGAACCACGGTGCTTTAAGTATAGTCCTTAATGTCTTAGACTGATATCTTTGTAAAATTTCGATATTCGAATTACTGGCAGTTCCCCAAAGCTGTATACCATATGTCCATACAGGTTTCAGTATGCTCTTGTATATTAGAATTTTATTGTGTATACTTAGTTCAGATTTGGAACCTAATAGCCAATATAGACGCCGGATTTTTATGTTTAAATGTTCTTTCTTAGATTTTATGTGTGCTTTCCACGTCAGCCTTCTGCCAATGTGAATCCCCAAGTATTTGACGCTTGGTGATTTTGGAATAACACAATTATTTATTAATAAATTAGGACAATTACCATTTCTCATAAATGTGACGTGAGTTGATTTTTCAGCATTTATTCTGATTTTCCATATGTTCATCCAGTTTTGAATGTTGTTAAGTTCGTTTTGAACGAAGTACGAAGCTTCTACCGGGCATAAACTACAGGATAGTATTGCGGTGTCATCTGCGTATGTCGCTACTAATACATCTTTCGTTGTGGGCATATCGGCAGTAAAAATGGTGTAGAGAACTGGACCCAGTACGCTGCCTTGTGGAACTCCGGCCCCGATTTCATTAATATCGGAATGTTCTTCATTTACTTTGACATAAAAACATCTCTGCGTCAGGTAGGATTTAAGGGCCAAATACATATGCCCAGGTAGGATTTTTTTAAGTTTGTAAAGCAAACCATCGTGCCAAACTCTCTCGAATGCCTGCTGAACGTCTAAAAATGCTCCGGAACAATATTTCTTGTTTTCCAATGTATCTCTAATATAGGCGATGATACGATGGCATTGCTCCGGAGTACCATGTTTATGTCTGAACCCAAATTGATATTCAGGTATGATATTATTTTTCTCTAGTACTGGTAGTATTCGTCTTAAAAATATTTTTTCAAATATTTTAGAGAAAGTGGCCAGTAAGCTGATTGGTCTGTAATAAGTGATTTCGTTCTCAGGTTTTTGAGGTTTTGGCAGCATTATTATTTCTGCGCATTTCCACTGAGATGGAAAATGATTTAAACGCAGAATCGAGTTGTATATTAAAGCTAAACATGTAATTGCTTTTTTGGAAGATTTTTTAAGATTTTTCCGTCAATTTGGTCATATCCGGGCGACTCATGAGACATGAAATGCAGTTCAACATGTTTCCGTCCTCTTCTGCCATTTAAAGCATCTTCCAAGCGAATCGGGAAGTCAGCTGCGTTCAGTTTGTTGGCCATTTGAATTTTATATGGGAAAAAGTCTAAATTTTTGTACATAATTGACAGCAATGGCTGTCTGCTTATAACCATTTGGGCAGATAAGCGCCTTGTCGAAACTCTAGGATTGTTTTATATGACAGCAGCTACAGCAGCGATTGTTTCCTCCGTCCGAACTGAAGGGTTTCGATGGTAAGGTTTTCTGTTGACTGTCCCATGCTCGTCAAAATAGTTAACAAGTCTCATTATGTTTCATCTGCTCGGAGGATTGCCGCCAAACATGAGCCTACACTCCCTTTCAAACGAAACTACGAACTCCAGTGCGTGGTAGGGGCGGACAATCAAATTCTTGTTTCAGTGTCCCATTTATCCATTTTTGTTAAGTCTAAAAATAAATTTGCATAATAAAAAAAACTAACCAGATTCAATAAATAGAAAAACTGTTATTACATTTTTTTAGTGGCTTTCATTAACCACCCTGTATCAGGTTTTCCATTAAGGACATAAGAATTTTATATGTTTATAAAATAATAAAAAAAATATAGAGTTCAAATTTATTCCAGGTGCAGTGTAAATTTTACATTTTAAGCATGAAATTCGATTTTGGTCATATGACCACCACGAGCCGGTGTACAGCGATTTATTTTTTGAACCCAATTTTCCACCACTCTGCACACATTTCGACCGGACCGTTGGCAATTACCCGTTGGATGTTCTCTATGAGCTCGTCTAAAGTTGTTGGCTTGTTGGCAATGACTTGATGTGGCCTCATAAAAAGAAATCCAATGGCGTTAAACCGCATAAACTTTCACCGAATTTGCCTTTCAGTAATTCGATTGTAACGCGTACTGTGTGTCTAGTGGCACCGTCTTGTTGAAACAACATATCGGCGATGTCAAGCACATCCAATTCTGGCCAAAAATAATTTTCCAACATGGCACGATAGCGCTCTTCATTGATGGTAATATGACGATTGCCTTCACCTAAGACAAAATACGGCCCAATCACACTTCCGGCATGAAAACCACACCATACAGTAATTTTTTGCGGATGCAATTGTGCCTCTTGTAGCACATGTGGGTTAGTTGCTGTCCAATAACGTATATTTTGTTTATTGACAAAACCACTGAGCCAGAAATGAATTTCAACGCTGAAGAGAGCGGTACGGCGTCTCTTTGGCGACGGATCATCCTAAAGTAAAAGTTTGGATCCTAATTTATCCACTATAGCACGCACAGCCTGTCAGGTGGGATGGCTATTACCCTTTTAAGGTTGCGACCACCAACTCAGAATTTCGGTAGTAATTTTTAATAAATTCCAAATGTTGAATGAAGTCCGGTATCTCGCGATAGCCGACCTCATTTTCGAAGAAGTCCGACACGATAACGCCGACAGCCCATAAACTGCACCAAACAGTCACTCTTATGGAATGCATCGGCTTTTCAACAAACACTCGTATATTCTCATTTTCCCGAATGTGGCAAGTCTGCTTGTAAATATTCCAGTCATTGTTCATGAAGTCATTTGGTCGATTAAGCTGACCAAAAAAAACTCGAAGTGCACGAAATGCGCCTAACGCACTGCTCAATTGTTTACCTCTCCATTGTTGAGTTTGTCAATCACTGAAACAAAGAAACGACAATTTAAGTTGGGCAAAAACCTTGACGATAAGGTGTGACCTACAATAAACATCGTGCATTATGGTTGGACCACCCTTTATATTCTTTATTGGGTATCTGACCAATATTTCGTGGTATTGAAAACGGAACGTCAAATTTAACATGCCATCGGTGGGAAGTAAAAAAAAGTTAGTCCGCACGTGAAAATTATGAACTTTCTTTCCCATTACAACAACAACAAAAACTAAAAAACCGAAAAACCCGACAGCTAAAAAACGGGTAAACCGACCTGTCGGGTTTTACCTATTTTGAAAAACTAATTGTTGGGTTGGTTCTGTAACGGAGTGTCTGTTTTTAGCTTTTGGGCACTCTATTGATGGACACTCTAGTGATGAAGTCATTTCGTAATAGGGGATCATTGATTCGGCTTCCGTTTTCCCATCATGTCTCTACAAAAGGTCTTAAACATATCTTGGTGTGATTGTCAGTTTAAGAATTGAAGCTCAGGTGTTAGCAAAGTTAACACAAATACAGCGATTATGCCGACATGTGAGTTATTTACTTGTTGCTGATGTATGTATGTGAGAACAAGGAAACAAAGAATGCCTTAAAAACATACAACAACGACAGCAAATAATTATTTGGTCGATTATGCTGACCAAAAAAAAAACACGAAGTGCACGAAATGCGCTTAACGCACTGCTCAATTGTTTACCTCTCCATTGTTGAGTTTGTCAATCACTGAAACAAAGAAATGACAATTTAAGTTGGGCAAAAACCTTGACGATAAGGTGTGACCTACAATAAACATCGTGCATTATGGTTGGACCACCCTTTATATTCTTTATTGGGTATCTGACCAATATTTCGTGGTATTGAAAACGGAACGACAAATTTAACATGCCATCGATGGGGGGAATTCAAAAATTAATCCGCACTCGCAAATTATGACCATTCTCTCCTTTTACTACAACAACAGCGAAACAACTAAAAAATCTGACAGCTAAAAACCGGGTAAACCGACAAGTCGGGTTTTAGCTATTTTGGAAAAACCAATTGTCGGGTTGGTTCTGTAACGGAGTGTCTGTTTTTAGCTTTTGGGCACTCTATTGATGGACACTCTATTGATGAAGTCATTTCGCAATAGGGGATCATTGATTCGGCTTCCGTTTTCCCATCATTTCTCTACAAAAGGTCTTAAACATATCTGGGTGTGATTGTCAGTTTAAGCCTTGAAGCTCAGGTGTTAGCAAAGTTAACACAAATACAGCGATTATGCCGACATGTGAGTTATTTACTTGTTGCTGATGTATGTATGTGAGAACAAGGAAACAAAGAATGCCTTAAAAACATACAACAACGACAGCAAATAACTAACATCGCCAGCAATACATAAGTGAGAATGTCCCGAATGAAACGAAATGAATAGAAAAGCGACAACATTTGCAGCAGCAACAACTGCAACGACGACAAAACGCTCAGGACGAGGACGACAACGGCAACGATAACGACAGTGACAACGTCAACAAAGTGCACAGTTTAGTTGCAGGATGACTTAAGGGTTTAAGCCGGAAGGAACACACATCCACACACACACAATGCCGTTGATTCGTCGTTGTTGTTCGCCGTCCTCCATTTCTATGCACCAGCGAGCAACTAGGGAATAAATTCGTTTTTGTTTCGAACTGCTCGCAGTATTGTTAACAAATTCATTTCATTTCCTTTCATTGTTACGCGCATCAAATGCGATTTTCTACATTTTAATTGTTGTCGCCTTCATCATGGCAGCCGGTTGGTCTGTCGGTCGGTCGGTGTTGGTGTGGGTGCTGTTCGCTATCGTAGTCATCGGTGACGTCGTCTGCGCCATCATTGTAGGGACACGTTTCAGAGTTTTCAAACCAGGATATTTTTAAAGTTGAATTTCGTGGGATTGTAATGTGACACAAATGGAAAATAATAGCTGAAGAATATAAAATTTATCAGCAAAGTGGCTGCCGCATTCGCCCAG
The DNA here is from genome assembly GCA_963513945.1 of Hydrotaea diabolus. Taxonomy (NCBI): domain Eukaryota; kingdom Metazoa; phylum Arthropoda; class Insecta; order Diptera; family Muscidae; genus Hydrotaea; species Hydrotaea diabolus. Next base: position 108,734,878 of record OY740719.1, on the reverse strand, counting down.
CACTGTCCACAAGATCATTTTGCATTATAAACGAACTTTAAATTTGCTTAAGAACAAACTACGAGTTCTTGAGCAAATTTATTTCTGATTTTTATTAAACAAGTCGGTTAAAATTTGAGATCTGTTTACGAGGGCTGCTTTATATATTTCTGGCCTAATAATGAAAATGCGAATATTTATCAACAAAAATGGTTTTATTGTATTTCAAAGTAATCTCCAGCTTGATTTATACACTTTTGCATAAGCTCAAACCAATTGTCGAAGCACTTTTTCCACTCCGATTGAGACACCTCCAAAACATTGGTTTTTAACGCTTCAACAGCATCTTTTGGCGACGAAAAACGTTAACCAGGCATTTTTTTCTTGATGTGCGGAAATAAAAATAATTCATTGGCTGCCAAGTCAGGGCTGTACGGCGGATGACGCATCAATTCGACATTATGGCCGCTCAAAAAGGCGCTGGTTTGAGCCGATGTGTGAGAGCTCGCATTGTCATGGTGCACAATGATTCGTCTTCTCTTGTTCGTTTTTCGAATTTTTCCGAAGACTTCAGGCAAACAAACTGTGGTGTACCACTCAGATCTAACCATCCTACGTTGCTCAAGCGAAACAGTCGCCACATGACCAGTTTTTCCGAAGAAACAGGCGACCATTTGCTTCGAAGTGCTTCTTTTACGAACAACTCTCGTTGAATTTGGCTGGTCTTCGAAGACCCACACGGTCGATTGCTGTTTTGTTTCGAGCTCATACGAATAGATCCATGATTCGTCACCTGTGACGATCTTATAAACGTCTTTTGAAGCACTGCGATCGTATTTTTTCAAAATTTCTTTGCACCAATCGACACGAGCCTTTTTTTTCAGCGATTGCCAAATTGTGCGGGATCCAACGAGAACAAACCTTTTTTACGGCCAGGTGTTCATGCAATATCGAATGTATGCTGGTGGAAGAAATGATCAAGGATGCTTCTATCTCACGGTATGTCACATGATGATCTTGCATTATCAGTTCATGCACGGCATCAGTGTTCTCGGCCGTTTTTGGATGACCTTCACGACCTTCGTCTTTGACCGAGCCTTGGCCACGATTGAATTTATTAAACCATGCTTCATCGCCATATAAAGATTTAAGTTCATCGATGCACTCTTGTCGTGATAATCCACGTCGAAATTTGTGAAAAATTATCGCACGAAAATGTTCACTAGTTAATTTAATTTTTTTGCCAAGTTGATTTTTTCGAGTCACTGTAAACAACACAAATGATGTTCGTACTTCAAAACGTTCTGAGTACGTTTATGCTAAAAAAAATGCCAGACTTTCCAATGGAAATGTCAGATGGCGCCAGGGAACACTTAGTGTTACCTAGGCCAAAAATATATATGTGTCGCGCAAAATAGAAAGGGACCTAAGGCTAAAAACCGGTTTTGTTCAGAAAAGCCATTTTAAAGATAAGGTCCCTTTCTATCGTCGACTTCACTTCCATAAAACGCGCATATCTCTGGCAGGGAACACTTTTGGGGCATGGGATCGGTCTCATTCGATGCTCAGATGTTGTCCACATCAAAAAAAAAGTGAAAAGTTGATGGAAAGTTTTGTTCAGGAGAGCCATTTTAAAGATTAGGTCCCTTTCTATTTGCGCTTAGAATCGTCGACTTCACTTTCATAAAACGCGCATATCTCTGGGAGGGAACACTTTTGGGGCATGGAATCGGTCTCACTCGATGTTCAGATGTTGTCCACATCAAAAAAAGAAAAAAAAATGAAAATTGATTTTTTTACCCTTAGGTCCCTTTCACTATGCGCTGTCACATATAGAGAAGCCGTAATAGAAAAGGGGAATTTTGAAACTTCTCGGGATACGGGTATTTGATTAGCGTTTTTTATGTTTGCACATTCGTCTCAAACATATTTGCTGAGTTGAGTTTGTTTGTGTTTATTTTAGTTTCTTTGTGAGAGGCATTACAGCTTGCTTTGGCAATTTTCTGCTGTGGAAAAAAATGGATTAATAAACTTGCATCAAATTTTGTGTAAAAAATGATATAAAGTGCCCAAAAGCACTACAATTTTGAAAGTGGCATAGGGTGATTCTAACGGGTTATCAATCTAGGGTTATTCGTTTTCAATAGGAGGCTTTCACAGATTAAGCGTGATTTGTGTAAAACTTTAGTTTTTACTTTCAGTATTGTTTGCCATTTCATTATGGAAAGACTTACACCCCAACGATTTAGTGTTTGGGCTTCTCAAAAGCTTGAAGAAGATCTCACTTTTTCAACCAAAAATTTTGTTCAGTGATGAGGCCCATTTCTGGCTCAACGGCAAAGTCAATAAACAAAATTGCCGCATTTGGGCTGAAGAGCAACAAGAAGTGGTTCAAGAGGTGCCAGAGAAAACCACGGTTTGGTGCGGTTTATAAGCTGGAATCAAACGGTCCATGTGTTTTCAAAAATGATGATGGCCGGAACGTAACCGTGAACGGTGCTCGCTATCGCGCCATGATATCGGACCTTTTTTTTATCAGAAATAAGAGCCCGTAATCTTGACGATATTTGATTTCAACAGGATGGCGCCACGTGCCATATAGCTGCTCAGACAATGCATCTATTGAGGCGTCATTTTAAAGAGCAGGTAATTTTACGTTTTAGACCGATGAGTTGATATTTATGGTTTACGGCTACCTAAAATCCAAAGTCTATGCTGACAAACCAGCTACGAATCAAGTTTTTGAAAGCCAAAATTTCATTTCATTTCTTTATTGACATGTAATTCGAAGCCCATTGGGGCCTATTAAAGCTAAATTACAATATGCATCAAAATGTTAAATAGAACATCATAAACTACTAGAGAAAATTCAGTATAAAATCAAATAAATAATATAAATCAAAAAAATCCTAATATTTCCTAATAAAAGAGAAAAAAAACCTGATGAAAGCATATAAGTGATAATCAAGAAACCGAAAAAAAACATATAAATAAAAGCATTACTCTGTACTTGAACGAAAATGTTCCATTAAATGTTTACGAAATGTCATGGAAGTCAAATTAAACTGCTTGACAAAATGTTAAATAGTCGGGCTACTCTTAATTAAGCGTGTAGTTAACGTCAGACCGGTCGAAATGCCCGAACGAGTCATCCAAAATTAGACCCTCAAAATGGACACCCTGTGGCGATGTTGTGGCAACATTAGAAAGAAATTATATTCAAAAAATAAATGGCATTTGATGTCCTTTCGAATGAACAATAAAGATTCCACACTTGATTTGAATATTTGTATATTTTTTTTATTTTGAAAAAAGTACCTTCCGTTACTGAGAAAAATGTTTACAAGTGGTACAAGCTTTTGAAAGAAGGTCTAAAAGATGTAAATTACGACTACTCCCTTCTTTAACGATGCATCACAATAAAAAGCTATAAAATGTTAAGAAAGTAAAGTAAATTGTTAAGAAGAATCATCGAATCATTATTAGAGAATTTCCAAAGGATGTCGTCATATCGGTTGACTCAAGCCATTCCATACCATTTCGGAGATTTTAGGCATGAAGCTAAAATTGCTCACTCGTCACTGCTTGTTCGTAATTTGTTGGCCGAAAGAAATGCCGTAAGCATGCCTTAGCCATCGTTTTTGCCAGATTTAGTCCCCTGTGATTTTTTCCTGTTTCCAAAATTGAAGAGACCCATAAAAGACGGCGTTTTGCGATTATTGTCGAGATAAAACCCGAATCGCTGAGAGAGCACAAGGCCATACCAAAAATTGCATACCAGGAGTGCTTTAAGGAGTGTAAAAAACCCAGGCTTTTTTGTGTTTTAAATCTGAGGAGAAATGCCTTGAAGGGGACAACATAGAAATCAATGAAAAAATAAATATTTTTTTATAAAAATAAAATTTCACTTATTCGATTAAACGGACCTCATACAAGTTTTATTTTAAACAATTTCATTCCTCTGGCTACCTTGCTGAGTTCGCGGTAGCGCATCCTGTCATCCCAAATTTTCAGTCTTTTTGCTTTACTCTTAATTGGGGGATCCCCCTACTTGCGCAATGCATTGCGTTTGCAATTGAAAGAATAGTAAAGGCAAGAATTAGAGAAGGAGCAGAGTTTGTTCATATTCGACTTAGAGTGTCCAAAAAAACGTGTTTTTTTAGAAAACCGGCATTTCGGATTTCTCTCAAAACCATCCTTTGAAAATTCGGGCTTTTTTTAAATAAAAACCCCGATATACCATTTTAGTCTTGAATGGAAAATATTTTCTTTATCTGAAGTGAAGTAATTTTCCCAATTTGAATGCATTTGAATCAATTGTTGCCAAAATTGGTTTGAGTTTTTTTCAAAATAATCTAGTAAAATACCTATTAAAATGGAGGCCGGTGGTGGAGGACTGTTATTATATTATTATTATACCCTCTAATTCTGGATATACAGAAAAACAAATTGCAAGCAGGTTTTTGCATCCCTTGATCGGGCTCCAAATTTACGCAGATTTTAAAAATTAGGTCATATTTGAATTTGTGTGAGACCTTCTTTGTTTTCAATTTAAAATAGGTCAGATTTTGGATTATCACCCAAATTTACCCAAACTGCAAAAATACATTTTTTGTGGCTTCGTTAGAAAATTTTAAAGTTGTTTTAAAGTCAAATGTCCATGTCTGTTGGAAGTCATTTTGAACCTTCTTTATATAAGTATACTACTTATATATTAAATTTGATCGAAATCGGAATGAATATGGTATTTCTAAAGAGGTTGTATGTTCTTTTGGGAGGGATCTTTGTACTAGGCTTTGTAAAAACGTGGATCGGTGTTACCCATTTTTATCTGAGCTCATTACTGAACGAAATGAACTGTGCCAAATTTCATCAATATTAGATGTTGAATGTGTCTTCTAGATTAATTGGCTCGTATTTTGAACAACCCAAAAAATGCAATAACCGAAAAGACTGACAGCAGAAAACCGGGCAAAATGGGCATGTCCGCCTTAAGCTATTTCCAAGACACCGACTGAAGAGTTGGGACATAAAAGCCGGAATGTCGGTATTCTGTTTAGGTTTTGGGCACTCTATTTCAACTCGTATCAATATAAATCATCAGGAGCAAGAAAGACACCATTAGCCGGGGGTTCATTCACATTCGAACAGTCCAGCTTAAGAAACGAACTTTCTCTATCATGCACAGTGCGCGCCACCGTACAGATGGTAATAAACGAGGGAATAATATTCTTTTTATTCACGGTTTAACATTCATGTCCCGGAAAGGAGATAAAATATCTAAGAGAGCTCCTTTCATGAAAATATCGACAGCAGGCAATTCGCGTCCCGACGAAAGGTCTATATTTTCGAATAGCCCCCATAAACAGATCCTTTCCGATTTTAGAACGTTAAGCTGTAAAAGCCACATATCCACACCCAAATTTCGCACAGTGCATAAGAGTAACAACACATATATGTGACAGCGCATAGAGAAAGGGACCTAAGGGTAAAAAAATCAATTTTCATTTTTTTGATGTGGACAACATCTGAGCATCGAATGAGACCGATCCCATGCCCCAACCTTGTTCCCTCCCAGAGATATGCGCGTTTTATGAAAGTGATGGTACACCAAAGATACACGTATTTAAATCTTTAAAATGGCTCTCCTGAACAAAACTGGTTTTTACCCTTAGGTCCCTTTCTATTTTGCGCGTCACATATGGTTTTACGAGTATTGGACCATATCGGTCTAATTTTTCAAATAGCTCCTATTCAAAGATCCCTCCATCCCTTAATGCAGGACCATTTCTGAAAGCCACATATAACACCCGACCACGCCCAAATTTTGCATGGTGCGTTATGAGCGACCATTAATTAACTGTGACGAAACTCGACCACATAGGTCCATATTTTATCACAGCCTCCACACAAAGGTATTTCCAGATTTAAGAATGTGCAGCCTTAGAAGTCACATCCGATTCCCACCAAATATCGCATAAAGCGTTACAAGATATCATCACCCATGTTCTGTAAAATTGGACCATATCGGTTCATGTTTTCGAATAGTCCCCACCAAAAGGTCCCTTTTGATTTGAGGTCCTGCTGCCTTCGAAGCCACAAATTCTTATCCATCACGTTCAAATTTTGTGTGGTACGTAATGAGCGACAAATAAGTAATTAGCTCTAACCCATTGAGTCCGACCTTGTGCAAGCTTAAGATTTAGGAGCTCAATCCTGTGAATAGCAGAATGGTGTAGGGTATCTTGTTTTTGTTTAATTTTAACGAGATCGTATTTAATATGTGGCCGAGCTTCTGCTACTATCGCCAAATTTAAGGTCGATTGTAGCCATCAGTGGGGCATTCTTGGCGATTTCTTTAAAATCTTTATGGGTCAGCTATTTAGTATTGCAAAGAGTGATCAGCAGACTTTTTTCGTCAGAACTTTAAAGCTTGGAAGCTTCTACAGGGTCGCCCAAATGAGATCTAGTGATGTTAAATACGTATAACTCTTATAATAACGGTTTTTTTTAAATGATTCATTTTTATATGTTACTCGTAAATACATTTTATGGAAATTTAACGTGACTATGTGTGAAATATGACATCAGACAAATGACCACCATTTTGCTCGATACAGGCATTGGCTCTTTTTAGCGCCAAGCTGCTGCACAGCTTCCACGTTCTCTTCAGTACGAATATTTCGATGAGCACCTCTTCCTTGACGGTCGGCAACTGAACCCAGTTCCTCAAAACGGGGAACTAAACTTGTAATCGTGGAAGATGTGGGCGCTAATCTTACGTTAAAAAAACAGCGATAATTTCTCTGAGTCAGAACAATTGATCGTTGAGAAGCAAAATAAAAATCGATAATTTTAATACGTTGTTGTGGATCATATATCTTTTCAAGTTATAGGCAAGGTGATTTAAACTACGAATACCCACATGTGTGATAGCCTACATAGGCAATAATCGCCTCATTTAAAATTTCCAAGAGTTCAGTTATAATCTGAAAAAAGAAAATATAAATTATGTTAAAAAATAAAAAAAGTTATTGTGTTTCACATCAGCTGGTCTTATTTGGGCCACCCGTTATTAGAGCTACGAAAATGTAATTTCCCTACTATGTGATGATATCGGACGGATACCAATTTTGGCAAAGTCCATTGTAGTAGTGACTTCCGGAGCTTTCGAAATTTTCATAGCGAAGGGGAATATAGGTTCCAAATACAACAAATATAGTGCGTGGATTATTTTTCTGAGTAAACATACCTCTCTGATCTAAATAAGGACGATTCTAGATGTCTGTTAATGCTTGAAAGCATACAAAATAATTTACAGCCCACCTCGTTCGTGTGGAGGTGCTAAAATAAGCGAAAGTCATGCCTTTGGAAAACATTTTTGTGGGTTTCGGATAGTGTCATTTGTGTGAAAGGTACATGCAACAAGGGGCGTGGCTAAGACTTCAATTTTCGTAAGCGAGTGTAATTTATAAATGATTATTTAATTCAATAGCTTTTATAATTATGCAATAACAACAATCCTTTAGTTTAATTAATAATTCTTTTAATTTGTAAATGATTACATAATTGAATTGAAGCGTTTAAATAATTATGCAACAACAATAATCCTTTAGGCACTGTGGAAAAATATTACGACATGCAACTTTTAAAGACGGTTGCTTTCTCCTTTCTAAATTTATCGTGCGAACCAGCCGGCAGACACCAGACGAACATATCTCAAATACCTTAAAAAGCCAGGAAAGGGACTTGCTTATTTAGGCTCAGAAAGGCTTTTTTCGATGTGTTTCAGTTTTTGTCCGTGCCAAATGACAAAAACTCTTTTACTCTAAAGGGTAAAGACATTTCTGAAGGCATTCCGGAAGAACTTCAAAATACCTTCTAGCAAGCCCTCTTAAGACCACCTTCCACATTTAAAGACTTTCTGACATTCCTGATGATCTTTGATATACATCCCAGAAGAAATAGATTTTCAAGAAGGCCTTCTTATTACAGGTCTAATTTACTAGGAAAGTCAAGAAACGGATTTGGTAAACATATAAGTGACAGCGCATAGAGAAAGGGACCTAAGGGTAAAAAAATCAATTTTAATTTTTTTTTGTTTTGTTTCGATGTGGACAACATCTGAGCATCGACTCAGACCGATCCCATGCCCCAAAAGTGCTCCCTCCCAGAGATATGCGCGTTTTATAAAAGTGAAGTCGACGATTCTAAGCGCAAATAGAAAGGGACCTAATCTTTAAAATGGCTCTCCTGAACAAAACTGGCTTTTAACTTTAGGTCCCTTTCTATTTTGCGCGTCACATAAATAGGTTTTGAAAGGCTTTTTTTGATGTGTCACGGGTTTTGTCCGTACCAAATGATAAGAACCTTCTTACCCTGAAGGGTAAAGACATTCCTGAAGGCATTTTAAAGGCATTCCGGAAGATCTTCAAAGACCTCCTGGCTGGCCTTCTGAGGACTTGCCAGCAAGCCTTCCTAAAGGGTTTGAAATATGAAAAAAGTACAAAAGGCTTGTCAGAAATTTATTTTCACAAACATTTTCTAAAATGCCATCTTAATACTGATCTTCTAGAATTCATTGTCATACGAACATTTCTTTGCATCAAATTCCTGCCGCTGTTGTACTAATGAAAGACTTTAGTACAAACCTAATTTCATAATTCCCCTTCCAACTGCAATGGTGAATTTTTCTCTAACTCGTGTAATGCCAGCCCTACTATGTTCGTGTGTATTTTGAATTTTGACCCAAAAAGTTGCAAATAACGATTGTTTAAATAAAAAATCGCTAAACTACAACAAACAACAACTGAACGACTGCTATGAGGAAACAATACCTTTGCTTTATAAAGAATTTTTTGTTTATTCAAACGCTAGAGAAGTGAAATGAAACTCTTCGTGCAAACACACATGCACCTGGTGCATGGATGTTGGAGTGTCCAAAAAAACCAGGGGTTTTAGAAAACCGCCATTTTAAGGTTTTTTAAAACCGTTTTTAAACCCGATTTTCGTTTTTTTAAGCAAAAAAACCGGCATTAACCGACATTTCGGGTTTATCCTTTTATCTAGGAATGATAAATATTTTCCAAATCAGATGAAAAGTAATAGTGCCCTGGAACAGCTCTAAATTTATTCAGATTTTAAAAATAAGGATATATTTGAATTTCTGTTTTAGATACCCAAATGAAAGGGACCTAAGGGTAAAAACCAGTTTAGTTCAGGAGAGCCATTTTAAGTGTATCTTTGGTGTAACTACCATCACTTTCATTTTACGCGCATATCTCTGGGAGGGAACACTTTTGGGGCATGGGATCGGTCTCATTCGATGCTCAGATGTTGTCCACATCAAAAAAAGTGAAAATTGATTTTTTTACCCTTAGGTCCCTTTCTCTATGCGCTGTCACATATATAAATTCGCCAGATTTTCGGACATAGGGACTGTCACCTAAATTTCTCCAAACTGCTAAAATAAACAAAAGGTCCCGAAACAGAATAAAAACTTTTCAAGTCATAGTAATGATAAAAGGCCGAATAAATGTAAACAAAAAAAAACATAAGGATTGGTACGCCCTAATGTGCAACGCATGTACACACACTTTATACTTTTGCATCTATGGCTTTCAATGAAAGCCTTTGCGAAACGGAATTGGTGGCAATGATATTGCGCTATGAAGATTGCTCTACGCACAGTTAGAAGATAATACGCGAAGAGTAATTCTCATTAATTTGAATGAGACTTCCGTATAAGTCATTTGATTTGTTGCCGAAGTAATCGTTGCTAAAGACTGCTGAAAAAAACCTTGGCGGGTTTAGAAACGGCTGTACAGTCTGCCTGGGAACCATAGCCAATACATATCAACGAATTTTTTGGTCGTTTCTGAAAAAGAAACAACAAAAAGTCTCGAACCAGAATAACAACTTTTCAAGCCATAATAATTTTATATTGTATATAACATTATATAGTAATCTTTAAGCCATATGTCCATGTATAGGGGCCCAGAAAAGTTTTGCGGTCTATATCGAAACCTAGGCCGATTTAACTTAACTCAGTCCAAAATTAGTTGTTTGTCATTCGAAATATACCATAACAAATTTGATTGAAATCTGGACTGAAGTGGATGTTCTAGAGCTGTTGTATGTTATATCTGTAGAAATACTTGCACTGGGGCTTTATCAAAACGTGGACCGATATAACCCATTTATATCTGAGTTGATTACTGATCCATCGTAATGACTTGTACCCAATTTTATTAATATTGAATGTTCTATAGGGAGTTTTTTTAGACTAGCGGTTTTTAAAAAAAGAAATAAAACGCATATAATTTAATGTTATGGCCAAGAATTTGGCTTTACTATAAAGATAGGGGTTTGCCATTATGTATTAAAATGATTTTGGGCAAGTGGCCGCGCCTTGCCTGAATTAATTTAAGCCGAGAGGTCCATTTTTCGATCAGTTTTTGCAGCATTTTTTTAGACTAGCGGTTTTTAAAAAAAAGAAATAAAACGCATATAATTTAAAGTTATGGCCAAGAATTTGGCTTTACTATAAAGATAGGGGTTTGCCATTATGTCTTAAAATGATTTTGGCAAGTGGCCGCGCCTGGCTCGAATTAATTTAAGCCGAGAGGTCCATTTTTCGATCAGTTTTTGCAGCATTTGTCCAGTGGTGTTAAATCGCACGATCTTGGAATCAATGCCACAGGCCCGCGCTCACCAAAAGTTTTCTTCACTAAATTGATTGTTTCGTTGGCTGTATGGCATGTAGCGCGTTCTTGTTGAAACCAAATGTCGTCAAGATTATGGGCTTCAATTTCAGGTAGCAAAAAGTCCAATATCATGGCGCGATAGCGAGCATCATGCACGGCAACGTTCATAACTTTTGAAAAAATATGGACAGATGATTTCACCAAACCGTGGTTTTCTCTGGCAGTAATGGCACCTATTAAATCACTTCTGGTTGCTTTTTAGCCCAAACGCGGGAATTTTGTTTATTGACTTTGCCGTTGAGCCAGAAATGGGCCTGATCACTGAACAAAATTTTGGTCGAAAACCGCGGATCGTTCCGTTTCTCACGCTCATTTCCATAATACAGTTGTCAACATTTAAACGAAATAATATTCAAAAAATAAACGGCATAAAATCCCTTAAATGAAACCTCAAATCTACACTTGACTTGATTTTTTGTACTTTTTTATTTTTAAAAAATACCTCTGTATTAATCACCCTATATGTGGCTTCAAAACTAATGACAATAAATTGGTTGAATATATGTATGGGAGCTACATATATCTGAATGATACCCGATATTCAAAAAAATCAACAGCCCTTATCCAAAATCTTACTTTTGCAAATTTCATGAAGATCGGAAGGACAACAATTGCAACCAGTGGTTTGAAAACAAGCTTTAGAAAGTCAGCAGACGAACAGATGGAATGACAGATATCGTAAAATCGAATCAACTAGTGGTTCTGACTCTAGGGGTACACTAAAAGGTGGGTCTAGCTTAAATATTTTTAGTATTAACGTATTTCGTACTTAAATTTTCTTTGCCTTTATGTACAACTACGAAAAAACCGAAACCCGGAAAAAACGACAGCAAAGAACCGGGTGAGCCGACATGTCAGTTTTTAGCTATTTCTGCGTCTGTCAAGCTTGGACATAAAAACCGGAACGTCGGTTTTCGGTTTCGGTTTTGTACACTCTAATGTTAGTGCAAATACGTTTCAATTCTAATTGGAACTAACGCTGATTTTGTATTCTCTCTACGTGCACAGAGACGATTTCAATTGCGAAATTCATCGCTAGTTCACGTGTGATGCAGGCAAATAACATTAAATCAAGTTATTCCCCAACACATACACGTGTACTCGTATATGTGAAAGTTATCCAAAAACGTACACAACATTCAAAGTTGACTGCATTTGAGCGGTAAGAAGTTTTAAAAGACCAAAGATACAATTTGGCTGCTGAAAGTTTAGATTTGGTAAGATTGAAGGATTTAGAGGTTTCCGTAGATCTTAGGTGCTTTAAAACCGTTCCTCTTTCCACTTAGGCATGTGTGTACTCAAAGCCAATAGGCGTGTTCGATTAGTGCTGACTTATTTACGTGTAAGCGGTCGCTAAGGCGATAATTTTCAAATGTTACGAGGTATTGAACAGAGACCCTGTAAAGTAAATATATTTTTAATTGTCGTAAAATTCTAGAACGATCTAGTCATGCCCGTCCTACCTTCCGTGTGTCTCTTGAAAGCACGATAGTGGCCAAACGAATCAATCTAAAATCCTGAAATTTTGCATGATGATGGCTAATGGTCTGACCATTAGTTATCTATTTAGCTGTTTGGGAATCTATATATAAAGGGTGATCCATCTATAGGTATTTTTCCAGAAAAAAAATATATAAAAATTCAAATCAAGTGTGAATTGGTATTTTGAAAGGACATTGAATGGCATTTATTTTTTTGAAAATAAGTTTTCGAAAAAAATTTTGTTCAGTGATGAGGCCCATTTCTGGCTCAACGACAAAGTCAATAAAAATAAAAATAAAAATAAAAATTTGCCAAAAGGCGCCATTATACCCAGAGAAAACCACGGTTTGGTGTGATGGAATCATCGGTGCATATTTTCTCAAAAATGATGATGGCTGAAACGTAACTGGATGGTGCTCGCTATCGCGCCATGATATCGATCTTTAGCTACCTGAAATTATAGCCCGTATTCTTGAAAACACTAGGATTCAACAGGATGGTGCCACTTGCCATACAAATACTCAAACAAAGGATCTATTGAGAGGTCATTTCGAAAATCGGCTAATTTCACGTTTTGGACAAGTGAGTTGGCCACCTAGAACGAGTGATATTACACCTTTAGACATTTTCCTTTGGGGTTACGTAAAGTCCAAAGTCTTTGCTGACAAACCAGCTACGATTCAGGTTTTGGAACCCAACATTACGCGTGTCATTAAAGCCCTACCGGTCGAAATGCTCGAACGAGTCATCCCAAATTGGACCCTCAGAATGGAAACCCTGAGAAGTAGTTGCGGCCAACATCTAATGGAAATTATATTCAAAAAATAAATGCCATAAAATGTCCTTTCAAGTTACCAATAAAGATTTCACACTTGATTTGAATTTTTATATTTTTTTTTAGTTCTGAAAAAACACCTCTAGATGTATCACCCTATAGTATACAACGATGTCTAACAACCAATCTTGGATCGATGTGGACTATATAAGCTATTTTTTTTTAAATAAAGTCCTCGTTACAATTGTCTGGCTTTAAGATAACTATAGAATTTATTCATAAAGCCAAAAAATAATTATATTTGCAGTTTGACTTAATTTTGTTGACAGACCCTTAGCCCGGCAATATTATCCATTCAAACATGGACCTATGGTATCAAAAACAATGACATTTTCTTATAAGTTCGAATATGACCTTATTTTTAAATCTGGGTTGGGAAAATATACGAGTACTCTATTCTTAAGCAAGGGGTAATGGTGGTTTTTTATTTGTAAAAATCTCTAAAAAAAAAGGCGGTAATCGGAGGGTACTCGAGTAAAATTGTTAAGTTCTGAACCAGTAATCGGATTTATTTATGCTTAAAAGATAGCCCTACCTCTTACCTTTCCAAAGGAAGCCCATATGTCCTACCACTCCAAAGTTATGAAGTTTTTTTTGAACGAAATAACAGCACACATTTCTTTGTTTTTGTAAATTAATACAAAAAAATATTTTGCATTTCAGTCAAATAGTCATAACTTAAGAACGGTACGACCTCTGGCTCCTTATTTTGGAAAGCTAAGAGTAAAATCCGACCACTGGTTCAGAACTTAGCAATTTTACCCTAGTACCCTCCGACCACCAATCCGAAAGTTTTCAAACGGCTGCCATTTCGCCCCCTTTATTTATTTCATTTATTTCTATTTAAAACTAACAATTTAAATTCATTCCTGGTTTTAATTAATTTTAAAATTTTGCTGTCTAGTTGTCTTCTTTATGCATGGGCAGGGCAGGTCTTCCTCTTCTTCGGCATCCGTGCAGATTACAGACAAGCGCGGTCCTCTGGCGGTTTTCGTAGTGTAAGTCCAAGCCTTTCCACTTACGTCTGAAGATTTCTGAGGCAATGGAATTTGTCCTGTCACCAGCCATAGATCCTTGGAGATTGTGGCTGGCCAGAAAATCCTGTAGATTTTAAATGGGATAAATCGCTTCAGAGAGAAGAAAGCTTTAAGGAACTAAATGAAGCTTTAAAATTGGTAATGCAAGATGGGACGCACTTAATAATACAAAAAGTTAGGATAGATGCTAAACGTTTTGGCTTATAAGGTCCGAAAACATACTGGTCCGAAAACATTATCAAAACGGCTGATAATTATGTGTTTTTGAATTAAAGCAAATTTTTTTACGGATCCAAATTTGGCACAGGCCTAAAAGGCATATAAACAAACCATTTTTTGCGTTTAAGTAGCTTGGGGTCGTTGGAGGGTATATAAACGACGTTTAATTCGGTCAGGTCAAAAACATTTTTTTTTATCATATTAAGCAACAGTGTTTTTTACTCGGTATTTATTCTAAATATAGTCTTTTATTGCTTTATTACCATCTGTCTTTTAAAGGAAAGCAAAGAATGGGGCTGTCATTAGCAAAAGGGTACATATCTTATCCTTCGAAAAAGGAGGCAAACATCATCATAAACCAATTTAATCTCTTGAGTGCAGTATTAAAATGTTCAGCAAACAAAATTTCGCTAAGCAAGCACAAAAAAAAATAAATCGAATTGAAATCAAATATTTTCCCCCACAAGCAAACAAAGCGAAAAAGACGTAAAGCAAAAAAACAATTCGAAAATTTTTGCAATTTCTCCAATGAAAAACTACCCACACACACACCCACACGCAGTTACAATTTGATTAGTTTCGCCGATAGATAAACAATAATATTTTCATAACTGAAATAGAGCAGCAGTTTCGAGAAGTTCCACTCAAACAATAAAGTTTTCAAAATACAAACACACAAAAATTTTCAGCATTCATTCATTCCTTTTTTGTGTGTGTGTGTAGAAAGCCACACTAGCACACACAAATGGAGTTGTTCGACTCGGAAAAGTTACTTTGAACATGGAAAAGTGCATCCTGCACACCCACACTTTCGCACATCTACAGTCGTATCGGCTACAAACTAGTGTGTATTAAAAATAGAATGGGAAATAAAAACGCCAAACAGTCAATGGCCGTAGGCTGAGAGACATACATTTTGGAATCTAGTACTACGAGTATGTCGACAACTTTATGGGGCAAATGCACGTAGTCGGAGATGCAGAAGTTGCCTTCTATCGTACATACACGGACAGTGTGGGAATCTATGAGGCCTTCAGTTAAGGTTCAATCGTTGCCAACTGTCACTGGGTTTCAGCAGCAATTTAAGGTACCCTTCATTTCTACACACAGAGAAAAAATCAATTGGAAATCGTTCCGTACCACCAATATTCGGTTGGATAAACATACAACATTTCCAAGCTATTGAAGATTACTGGTTGTACCAAAAATTGGTGGTGACACTAACTAAATTCTTTGTAGTAACCAAACCCCGTTTAATTGTCTGCTTTAACATATAACACTATGCAGCAAATGTTCGGACTTTCTCGGGGGTTGAATGATTTTTTTCTACAAATGAACGTCTAATTATAGTAAAACACAGGACGACCCTCGTAGGTCCAAGTTTTATTTTATGGGCCTAAGACATTTTTTTATTTAAAAACGCTATACAATAGAAAAAGGTCAGAAGTAGTTTATCATTCCTCGTTTTACCGAATTTTCGTGATGGTGTGTCTTAAGTGAAATCGTGTGGAGTTTAATCTCATAGAACATTTTATCATCCTATTTCTAAGATTGGAGTGCCTTTTCGAAATTTTTTCCATAAAGTGAAAAAATGTCAAATTAATTTTAAGTGAACTTGCATAAATGTTTTTTTTTTTAAACTGGTGGTTTTTGACATTTTTTGGGTTAAAATGTTCTACAAAATTATTAATATTATCAACTCTCAGAATAGATCGTCTAAAATAAAGTCTGAATAGCTTAGAGATAAAAATGCCCTTTTCGCCCTATTTCAAAAAAAAATAGTTTTCTTTAATTAAATTTAATGAATAAGTGAAATGTTCAGAATGGAAAGCTGCATCGACACAGTGAGGCGAGTTATGAAATAAAAAATATACTTGTTCCGCCCATTTTTTTTTTTTAAAATCTAATATATAAAATTCTCGTGTTTGTTACAAAACTCCTCCGAAAGGCTGGGCCGATTTGTATGAAAATTTCCGTGCTTACTCGTAT
The DNA here is from genome assembly GCA_963513945.1 of Hydrotaea diabolus. Classification (NCBI taxonomy): domain Eukaryota; kingdom Metazoa; phylum Arthropoda; class Insecta; order Diptera; family Muscidae; genus Hydrotaea; species Hydrotaea diabolus. The sequence goes on along the minus strand of OY740719.1, from coordinate 108,718,571 downwards.
CGGGTAGGCCAGCGAAGCGACCAACATCTATTTTAGTCAAAAGTTAAAATTATTTAGTAAAATTTAATATAAAGACCGAAAACAAAAATTAAAATTACATAAAAGTTAAAATTTTAACGTTTTATATTACAAGGTTGCCTCCTAAAGGAGTCCAAAGTATGACCGACCCTCAATATTTTTGCAATCTCAACAGTTTCCCAGCCCTTAGGGTGGTCCCCATACAATGCAAAAACTCCCAACCGATTTTTGCACAATCATAAACTTGCAAAATACTTTTATCGACCACATACGAGGGCGACCGCAAAACTAACTGGCCTGGTACATTTTCTGTTTTACTAGCAACTTTTTTTTTGTTTTTTAAAAGCAATCTTTTATAAGCCATCTGTCAAAATTTCCGAAATATTTAATGATTATTTTCTTTGTTACAGGAGATTGAAGTAAACAAGTTTTATAATTTTTGAAAAATGGAAAATAAAGAGTTTCGTACGGTAATTAAACACTTTTATATGAAAGGTTATACGCCACAATTAATCAAAGATGAATTGGATTCTGTTCATGGTGATAATGCACCATCATACTCCACCGTGAAATCCTGGGTTCAACAATTTAAAATGGGTCGTTCAAGTACGGAAGATGAACAGCGCTCTGGAAGACCGAAAACTGCTACTACTATTGAAAACATTAGAAAAATATTGAATGAAGTGACTAAAGATAGACGAATAAAGCTCAGAGAACTTGCTGATATTGTTAAAATACACGAAAAACAAGTTTGGAGTATTTTACATGATGAACTCCATATGAAAAAGCTATCCGCAAGATGGGTGCCGCGTTTGTTGACTTTGCCCCAAAAAATCGTCCGTTGGACCAATTCCGAGGAGCTTTAAGCGATTTATCAGCGTAATCCAATAGAGTTATTGCGCCGATTCATAACTGTTGATGAAACATGGATCCATCACTACATCCCAGAATGCAAAGAACAGTCAAAACAATGGATAGAAGCTGGTAAAAGTGGTCCCAAGAAGGCGAAAACTGTTAAGTCAGCAGGAAAAGTAATGGCCACAGTATTTTGGGATGCAAGGGGTATAATATTTATTGATTATCTTGAGAAAGGAAAAACTATAAATTGTGAATATTATTGTGCATTATTGGATCGTTTGAGTAAAGAAATCAAGATAAAACGACCGCATTTAGAAAAAAAACTTCTTTTTCATCAAGAAAATGCTCCTTCACACACTGCATTTTTAGCTCAACAAAAACTGGCCAAATTACGATTTGAAATTGCTCCGCATCTACCATATAGTCCAGATTTAGCTCCTTCTGATTATTTCTTGTTTCCAAATTTAAAAAAAAATTCTCGGTGGCAAAAAATGTTCGTCCAATAGCGAGGTTATTGCTGAAACTAAGGCATATTTTGAAGGTCTTGAAAAATCTTATTTTTCGAATGGAATTAAAAAAACTTGAAAAAACGTTTGATGATGTGATTGAGTTGGAAGGAGATTATGTTGAAAAATAAAAAATAATAATTCCAAAAAATCGGTTCTTTTTATGTTAGGCCAGTTACTTTTGCGGTCGCCCTCGTATATCCAGATGTACGCACAAAATACAAAAATCTTGAGTGGCTGGCAGAAAGAGCGATGTTGGCATCAAAAAATGTGGACGTCATTCGATCACATTCCTACACGCAGAGAAAAAACATGGTTACTACATGGTCACGGTAATAATAATATGTTCTCCGCAAGTATGTTCGTCGCAACCATGTCATTGTTAACTGAATTTATTTTTGACAATAGTATAATTGCTGCAATATTTATATTGTTGAAATGTAACAATAGTATTATTGCCAAATTTAAAAATGAAAATATGGTTATAGCAACAATATAATATGGTTGTTGCGACAAAAGTATTGTGTTTTGTGTTTTATGTAAAAAATAATATGATTACGGCAATCATACTGTATGATTGTAATTTTTCTTCATATGCTTTTAAGAACAAATGTTATTGGTACGGATCTAATGCAAAAATAGTACTTTTTTATCAAAATTAAAATATTTTAAACAAGCTGCTTTGGCTTTGTTTAACTGAAATATTTTTAATAAAAACGCTAACGTTTATTTTAACTTCAAAGATAAATGAAAAACGTTATCGAAGCCAGGACTTTGAATGTCAAGTTCCACAGCGAATATGTTTCGCAGCCACGAATCCCTATGATTCCTACAGATGTGCCAATTGAATTCAAACGCATTCAATTTCGCATTAGATTGGCATTCGCAATGACGATCAATAAGTCACAAGGCCAAACTTTGACTGTTTGTGGCCTAGATTTGGCTACATCATGCTATTCCCACTGACAACTATATGTGGCATGTTCTCTCATGGGAAAACCATCCAGTTTCTTTATATTGGCTAAAGAAGAAATGACCAAGAATATTGTACACTCCATTGCGCTGAGAGATAAATCTTTGTTTATTTTGTTATAGCCATAATTATTAGTAGAAATGGGAATAACTATTTTGATGTATAGGTTTTATATAAAGGGTGTTCCATCTAGCGGTATTTTTTCAGAACAAAAAAAAATATTAAAATTCAAATCTTTATTGGTAATTTGAAAGGAAATTTTATGGCATTTTTTTTGAATATAATTTCCTTCAAATGTTGGCCGCAACTACATTTTGAGGGTAAAATTTTGGATGACTCGTTCCAGCATTTCGACCGGTATAGCTTTAATGACACTCGTAATGTTGGCTTCCACAACCTGAATCGTAGCTGGTTTGGCAGCATAGACTTTGGACATTACGTAACCCCAAAGAATAATGTCTAAAGGTGTGATATCACTCGATCTAGGCGGCCAACTCACCTGTCCAAAACGTGAAATTAGCTGCTTTTCGAAAAGACCTCTCTGGATCTATTATCCATTGTTTGAGCAGCTGTATGGCAAGTGACACCGTCCTGTTGAAACTAAGTGTCGTAAAGAATACGGGCTTCAATTTCAGGTAGCATAAAGATCGATATCATGGCGCGATAGCGAGCACCATTCACGGCTACGTTTCGGCCATCATCATTTTTGAAAAAATATGCACCGATGATTCAACCAGCTTATAAATCGCACCAAACCGTGGTTTTCTCTGGGTTTAATGGCATCTCTTGAACCTCTTCTTATTGTTCTTCAGCCCAAACGCTGCAATTTTGTTTATTGCCTTTGCCGTTGAGCCAGAAATGGGCCTCATCACTGAACCAAATTTTGGTCAAAAACAGCGGATCTTCCCGTTTCTCACCGAACGCTCATTTCCATAATACAGTTGCGAACATTTGAAGGCAATTATTTTCAAAAAAATAAATGCCATAAAATGTCCTATCAAATTACCAATAAAGATTGCACGCTTGATTTGAATTTGTACATTCTTTTTGTTCTGAAAAAATACCTCTTGATGGATCACCTATACTTATTACTTTATTAAAAAATAATTTATTAACTTAAATAAAGTATACTTAAATATAATTGCCTACAAAGTTTAGTTCGTTTAAGTTTAATTTAGTTTAATTTTAAATTAGAACTACACATTTATAGCGTTACCGATTTTTTATTGAACAAAAAAAAATTTCTAAAAATAATGTACTCTTAGAAGGGACATAAATACTGTTACACACTTTTTATGCTGTAAAATAAAAAGTACTAAATGTTTTTGGACCAAATATTTTTTAATATATTAAATGATGTATATTGTATCCAAAAAGAATCTAATTATTCGAAATGTCCGCATATTGCCCTTACACACTCCTTAAGTCGCATTCAATAGCGGCACGAACCTCGTCCATTGGAAAATTGGCCACAGCTCGAACCAAAGTAGTCTTAAGAGATTCAATGTTTGGGTATCTTTTGTGACAAACCTTGTCCTCTAAAACCGTCCACAATTTGTTACCCAATGGGTACAAATCTGGACTGCCTGAGGGCCATTCTTCAGAGGAAATAAACGCTGGCAAATTGTTTCGAAGCCAGGCCTGGAACGTTTTAGCCTTATGGGCCGGCGCAGAATCCTGCTGGCTGGTTTTGGAACAGGGAATTGTTAAGAGGCTTCACAACAGCTTCCAAAACGGTTTTTTGTAAACTTTGGCCGATGTTTTGACTCCTTGTTCGCAGAAATGCAGGTCAGTGACCCCATAGTACCCCACAAAACCACGACTGATGCTGGGTGATGACCCTTTTCTAACTTTGGGATCAGTTCAGATGGTTCCTTAGATGACCGCGCATACACTCTATCATTTTGCTTGTTAAATTTTTCCTGAACGGTAAACATTTTTTCATCGGTGAACAAAATTTTTCTGTTCTAGTTGTCAGCGTGCTTCACTAAAAGACGTTTGCATTTTTCAATCCTATTTTTTTTTAAAGCTGCAGTCAATAAATGTCCGGTATGTCGTTTGAAAGCCCCAACTCCCAAGTTTTTTTTAATGATTCGACTCATGGACTTTTGAGTGATATTCATCTCAGTTGCCAAGATTTTCTGTTTTCGGAGCGGATTTCTGTGAATTCTTGATTTAACGGCTTTGATGACATGTGGTGATCGAACAGAGCGTGGGCGGCCCGACCGGTGGCGGTCTTTTACATCTCCAGTCTCCTCAAACAATTTTATGCATTGGTAGACGAACATGCGGCTAATACCTAGTGGCCGGAGCGTTATGAAAATATCGCTTTTTTTCATTTCACACTTGAAAAGCGCTATTACAGCGATACGGTTCTCATTATCTGACCACTCCATGATGAAAGTTGAAACAATTTTAAAATCCCGTTACAGACTAAGGCTATTGAGATTAGCTTTCAAAACCCAGATGACATCAACGGGGTATGTTCAGTTCTACTATTGAAATGAGTGTGTTCAATGTTGTAACAGTATTTATGTCCCTACTAAGTAATATGTGGCTACCAGAACTTAATATAAGTACATGATATCATCAGATATATGTGTCAGCTATATCCAAATCTGAACGGATTTCCTTCAATTCTAATAGCGTCCGTCCTTGGTTGAAAAAACTTACTTCTGCTAAATTTTCTGAAAATCGGACAGCAATTGCGACCTGTAGTTTGATTACAAAGTTTAGATGACGGGCAGACGGACAGACAGACACACGTCGATCGGTATACTTAAAGGTTAGTCTTATTCAAATATTTTTGGAAGTTACAAACATTTGCCATGAAAAAAATTTATAACACCCTGTTCTACAGAGTGGTCGGAATGGTGCATTTGCATTGGAGCTACCTGAATGGGGCTTGTCAACCACTCCGGTGTTCTCAATTTAATCTTTTCTGCTTTGAAACATGGTCATTTGTGTCGGAGGTACCGGAAAGGTGGGTCGTAAGGAGTTTAATTTTTTTATCACAAAGCTTGCCTTACAATTTCATTCTTAAGTCTTGATTTATTTAGGATCGTGAACCATAGCTTTTGGTGTTTTAATATCGTACAATGGATTTTTCCCGGTTTCAGAGCCTACAGCTCCAGAAAACACATTAAATTGGATTCCGATCACATTTCGCATAGAGCAGTACGTACGACCAACAGCCACTTCTGAAATTGGACCGTATACGAATTCGCTCACTTAGGGCTCCCCTGATTTCAGAACCTGTTACACACATATTACAGCCACATATTACACACATTACTGAGTCTAAATTTTAAATGGAGCGCTAGGAGCGCCACACCTTTCTCTGGGGGAATTGGACCATTTTTTAACAGTCCTGCCCACAGTTACTGCCCTCTCGATTTGATATCGTGCCACTCTTTGGGGAGCTTTGTAAATCCAATGTAGCTAAAATGAAGCTAAAATGAAGCATGCCTTATGTGCAACATATACATTTTTGAGGTGAAATTGGGCCTGTCTGTGTTTCATATATCCCCACAAAATGTATCATTACCGTTCTAGAATGAAAAACATATTAAGTGCCAACCTTGGTCAAGCTCACAAATGATGCGTGGCATCATCCGAAGAGCAGAGTGGCGCTGGGTATCTCATGGTCCGACACACTCGACTTTACCTTTTTTACTTTTAAACAAATGTCGTGATCTTTTGAAAGGCCTTTCTGTCACCTGTAGGAATTGCCCTGGAGCACCATGTGAGAAGTGTTAAGCACACAATCAAATGTATCGGCCTTAAGGCATTCGCCTCTGAGTAAATAAAATCGAACCTACGCTCGTTACATACAAACTCTTATACTGACATAAAAACTTACATATATACGACTATATACATGTATCTACAATCCTTGAACATCATGGCCCTTTCTCACACAGTCAATACACACAAACAAACTCACACATACTTTTGTGCGACTCGTCAGCCGCAATAAATTTTAATGGACGAAATCTTGTGCAATCCCATAGATTCCATTTATGTTGATTGTCTATGGAACACCAGGCTTCTTAGTTTCCATTTGCCTTGTTGATATTGGTCTAGATGTCGATGTAGATGTTACATTGTGCTTAATAACTCAGAATAAAGTTTAAATCTCTGGTATAATTCCTGTGCATTTCCGAAAATGCATTTTACGCACACACAGACAGACATACAGACATAAGCTTACAATTTCTAACCCACTAAGGCAAAGACTCGTAAACCGATGCAGACATTCTTAGAAATCCTGCCCATGAGAGGGAGTCAAAAGTTATACCATCACTGGTTTACAACATTTAGGGGAGTAAGATTTCACTTAAATGAATTGTTGGGTGCCTTGCACAGTGGGCCATTGTTGCGCGTAATGGCAGAACAGGCCATAGGACTAATAAAAACTTGTTTCTTACCCAAACCCCATGCTAACGGTGGGCTATATTTCATGATAATCTAGATAAAACCATTATAAAATTTTCGATAGGGGATATTTAAAAAAAACTATTGTACTTTAATGCTATTTATTTATTTTTTTGGTTCTTAGGGAAGTAATCCTTACTTACTAGACACAGATAAAAATTTCCACAGCAAAAGTTTTAGAGAAAAAAGAGTTGTTAAATTATTTATAAAGAAATAAATAAAAATAAAAGGACATCCTTAGTTCGGCCGGACGGAACCAAGTTCTGGGTTCCTTAGGCCGGAAGGAGACCTTAATATATACGAGGGTTGCTATTTAAATTTCGTGTCCTGACAATACTTGTGTTCCCAGATGCAAACTGGAACTTCCATTGCAAACTTTGACATTTTTTAGCATAACTTCAGTCAGAACGTTTTGCCATGTGAGGGCGAGTTGTTTTGTTTACAGTGCGTTGAAAAATTCAACTCAGTCAACAAATAGAATTATTCCGTGAACATTTTCGTGCGATGTTTTTAAACGATTTTCGGCGTGGGTTATCGAGACAAGAGTGTTCAAATCAACTAGTTTCGACTTTTGGCGATAAAGCAATATCAAAAACCTCTGTTGGTTTCGAAGAGTTCAATCTCGGACGCCGTTCGTTCCAAGATGAATTTCGTGAAGGACGTCCAACTTCGGTCACTTTGCCAGAAACCATCGATGCTGTGCGTGTACTGATTAAGCAAGACCGACATGTGACATACCGTGAGATTGAGGCATTCTTGGGCATTAGTATGACAAGCATCAGTATGACAAGCATGTTCATTTGGCCGTGAAAAAAATTGTGCTCGTTGGATCCCACATAATTTGACGACTGCTCAAAAAAAGGCTCGTATGGATTGGTGCACAAAGATGTTGAAAAAGTATAACTGCGGTAGCTCAAAGGCAGAGTTTAACATTGTCACAGGTAACGAATCATGGATCTATTCATATGAACCCGAAACAAAACAGCTATCGACCGTATGGGCCTTAAAAATCGAGCCAAATCCAACAAAAGTTGTTTGTGGAAGAAGTACATCGAAGCAAATGATTGCGTTTTTTTTCGGTATACCGACCATGTTGCCACACTGCCTTTAGTGGAACGTAGGACGGTCAATTCTGAGTGGTATACAACCATCTGTTTGCCAACCGTGTTCGAAGAAATGAGGAAAGGTATTAAAAGAATACGGACCATTTTGCATCACGACAATGCGAGCACTGACACATCTGCTGAAACGATGAGCTATATGACCACTCAAGATGTCGAATTGATGGGCCATCCACTGTACAGCCCTGATTTGGCATTCAATGACTTGTTTTTACACCCTAGTATCAAGGAAAAAATGAGTGGTCAACGTTTTTCATCGCCCGAAGCAGCAGTTGAAGAGTTCCATAAATTTGTTTTGGAGGTGTCTCAATCGAAGTGGAAAAATTGCTTCGAAAATTGGTTTGTGCACATAAAACTGTATTGATCTTATAGGAGAATATTTAGAAAAACAATAAAACCATTTCCAATGATAAATTATAGTGTTTTTATTGCCGGACCCGAAATGTAAATAGCAACCCTCGTACATTGTCGAAATGTAAAGAAACTGTTTAACCACGCCCACAGCTTAAGGACTTAAATTCAATCAAATCGTAAAACAAGTCAAAACGGCCATTCTGTCTATACTTATATAAGAAAGGCTCCGGTGCGACCCAATCGGAAAAATCGTACACAATTTGAGCAAACAGGGTCTGTAGGAAATGTTAAAACAGCTCGTACTGCTGAAAATATTGCTGCTGTTCGCGATAGTGTGGCTGAAGAGCCGCCCACCTCAACTCGTCGTTGATGAACATTATGCATAAAGACTTGCATTTGCACGCTAACAAGGTGCAATTGACTCAAGAACTAAAGCCTCTGGACCATTTCAAACGTCATCAATGGTCAGAATGGTGGCAAGAAATGGCATCGGCCCTTAAAATTTAACCACCCTTTCCTATCCTATTCTTCTGTTTAGTGTATTCTATTGATCAATTATTCAAAAGTTTTAATTGGGTGTTTTTTCGTTTCTTTGAATTGAATATTTGAGAAAATGTTGACCTTTTTGGAGCTCATGAGCCATTAAGTCCAGCAACTACACCCTTATTTAGGTAATTAGTGCGTCGTTACTTATAGTACCCATATTAACCATTGTCCGTCGACAAAAAACTCTGATTTGTTAAGCAAAAACTCTGTTTGTGAATATTAATGATCGAAATCGGCTCAGGGAGAAAAAGAGTTCCTTTAAAAGACTAAAGGTACCTCGATAAAAAGAACACTGTTTCCCCCTGAGCCGATTTTGATTATTAATATTCACAAACAGCCTATGATTACAGGTTAAATTCATGCAACATTTCAGGGTCCTAGGTTTATTCGTGCTTTCAACAGACACTCGGACGGACATTCTACATCGTCTTTGAATTTTTTGACGATAAAAAAACAAACAACAAAAAGATCTCGAACCAGAATAAAAACTGTTCAAGTCATAATAAGGATAAAAGACCGAATAAATGTAAACAAAACGAAAACATAGATAAAGGAAATATTTAATTTATGGGGTATTATAAAAATTTTTCGTGGTATTGCAAACGGAATGAGAAATTTAATATACCATTTACCCTTCTGTGTAGGGTATAAAAACAGCAGATCGCCAATTTTCGCGGTTTACTTATTTCGAACAGCACTAGATTCAGTGCTTAAAGCACTTAGTTAACATTACTGCTAATCAAAAACAACAACACTTGACCAAAAATTTGACATGACAACATTAGCCCACACAACTTTTGTTATGCCCAATATTCCGTATCCTCATCCTACTCACTCACATGCACTCATACATTCGCCCTTTCACACTGATTCGTTTTCTCAAATTTTCGAAGAGCAACAAGTGCATTTGCATATTAACATTCAGTTCTTTCGCGGCTCTTTAAATGTGTTGACGTACTAATCGGCGCTAATTAGTTAGAAATTGTGGAAACCATTGAAATGTTTTTAATTTTAAAGACAAGTTGCAAAAAACAAAAGGTGTGAGTGTTTATTACCGGGTTAAAATGAAATAATTGATCAAGGATGTTTTCGTTAATAATCGTATCGTGTATTGTTTGTGACCGTTTAATCGTTCGTTTGCTTTAATCGCGTTCGGGTTTGTCTATTGCGCGGCGTGTGTGTGTATGCATGTAAGAGACAATAGAGCGCGCTGGGCTCGCAAAAATGCTCTGTCATTGGAATGGTTTTCTTATTACAAAAACAAACCCAATAAGAATAAGGCTTCCAAATAAGAACAACAAATGGAGCAAAGAGAAAACTTTTCTGCGGGATTCCCTTTACTGCGTCAGTTGGAATGGTAATGTGATTTTTTTAGAAAAATAACAAGGGAAGGGAAGTGCTCTGTTCTGTTAAAACATGCATGCGTATCATTCCACTAATGCAATGGTTTCCACAATAGTTTGCTAAAATTGAAGACCGATCGTTTTAAGTGTGACGAATGGTAAGTGCATTTTTATATATTTTATTGTACCTTTTTTTTAATAGTTTGTATTTACGTATGTATGTATGTATGTATGTATGTATGTATGTATGTATGGATGTATGTATGTATGTATGCTTGTTCGGCAACATGTTAAGTTGTAAATATCAGTAATTATGTTACTTTAACAGCTGTTATTCTTAACAGTGCGATACAGAGATCCAGAGAGCATCTAATAAAAGTGAGAAAGGAAAAAGCTTTAAAATTGGAATTGTATTGCAGTTGTTGTTATAATCAGAAAGGAAAAAGCTCTAAAATTGGAATTGTATTGTAGTTGTTGTGTAATCAATGCTGGAAAATGTGGTATGCGTAATTCAACCATTTGTAGTACAACGAATGTACGGTTGTCCTCAATGTTACCGCTTTTTGGGGGTTTTCCGACCAATTTTGGTTGAATGAATTTAAAGATTTGGTCGGATGGCTTTCGGTTAGTGTTGCCATTAGGAAAATATTTTTCCAACCGAATATTTTCCAAAACCCCATGTAGTCGACCAAAATTGTAAAATAATTCAAGGTGCAATTAAACTCAATTCAGTATATCCTTTAAAAAAAATTTACTTTTATATAATATATATTAAAAAAATAAAAACAATAAGAAAAAATGGCATTAATTTCATATAGCCCAATGTATATATATGTAGGGTGATCCATCTAGAAGTATTTTTAGAACAAAAAAAATATTAAAATTCAAATCAAGTGTGGAATTTTTATTGGTAATTTGAAAAGACATTTTATGGCAATTATATTTTAAAAATAATTACCTTCAAATGTCGGTCGCAACTACGCCTCAGGGTTTCCATTCTTAGGGTCCAATTTTGGATGCCCGGTAGGGCTTTAATGACATGCGTAATGTTGGCTTTCAAAACCTGAATCGTAGCTGCTTTGTCAGAATAGACTTTAGACTTTACGTAACCCCAAAGAAAAATGTCTAAAGGTGTGATATCACTCGATCTAGGCGACCAACTCTCCTGTCCAAAACGAGAAATAAGCGGCTTTTCGAAATGACCTCTCAATAGATCCATTGTTTGAGCAGCTGTATGACACCGTTCTGTTGCAATCAAGTGTTGTCAAGATCACGGGCTTCAATTTCAGGTAGCTAAAGATCGATATCATGGCGCGATAGCGAGCACCATTCACGGTTACGTTTCGGCTATCATAATTTTTGAAAAAATATGCACAGATGATACCACCAGCTTATAAACCGCACCAAACCGTGGTTTTCTCTGGGTATAATAGCACTTCTTGAACCTCTTCTTGTTGCTCCTCAGCTCAAATGCGGCAATTTTGTTTATTGACTTTGCCGTTGAGCCACAAATGTGCCTCATCACTGAACAAAATTTTGGTCGAAAACAGCGGATCTTCCCGTTTCTCACTAAACGCTCATTTCCATAATACAGTTGCTAACATTTGATGGTAATTATTTTCAAAAAATAAATGCCATAAAATGTCCTTTTAAATTACCAAAAAAGATTCCACACTTGAGTTGAATTTTTGTATTTATTTAGGTTCTGAAAAAATACCTCTAGATGGATCAACCATTATATGTACCTTTCACCATAGATGAGCTATTGAAACGGAAAAATAACAATTATCATATTTATGGTCCATATGACGTTCAATGGGCCCGACGCTATTTTCAGTAAACCTTTAAAAACATCCATATTTTGATCCGAATTAAATGTTGCTTCAATTTTATAATGGGTATGTCGACATTAACAACTGGTTGATATTGTTTTATTTAATATTTATAGCTCGATGACTACAACTGACGTTCTTTAACTCCCAAAATATTAGGTAAATTAAATAAAAAATAAATCCATATTTGAATTTGTAGTGAAACTTGATTTAATTTGAGAACTAATGTGTCCATATTTATAATTGGTCGCTTGTTTTTACTAAAACAACACTTTGGGTCTAGGATCCATGAGTCCGCGAAAATCCTAAAGGAACATTTATGTATATTTCAAAAATAAAGATATTAGATTAGAAAAGTAAAGAAGTTTTTATAGGGTACAGGATAAAATCAAGCAATATCCTTAAAGTGGGGATTAAATTACCTTTTAGAAACAGTAAATAAAACAAAATGTATTATTCTCAAGTAGTTTCTGAGATACACCATTTTTTGGGTGACAACCTTTACTCTTAAAAACAAAATGCAATGTTCTCAACTACGAGGGCGGTTCGGAAAGTTCTTAGCCTATCAATGAAAGAGAATAGTTAGTTTTTCAAAAATATTTTTATTTTTCAATATAATCTCCTGAAACTTCGATACACTTAGTGTAACGCTTATCTAGCAATTCTATCCCTTGATTAAAATAGTTTTCCTCAAGGTCTTCAAAATAGTGGCTTACAACTGTAATTTCATCTTCATTTGAGGTAAAACGCTTGCCAGCAAGGAATTTTTTTAGATTTGGGAACATGTAAAAGTCACTGGGAGCTAAATCAGGAGAATAAGGTGGGTGGTCAAGCAACTCGTACTTTAATTCGTTAATTTTAGCCATTGTTAAAACACTCTTGTGCGCTGGTGCGTTGTCTTGATGAAAAATTATTTTTTTGTGTTGTAAGCCAGGACGTTTTTCACGAATTTGTACATTTAATTGATCTAAAAGGTTGCAATAGTACTCTGAATTTATTGTTTTACCCTATTGCAGATAGTTAATTAATAAAATACCTTTGAAGTCCCAAAAAACCGTTGCCATAACCCTACCAGCCGATTGAATTGTTTTTGCCTTTTTTGGGGCACTTCTTCCAGCTTAAGTCCATTGTTTCGATTGTTCTTTTGTCTCTGGAGTATAGTGGTGGATCCATGTCTCATCAACAGTTTTGAAACGACTCTTAAAATCCATTTTATTTCGCTGAAAACGATCCAAACAAGCTTGAGAAATATTCATTCTTATGCGTTTTTGGTCGACTGTTAACAAGTCCGGCACCCATCTTGCAGAAAGCTTTTTCGTCTGTAGTTCTTTATGCAAAATTAAATGGACTCGATCATTTGAGATGCCCATGATATTAGCTATTTCACGCACTTTTATTCGTCGATCATTTAATACCATATCATGCACTTTGGCTACAATTTCTGTTGTTGTTGCTGTTTTTGTACGTCCACTACGTGGTTTATCTTCAGTGCTTGTACGACCACGTGTAAATTCAGCAACCCAATTTTTTACTGTTGCATATGAAGGAGCACTTTCACCTAACACATTCACCATATCATTATGAATTTCTTGTCCCGATAAAACTTTTTTATGTAAATACTTAATGACACCACGCATTTCTAATTTTTCCATTGTAAAAAAATCGCGGATGCGTCTTGTTTCTATATGAAGGAGTTGCCAGATCGAAACAAAATTTAACATGTGTTCATAGCAGAGATGGAAGTTTCCAAAACACTTAACTTTTTTCTGTTTATACCGCGCTTTTTGTGCTAGGCTAAGAAGTTTCCGAACCGCCGTATTTCACTTTCTTGTTCTTCTTTATACGAGTATATGGGTGATTCTGAGATTATGAGCCAATCATTTTTGGCATTCGGTTTTTTTTTGCAGAATTTTATAATAAAATTGTTGACGAAAAACCTATTAGATGTGCACCCACTTCATGTAATGTTTAATCATATTTGAGTTGCTTGAAATCAAGATTGGTTTGGAAATTTGAATTTTATTTATATTTTTTCAGGGACAGAAAATAAACATCCATAAAAATATAAATTGAATAAAAAATTATAATCATTAATAGCAACAAAATTAATTGAATATTATTTTTTACTATGAGCTGTTTTTATTAAATAATTAATTAATATTTTTGTAAAAAATTGAGAAAATTTAAATTGAAAGTTGTGTTAGGGACAACCGGGGTAATGATTTTTGAACACTTTGGTAGGAAATTTTTTGAAGAAGAACAAATAAGTTTTTTAAAAAACAATGTTAAAGACTTTAAATGTTCTATTAAGATTTATTGTATAGTAAATAATTAAAACAACCAAGGACAGCAAAGTGGCCCATAATCTCAGAAGCAACCATATGATTTGTTAATGTTTACGCCAATTACATAAATTTTTTTCTTTCTGTTTCTTTCTGTTTTCGCCGCTTTTACGTTCAGTATTCGGGAATAATTTTATTTTTGTTGTTTTTCTGGCTAATCGATCATAGAAAATAAGCAAAAAAGGATGAATCCTTTTTTTTCTTATACATCGCCGTACGGCATATCCTTGAATACTAGAAGCCGTTTATTGGCCTTCAGATCATTTATGTGGAGACTTTATAAAAAATGATATCATATCTTTTGAACCGAATAGGATAATCGAATAATTTAAAAGGCAAACAATAGAGCAATGGAAAAAGTACTATATTTTATTTGATTATAACCTGGCGCTAAGTCTAGGCATCTATATGTGTATTGGACACAGGCGAAGCCAACCTCAAAACAGTCCCACCGCACTTGATCTTCAGGAAATTCGGAACAGAATAGCCTGCACAACAGTGTGATTAAGGGTAAAAATACCTGCAAATCGGAACATTTCTAAAATGCTTCAAGTAAGCAACCTTGATTTGATTCAAGCAAGGACATATGGGTACCAAAAAATTAAAAATTGTATCACAAACCCAACGAATCCATATGAAATAATTTTTAAAATCTGTTTATATTAAGAACCCGATTCATAACTTAGAGAAGCCCAAAAGCCCAGTTTCAGTTGGCTCATCTGCACATCCAGTAGAGCAAGGTATTATATAGTCTGTCCGACTTTTGATGTTTGAATTTTTTAAACCTTTTACAAAAGAGAATATTAAATTTGTCATTCCGTTTGCAACACCACGAAATATTGATTGGAGACCCTATAAAGAAATTATAATCTTGATTGTCGTAAAATTTTAACACGATCTACCCATGTCCGTCAGCGTTTTCTTTGAAAGCATGATATCGTTATAACGTATTAACCTAGTATTAAGAAATTTGGGATTGCAAATGGGCGAAATCGGTCCAGGGAAACAGTTTTTACATCGATAAAAAGTGCACGTTTTTGCTTAACAAATCAGAATTTTTTGTAAATGAACAATGGGTACTGTTAGTTGCGACGCACTAAAAAGAGCAAAGCTGCTGAATAGTTAGGCTCAAGTGTCCCAATAAAACATCCGGCATGGTCAAAAACGGACTTAAAACAAATTTTGGTACTTTTTTGCGCCTTTTTTTTATCGTATAGTGGAAATTGAATTGTTTTTTAGTTTGAATGTGTATTTTACATCTCATTTTATGGAACCGAGATTTTACTTTGTTTTTTGTTACTTTTCTTATTAAATTTAAATGTATTGTTTTAAACAAAAACTAATGAAAAGTTTGCGACTTTTTTTTTAATAATACCTTTTTTGTGCCACTTTTTTAAAAGTAATCCCCTTTTTGAGCGACTTTTTGAAATTTTTCAACGGTAACCCTAGTCTACATCAACATCATCCAACGAAAAAGTCATAAATCATGGCTTTATAGCGTTCCCCATTGACTGTAACATTATGGTCGGCATCATTTTTTAAAGAAATATGGCCCAGTGATTCTCTCGGCCCATAGAGCACACCAAACAGTGACTGTTTAAGAATGTAACGGCGTCTCAACAATGCCTTGTTAATTTTCATTAGAGAGAGCTTCATCGCTAAACAAAATTTTCTTGTAAAAATTAGGATCGGTAGCTATATCGTTTTTGGGCGATTTACCACGATTTGCAAACGTTTTTCCGGGGTAACTCTATTCATTATGAAATGGCAAACCAAACTGATCACAAATCAAGTGACAGCTGTCAAAAAGACCAACTTCGAAAGAGGTGGCTAGATTGAAAAACACATGTCTAAAAAAACAGATGGATGATTAGGTCTAAAACCTACCAAAATTTATTTGGACCGACCATCCGACCAAATCTTAAAATTTAAGATTCTAATTTGGTAGGAAAATCCACACGAAACAGCAATTCTGGGGGAGTAGGCTACATTCGGCCCTGTCCGTCGATAGACTTCTTTTCGCAGTGAGTCATCGTGCGACATAAAATGTAATGAAACGGATTGTTTCAAATATGGCTCCTCTACGGTTTCCATTTCTTGCACCTATGTGTCCTAACCATCAGGATATTTTTTTTATAGAGTTGCGTAGTTAATACGAAGCTATATTATTTATGACCTCATTTAATACAATATTATACTTGTGATATGAGACAACCTTATTTATTTGTCTCACAAATCATAATTTGTCACATTTTATCGTGATGCCATCACACTGTCCACAGATATCCTTGTGAGCTAGTCCCACTACTCACTACTCTGCCCCCACCTTGTCCTTCATCATGCGATTTCTATTTGAGTTGAAACTCGCAAAATGGATTTGATCTGGTTCATGACCAACTTTGATATTCTAATATTATGTTGCGTGTGGTTCAATGCTGACATCATTGCAAACATTGAAATGGCACAAAAGTTGACTGTGGCCCGCCAGCATTTTCTTCCATTGCCATCGGTGGCATCCTTGGGAAAACTATTTGAATATTTGTGTTGGTCTCTCTTTTTTTTGTGGGGGGTAAGCGAAGCGCCGAAATTTGTATGCCAATATTTGCTACATACGCTCCGTCATCAATTTTAACCGTTTCGAATTTGTTTGCTTTGATTGAAAGTCGGCATGGCACGGCACGGCACGTTCCATTCGGTTCCGTTCCATATGTAGAAAGAGAAGGCGGTGAAGAAGGAATTATGGAGTTACAAATGCTCAACTGGATGAATGGGTGAAATTGAAAATTGTATTTGTCTAGTATAACAGCATCCCACACAGCAAACACAAATGAAGACGAAAGTCCCCATCCCAATCTACATGTCCTGGATAACACTTTGTCGCTCGCGCTGTGGCTTATTTTGGGGTTTGATTGTTGCTCCTTGGCCCTCTTTGAAATGCGAATACGGGTAAATACAAATTAATTCAATTCGACTCAGTCATGGCCAAATTCATTTGAATGAAATGCCGTTTTTTGCCCCTATTGCGTTGAATGAATTACACTCGTGTATATTTTCGCCGTTGAACATTTCCAATTAAAGTATATCAACATCTACCTGCCCACCTGGACACTTTGTCATACCAGCATGTTGAAGGTTAGGCGGATGTTCATCAATTTTATATATATTTTGTATATGTCATTCTTTTTGTAACACATCGAAATATTTATCTGCATCCATATAAAGTGTATATATTATTGATCGTCATAAAGTTCTAGCCATGTCCGCCTGTGGGTCTGTCCGCTATTAAATTAAATCTCACTTTTTCAATTTCAAAACCTGAAAAAGTAAAAATCGGCAATAAGACAAACAAATTTTTCCGCATTATATGAACAATTACTTGCCAATAGGTAAAAAAATGAAAACAAAATTAATGCATTTTTCTTGAAATTCAAAAAATACCAAAAGTAGTCAAATTTAGGCTAATTTTTAAATTATACTCGATAGTCCGATTTTAAATGAAAATAGCACAAAATTATCCTTGACTCCTTGGCTACAATTGCATTTTTTACAGAACTCAAAAATATTTACTATACAAAAGTTATAGAATTTTAGCCGACGGAAATAGATCCAGGACCACTGTGCGGCGCTGGGTTGGTATTAAAACTGAACTAGTGAACAAGTCGGGCAAAAGAAAAAAGTTCCCCTGTAAGAGACTAAAAAAACCAGTTAAATTTTTTGAACTTTTTTCTCTGTAGTTTGGTAAATTATCTTTAAAATCGGCTTATTTTTGGAATTGGTAGGAAAAGATTTGTTAACCTTCCCACTAAATGGCGTGGTTATCAGGACCAGGTGCCCTAGGTGCCCAAAAACCGTCCCCTTAGGTTCAGGGATATATGGGTATACAGAATCGGTAAAATCTTCTATCAAATCCTACTTCTATGAATCCCAAAAATCAGCCTCCTTGAACTATGGACATATGAATATAAGAGTACTATTCATATTATGCTCATTAGTTATACGATTCGGCTGAATTGAAGGCATTGCCCTGTGGGCATGGTCTAACGTGTCTGGGGCCTAAAAACCGTGCATCTAGATATTAAGAAACAGAGACATTTTCTAACAAATCTAAATATGTACATATATTCAAGATTTGTGCCAATTTTTAACTTGGACCGCCCCATATAGCACCTGGGGGAATTAAACTTTCGACACTAGCCATTTGAGATCTTGACCCATGGGGGTAAATTTCTTAGTGAATTAATTTTACAAATCATTTGAGGCCTTGTCCCATGGGAATAAGGTAAAAAGTTGATTCTTTCGAAAATGGACCCTAGGTACTCAGAAACAAATAATTTGTTAATTAATCTGAATATAAAATTAATTTTATGATTTGGCTGAATTTTAAGCCTCGGCCTATGGGTGTGGTCTATGGAGCCTGGGGCCCGAAAACGGCACGTAACATTCGGAGATATGTGGATTTCCAGAACACAGACATTTTTTTACAAATCCAATAATGTACCTATATTTAAGCTTTGTTTTCTGTGTGTACGTTTGCTAGATAGGTGAATTTATTCACATTTGATATTTCGGTGCTGTTTAAAAGTAGTGAGTTTCTAAGCGACTTTGTTGTGGCGAAAACAATTTTTAAGTCCGACCCTCATGCCATTTTCGTGCAGTCTAGTTTGTTTTGTTCTGGAACTCTTTTCGGTGCGTGTGAAATAAGTCTGATGGCAGAGTGCGCGCTCAAAGCCGAGCCGAACTTATTCATGCTTTTATGAAATTTGGGGATGGCAGAGTGAACGCTGAAATCGGCGCTGAATCTGCACTGTTTTTGCTGTATGTTTTTTTATATTTTTTTATTTATGAACATTATTATGAAGTCGATATTTGTATGTCATAATTTGGGTAAATCAATAATGTGATAATAAATTTATCTTATAATGGAAATTTCTGATTAATCTGAACTATGAATAATCTGTTAATTGTAAATATGATTGATCAAATTTAAATAATTTTGTTCAACATTCGAAAAAATTGTCAAACAAAACAGAGAATTATTTCAACAGTATCAAAACGTCAAAGACCGTTTACAAATTACAAACAACTCATATCTTTTCACATACAATCAAATATCAACACCAATCAGCACGATAAAACGCTTCAAAACAGTTTTGTTCCATTCAATCAGCTTTCAGCTCTGCTCGGCGCGCACTCTGCCATCCCGACGCTGATTTCTACTAATTTGTATCAACACAGTTTTAAGAAATTCAATCAGCTTTCAGCTCCGCTCGGCTCCGCTTTGAGCGCGCACTCTGCCATCAGCCTAAGGCAGTTGTCGTCCGCATGGTCGAGGTCATGCAACCATGGTTCAAGTGCCATTGAATTCCGTTTGGGGCTTGGGCGTTGGTCTGCTGGTTGACAGTGTCCAGAATTGATAGCTTAATTTCTTGTCTGACACTGGTATTTATATCAAAGGCCCTGCTTTCTTGGCCTTTCAACCGTGCATTACACGGAGCATCCCAATATAGCACCTTCATGTGATATATGAGGTGGTCTGGAATATTGAAATTATCTAGTGTGGACCTTGGAGCTGATATTAATTCTTGCATTTTACAATTATACTTAAAGTGAATTTTCGTGTGTTTAGAGTAGGGTTTTATACTTAGGACTAAAAGTCCACTTTTCGACTATTACAAAAATAAATCAAAAGTCAAATTTAGTACAGGGTGTCCGTCGCTAAGGTATACTACTTTGTTTGTTTATAATTTTTGATAAAATGAAAGAGAATGAATCTTATATTGATAAATGTTTTATTAAATGTCGGCAATTATGTATGAAATACAATATCAGATAAATGCCCGCCTCTGTTAGCCTCACAAATGGGAGCCCTTTTGAGCACATTTTTCATTACATTCTCACTCACTTTACGCGTTATTTCATTTATTTCATCACGAATATTTTGTTTTAGTTTCTCAGGCGTTTCTGATTTGTTTGCATAAACCTTGTATTTCAGATATTCTTACAAAATGAAGTCCAGAGCAGTCAAATCAGGCGACCGTGGAGGCCAGCCAACATCACCATGTCTTGAAATAACTTGTTGTGTAAAGGGGTCTCGCAGTAATTCCATTGTAACCCTGGCTGTATGCGTTGTAGCACCGTCTTGTTGATACCACATGTTAATCAAGCCCAAAGCATTCTGGCGTTAAAAAGTTTTCAATTATATCGCCATATCGCTCCCCATTAGCAGTTACCGTTTTCATTTTCATAGATGACGGATGAATAATTTGAGGGGTTTCCATTGCATCGAACCGACTATTCTGTTTATTCACATATCCATTCAAATGAAAATGTGCCTCGTCACTCATTATGATTTTTTTCATGAAAATCGGGTTGTCATGGGCGAGCTTTAACATCCTTATGGCATATGTACGGCAGCGTAAATGGTCTTGTGGAAGAAGCCTTTGTGTCAACTGAATCCTAAATGGAAACAAATACAAAACCTTGTGCAAAATTGTGGCCAAAGTTGTTCTTTTTGAAGACCAAGCTCCTGAGCAAGGCTTCGAATTATGGTTGATGGATTGTTATGAACACTTTCTTGATCAGTATGTTTTCAGCCGATCTTGCAGTACGTCGTGGTCCATGCTTGGGCCTATCAGCTACAGGCCCTCTTTCTGCGAAAACATGCACTATACGATAAATAGTTTGTTTTCTTGGCACGTTGTTTAATTTTTTACGTCTCTTTTTTACGACTGCCAAATATGAATAACAAAATGGCGGCAAAACAAAGTAGTATGCCTTCCCGGCTGACACCCTGTATAAAAAGTCGACTTTTTTCTTTGAGCATATTAAAATGCAATATTTTGGAATAAGAAACTAGTTTTTTTCTTTATTTTTCTCTTTGTTTCTTTAAAAAATAAAAGTAAAACTAAAAATCATGTGGTAGTTTTTTAATTATTCATATTAAAGTTTTTTAAAACTTTAAAAGTTTATTAAATTTATTTTTTAAAGCAGTCGAAAAATATGCATTAAACCACATGCCCGCATCAATTAAAAAGCATATTGCATTTTTTGGAGAAATAAGGCTCTCAATTTGAATTAGCAATAAGTCCTGCATGCGAAAATAATCTCTGGCATAGAACAAAAGTGGCAACGATTAAAAAAGAGTTCTTTTCTACTATTGCAATAACTTTATACTTGCTTTCCATTGTTCTCCATATAAGTTTTATATTATGGGTTGCTTTACGACAAACAGGCGTTGACTTTAGACAGCACGTTAATTGTATTGGAACACCATTATCATCTTTATGGCATTTTTCACGTCTAGTGTTTAAAATATTGTCAAGGAACCCCCATAGGCAATCCCCTTTGTTGGCCTTGGAACCCACAACCTCTTTGGCCAAATAAACATCGGGTAAATGGGCATTTATAGTTAATCGAGAATTTAAGATTTCGATGTTAATCAGTTTGCCTAAAAAAAATAGAAATGAACTTGTTATACATCTGAATATAATTTCAGTTTTATAGGGTGGTTTTTTAGACGTGTGGTTGTCATCTGCCCACACTTTTTTTGGAGTTGGTCTATCTGTTACTCGATTTATGCTCAGTTTAGTTTGCCATTTTATAATGAACAGATTTACTCCAGAACAACGTTTGAAGATCGTGGTGAATGGGCCCAAAACGAAATGGACACCGACTCTGATTTTTACAACAATATTTTGTTCAGCGATGAAGCTCACTTTGGGTTGAATGGTAAGTTAATAATCAAAATTGTCGCATTTTGAGTAATGAAAATCCACAAGCTATTGTTGAGACGCCGTTACATCCTCAAAAAGTCAATATTTCTTCAATAATGAAGCAGGCCACAATGTTACAGTAAATTGGAAACGGTATAGAGCCATGGTTAATGGATTTTTTTTGTGCCTGAATTGGAGGATGTTGTCAAAGAAACGATCAATTTATTGAAGGCAACTTTTAGTGAATGTATTAACTCGCGCCTCGTGTGTGCGGCATGAGCTCCAAGATCGTGCGATTTATTACCGTTAGACTATTTTTTTTTTGGGGTTATATGAAGTCGCCTTGAAAGAGAATATTCGGCGCCTCATTGTTGACATGCGGCCCCAAATTCTGCAAAAAGTGGTCGAACATTAGGCCTCTCGGCTAGAATATATTCGAGCCTGAAATAATTTTAAAACATAATGGCAAACACTTATCTTTATATTAAAGTGAATTCTTGGCCATTACATTAAATTATATTCGTTTTATTTCTCCTTGAATACCCCACGTCTGAAAAAACGCCCTTTACTATACTTACCGACTTGATTGGTTGATTGCTCTGGATTAATCTCGAACATTTTGATGGCAGATGTTTTACACCTCGGCATACGTTACCAGTACAAATAAAAAGTTATGCGTATTTCTCAATCGGCGAAACTAAATAAAAGCGCATCAAAAATTTACGCTGCACGCATTGTTTGGATGCACGCAGAAAAAAGTATGGTTGTGGTTACAATATTCGAAGATCTTTATAATATTGTAGGGTATATGGTTGTGGCACAACAATATCATGATCTTCACAACTATAGTATGATTCTCACAAAACCATACTATGATCCCCACAACCATATAAGGAATCACCCTCAACCATACTATGATCCCTTTTCATATACAACCGTAGTATGTTTGACATACAACCATAGTATGTTGCACATAAAACCATAGTATGATTCTCACAACGATTGTATGATTTACACGCCACTATATAATGATCCCTACAACCATAGTATGATTCCACTCGATTATACTATCTCCAAAATTATTTATTGGGGTTGGGTTATGTTGTTATTCAACAATAGAGACTTTTATTAGGCAAGTTCTTTAAAATTATTAAATTATTAGACAGATTTGAAAACATGTTTCTATTGCATATTTCTTTTAGGAAACCAAAATTCTTTTAAAAATGCAGTTGATAAGAGTTTAAGTTGCAAGCAGGTGTGACTGCGAGAGGTGAATGCTACTCCACCATTCGTAAGAACATACGGTTTGATTGCTGTAATCATATTATTGTTAACATAAACTAAAAAAACGACAATTCTTATGTCTCACATGAGTATACACCCATATTTATATGGTTGCTACAACCATATTTTGATTTCTAAATTCAGCAATAATACTATTGTTGCATCTCAACAATATTAATATTCCCGCAATCATACTGTTGTCAAAATAAAATTCAAAAAACTATACTATGGTTGCGACAAATAAGCTTTTATTGCAGAAACCATATTATTGTAGGCCTGCCATATAGTAACCATATATTTTCTGTGAGTGTGAAAATTAAAAATATGACTATATTTGAAGTTAAAATAAAGAGTCGTCAAGATAAAATCGACTTTTAGCTATTTATAAAAACAAAAACTCAACTTACCGCCTTTGACTTTTTTAAACCCAAAAGTCGATTAATCGATTAGTCGGAAATGGACTAATACTTGCAGAACCTTAGTCTGGCGACCTATAAATCATTTAGTAATATTCTACAATAAAATGCACTTTATCAGTACACAAATTAAAACGAATATGCTACTTCTATTTAGTTTTCTAAACGCCTGTTCACTTAATTTTAACATAGTAAGGATTGTGGTAAATCGGATTTTAAAAATTCACGGGATACCGGTGCAAGGTTCCCGGAAATTAGGAAAGTGTAAATAACTGAAATAACCTGAAAATTTTTGCGAAAAAATCCCTTCCCACACTCTTTCACGATTCTTTTTCTTTTACAATTTTAATACTTATATATTGAGCAGTTTTTTATTCTGGTTCGAGACCTTTATGTTGTTTCTTTTTCAGAATCAACGTAAAAAAAGAAATTGGCGAAATGTATTTGCTACGGTTGCCAGGCAGACTGTACAGCTGTTTCTAAACCCGCCCAGGTTTTTCTTCAGCAGTCTTTGACAACGATTACTTCGGCCACAAAGCAAATGACTTGTACGGGAGACTCATTTTTATTAATGAGAATTACCCTTTGCGTTTAGTCTTCGAACTGTGCGTAGAGCAATCTTCAACGCGCAATATCATTTCCACCAATTCCGTTTCGCATGGGTCTTCGTTGAAAACCATAAACGCAAAAAGCACAACCAAAGTGTGCATGTTTTTTGTGCGTACATATACTCATACATGCGTTGCACATTAGGGCGTACCAGTCCTTTTTAATAGTTTTTTCTTTTTTTGTTATTTATTCGGTCTCTTATATATTTATATATTTTTGTTTTCATTTTCCAGCCAAGAACTACAATTCAGTACTCTGCCAGGACCAATTCTCCAGCATTACCACAACCTACAGCTTTGCCAGCACTACATTTTTTTCCTGTGAAGCATTCGTAATTTCAACTAAGTGGGTGAGTGAATACATACTGTACGTATATATAAACCAAATTATTATTATTTTGAAATTCTATGTAAATTAAATCAAATTAAATTTATTTTTATATTTGTTTTTTGATTTAATTATAATCTATGCACTTTATGAAATACGAGCTAACATTTCATATCCATAACAACATCATGTTCTTTCTCCTTTGAATTAAAACTATTTAAGCAAAACTTCATTTTCGGTAACACAAATTCCAACTTAATGAATTTTTTGTCCATATGCTGAGTGACCGACAAGCAGCGTGTGCCAACTCACTCATCCCCCACAGTGGATGGGAGAAAGGCTTCGTTTGTGAAGGACATCAACATTTCGTATGAAATCTCCCATGGACAGCAAACGTAAATGTAGTCGAAAAGGGTGTTGTGTTTTTTTTTTGGTAGGCAAAAACAAAACCAGCTGCGGGGTTCCTATGGAATTGGAAAGACATTGGTGACATATGCTGTAGAAAATTAACATATCGGGCTTCCCAGAAAAAAATGGAATGCTGAGATAGCTATAACTTACTCTGATGCTTGTGGAATGGTCCTGGCATAGCACAGAATTGTAGTTCTTGGCTGGCATGTAAAAAAAAATTATATTCTTAAATATACCGCCCGCTTCGATCAATGTTAAAATTTTGAAAGCCATATAATCGTGAAAGAATGTGGGAAGGGGTTTTTCCGGGAATTTCAGTTATTTTCACTTTCCGAATTCCCGAGAACTTTCCGCGGAATCCAAACAAAATCGACTTCAGGTTCGGTTAGACCCAATGTAACAATACCATCCACCATGGATTTGTTGTAGGAAATACAAGTGGAAAATACGTAATTTCGGCCGCGCCAAATCATTTATGCACTCCTCTATGGATTGCATTGCGGTACACTCAGAGAAAAAATTACTTAATTTGGTTGGAACTACAATGATTTGGTTGCAAAAGTGGAATTTCGGTTGCAATCGCAAAATGTTTATAATCGTAATGGATATTCGGTTCGAAATACCCTATAGGGATGAATATGATCATCGTACTGTTCTCACAACTTATTTATCGGTCAAACCAATGATACGCGAAAAAGGTACTTAGTTGCGACAACTGGCGGTTGTGACAATCAATAGTTTTTCGATCATTTTGTTGTTAAAACCAATTATTAGTGATGATTATAACCAACAATGGGTTGTTAAATGGCATTTTTTAAAAAATAAAATAATTCCAATATTATTGACTTTAATTAAGCCAATTGATTAAACATTATTTATTTTCAGTAAAAATCGTCCATCAACTTTTACACTTTTTCCTCGTCATGACCCTCCCTATGAGTACTTCAAGTAGCTTGATTGTGTAGCAAACAGTTTTTGTCTGTTACTAAATTTTTTATTATTTTGTTAAACAGTTGTGGTCTGGGCTGCTATACGTATTTCTGGGCCTAATAATGAAAATGCGAATATTTATTATTAAAAAAGGTTTTATTGTTTTTTAAAGTATTCTCCAGCATGATTTATACATCAGGCAAAGAAATTGTGGTGTACCACTCAGAATTGACCGTCCTGCGTTGCTTAAACGGAACACTTGCCACATGACCAGTTTTGTCGAAGAAACAGGCGAATATTTGCTTCGAAGTGGTACTTCCACTAACAACTTTCGTTGGATTTGGCTCGTCTTCGAAGACCCACACGGTCGATTGTTGATTTGTTTCGGGCCCATACGCATAGATCCATGATTCGTCACCTGTGACGATCTTATAAACGTCTTTTGAAGCAACGCGATCGTATTTTTTCAAAATTTCTTTGCACCAATCGACACGAGCCTTTGTTTTCAGCGATTGCCAAATTGTGCGGGATCCAACGAGAACAAACCTTTTTACGGCCAGGTGTTCATGCAATATGGAATGTATGCTGGTGGAAGAAATGCCCAAGGATGCCTCTATCTCACGGTATGTCACATGACGATCTTGCATTATCAGTTCACGCACGGTATCAATGTTCTCTCCGTTTTTGGACGACCTTCGTCTTTGAGCGAGTGTCGGCCACGATTGAATTCATTAAACCAGTTTTTCACAGTGCCATAGGATGGTGCTTCAGCGCCATACAAAGATTTAAGTTCATCAATGCACTCTTGGCGTGATAATCCACGTCGAAAGTTGTGAAAAATGATCGCACGAAAATGTTCACGAGTTAATTCCATTTTTTTGCCAAATTGATTTGTTCAAGTCACTGTAAACAACACAAATGGTGGCCGTACATCAAAACGTTCTGATTACGTTTATGCTAAAAATGTCAAGCTTTCTAATGAAAATGTCAGATGGCGTCAGGCAACACTTAGTGCTGCCTAGGCCAGAAATAAATATAGCAACGATGTGGATTTTTGGATCCAAAAATTATTTTCTGATGGTTGAATACTTGGTATGTTGCACCGATACTATAGTTCAAAAAACCGATACTACAGTTCAAAAAACAGAGCACCAACTAACATTTGGTTATACAGATAGAATACTCAAGGTGCATGTCACCTCAATCATTCGGTTGGCAAAAATAATTCGGTTGGCGCAACGAATCCGTTCTCTGTGTGTATGCTAGTGGGGGATGTGGTTGATGGTGTTGGATTTATGTTTGGCTGCAACTTATTTTCCATGGCATATGGACCATTGTACCATAAATTTCTTTGTTTTTTTGTGCGAACATAAATGTCCTTTGTTGAAGGCAACCGATTTTGACCGTAGATCCAGAAGCTAAATTTGCTTAAATGTTTATCATTCAAGTTATAAGTGAGGAAATTCCACTAACGTGTGATCAATCTAGAGGTATGTTTTCACGTGAGCTGTGTTAAACTTAATTTTTTATTGTTTTTTATGTTATCATGGAAAGATTTACACCTCGAAAATGGGCTGGTGAAATCATCGGTCCATATTTTTCAAATTTGTAACGGGTGAACAATCTAGACGTAGTTTTTTTCAGAAGGGGTTTTTTTACAGATTACTCGTGAGTTTTGTTAAACTTTATTTTATTTCTTTTCTGAATTGTTTTCCATTTTATCATGGAAAGACTTAGACCGCGAAAACCACGGTTTGTTGTGGTCCATATTTTTTCAAAAATGATAATGGCCGGAACGTAACCGAGAATGGTGATTGCTATGGCGCCATGATATCGGACTTGTTTCTACCTAAAATTAAAGCCCGTAATTTTGACGACATTTCGTTTTAACAGGACGGTGTCACTACCAATACAGCTGCTCAAACAATGGATCTACTGAGAGGTCATATCGAAGCTTTTTTCACATTTTGGACCGGTGAGTTGGCCGCCTAGATCGTGTGATATCACAACTTTAGACTTTATTTTGCAGGGCTGCGTAAAGTCCAAAGTCTATGCTGACAAGCTAAGATTTAGGTTTTGGAAGCCAACATTACGAGTGTCATTAACGTCATACCGGTCGAAATTCTCGAACGATTTATTTAAAATTAGACATTCATAATGGACACCCTAAGACGAAGTTGCAGCCGAAATTTAAAATTCCAAAAAAAATGGCATAAAATGTCCTTTTTGAATGAACAATAAAGACTCCATATTTGATTTGAAATTTTGTATTTTTTTTATTTACAAAAAAATACCTTTAGATTGATTACCTTTTATGTCTGAC
This sequence comes from Hydrotaea diabolus, assembly GCA_963513945.1. NCBI lineage: Eukaryota > Metazoa > Arthropoda > Insecta > Diptera > Muscidae > Hydrotaea > Hydrotaea diabolus. Next base: position 108,690,229 of record OY740719.1, on the reverse strand, counting down.
TTTCCACATGTTCAAAATAATCCATTTTACGGAGCTCTTAGAACCTTATACCCATGATTTGAGAACTAAAACTTAGTCTAAAAATTTATTTTATATACGAAATTTCATGGTTTTCATACCTTTCACCTCAAAATGGAGTTAAAACTAAATTTGTCATTCCGTTTGCAACACCTCGAATTTTTCATTGGGGACCCTGTACAGTCGTTAAAGTCTAAAACGATCTAGCCATGTCCGTCAAATTAACTTAAGATCCTGAAGTTTTGCGTGAAGATGTCTAATGGTCATAGGTTGTTTGAGATTGTAAATTGGCGAAAGCGGCTAAGGGAAGAGGGTATTTTTTTTTAAATAACCAACAATAATGGGAAGCCCCCTATTCATGCTGTGCATTGCGTTAGCGAGTGGAAAGTAAAGAACCGGAGAAGTTCTAGGCAAGTGTCAATGTTTATTGACACTCTTCATGAACTTCCGAATGTTGTAATTAGTGGGAAATGCATTTGCCGAAAGCCGGACTATACGAGCGAAAAACGAATTTGATCTGTAGTGTATAGTGCGGTCAACTGGTCAATCGATAACAAACGGGCGTGAATTCCTAGAAAGTATCCCTGCCAAACATCCTTACATCGGGAATAAGACGACGTATGTTTGCTGAACACGGACCATGAAAGCAACGATAGAACAGAGACACACAAAACAAATTCAGGCGATGCTGCAGGGAGACAATAAAGTATAGTTAGATACCCTACACAACACCAACGCCCTACTTTGAACACTATCAAGTAGCTCCAAGGATAATTTTGGTGCACATGCCCATATATGGGCGTTGTATTCCATCTTAGGCCTCATATAGGTCGTATAGTTATCGAAGAAATCAGAAGGAGTAAAATATTTCTTGCACCACTTTAAGAAGCCTATACACTTGAGTGCTTCTTTCGACAACACACATGTATGTACTTGATTATGTCTCGTCCAACGAGCGTCACATTGTATCTTAATGCCCATAACATCAAGAGCAGCTGTTTGTTCAACAGCCTAACCACCAATAGATAATGACGATCCCGATGGGTCAGTGAATATCTTGTGGTACAACAAGTAGCACTGAGTCTTGCGCGCATTAATATCCTCTTTATTCATTCGACCCCATTCGGAAATCCCGGCCAGTAAATCCCGGCCAAGTGTCTTATCCTTGATTCGCCCTTTGTCTTTTATTTCTTGAAGACTCGGCCTACGTTCGAATGAATATGAATGACAGAGATTGCTGTCATTTGCAAATGAGTAGACTGGATTTTGGGTCTGACCCAAATATCGTCAATGAAAATACGAAAAAAGTAAGGGAGAAAGAACAGAACCCTGAGGTACACCTGCGCTTAGCCTATGTTCTCTGGATGAGAACACATCTACAACAACCCGTATAGTGCGATCCCTAAGAAGCTAGCGTCCAAGAGCACTTGCATGGGACAAGTGCCGGTATTAGTTGGGACGCAATTAATATAACCTCAAAAAGGAAAATAGTTTTTGGACATTTCGGCTCATGTGATCTAAAAAATGGTCTGCATGCTCAAAACGGCCGATCAATTACACTAGTCTACAAATTATGATTTTCTTATCTGGTCCAGAGTTCTTAATATTTTTTTCCTATAAATTTTCGCCTCCTAAACCTGAAAAAGAATTTTAAAAAATTTTCCTCTGATTAGTACCCAAGATATAATTTTTGGAATATTTTTACAATTTTTGTATCAGCTTTTTGGAACATAACTCTCAAACGCTATTACCGATTTAATCAAGAGTGGTCTCAAATCAAAGAAAATTGTCGCTATATCAAATGCGCTATATCAAAACTTCTAAATGGTTTAGAAGTTTTGATTGTTTTGTGCAAAATTATCGGTTTTAAATTGAAAAACAATTTATAAAACATTAATATAAAAATATGTATATAAATAAATTGAGCATAAAGCTTGGACTTTATTGCGCAAAACAAGCAATCGTTTATACTAATATGGCAACAAATGATAGAGTTAGACGTCCTGGTCAATGTTTCGATTTTGAGCATTTTACTTCTTTACTAACATAAGGTTGACCGTAGAGCAGGGTAGCCTGCGGCCGATTGTTTTTTGTAAAGCACCCAACATAGAGTCATGTAGGTCATGTAGAGGGTTGCTATTTATATTTCGGGTCCGGCAAAAAAAAAACGCTATAAAAACGCACCCAACATAGAGTCATGTATACAAGGGTTGCTATTTATATTTCTGGTCCGGCAAAAAAACGCTATAATTTATCATTGGAAATGGTTTTATTGTTTTTCAAAAATTCTCCTTTAAGATCAATACACTTTTGCATGCGCACAAACCAATTTTCGCAACCAAAAAGCACTTTTTCCACTCCAATTGAGACACCTCCAAAACATGATTTTTGAACGCTTTAACAGCTGCTTCGGGCGATTTATAACTTTGACCACGCATTTTTTTCTTGATGCTATGGAATAAGAAGAAATCACTGGGTGCCAAATAAGGGCTGTACGCTGGATGGCCCATCAATTCGACATCTTGAGTGGTCAAATAGCGCATCGTTTCAGCTGATGTGTAAGAGCTCGCATAGTCGTTATGCAAAATCATCCGTCTTCTCTTATTATCTTTCCTCATTTCTTCGAACTGTGCTGGCTAACAGATGATTGTATACCACTCAGAATTGACCGTCCTACGTTCCACTAAAGGCACTTTGGAACATGGCCGGTTATGATGTAAAAACGCAATCATTCGCTTCGATTTTTCCACGAAAAACCTTTATTGGATCTAGCTCGTCTTGAAAGACCCATACGGTCGATTGCTGTTTTGTTACGGGCTCATATGCATAGATCCATGATTCGTCACCTGTGACAATGTTATACACTGCCTTTGAGCTACCGGAGTTATACCTTTTTAACATCTCTTTGCACCAATGCATACAAGCCTTTTTTTGAGTATTCGTCCAATTATGTGGGATCCAACGAGAACCATTTTTTCACGGCCAAATGAACATGCAAAATCTTATTGATGCTTGTCATAATAATGCCCAAGGATGCCTCAATCTCACGGTATGTCACATGTCGGTCTTGCTTTATCAGTTCACACACATCATCGATGGTTTGTGGAAAGTGACCGAAGTTGGACGTCCTTCACGAAATTCATCCTGGAACGAACGGCGTCCGAGACATGTCGGTCTTGCTTTATCAGTTCACACACATCATCGATGGTTTCTGGAAAGTGACCGAAGTTGGAGTCCTTCACGAAATTCATCCTGGAACGAACGGCGTCCGAGACTTCGAAACAAGCTGATTTAAACCCTCTTGTGTCGATAACCCACGCCGAAAATCGTTAAAAATTATCGCACGAAAATGTTCATGGGATAATTCCATTTTTTGACTGAGACAAAACAATTCGCCCTCAAATGACAAAACGTTCTGAGCTAAGTTATGCTAAAAAATGTCAAAGTTTCCAATGGAAATTCCCGTTTGGAAGTTCCAGAACACTAGTATTGTCAGGACCCGAAATATAAATAGCAACCCCAGTAATCACGCCCACTTGTCGCACTAAATAACGTGTACCTCTACCATTTCTCACCCAATTCCAATAAACCATGGCATTGTTTGGTCGAGAAAGTCTAAACTAAAACGGATCCAAAGAAGCCTACAAACGAAAGACTTTAATTCACGGTGAAGAATGTGTAAAGTTCAGCCGAACTTAAAGACATACTTACTCTTTTTTTCTGCCTGAAAGGCTTAAACCCTAATTGACGTTTATTTATGATTTTTTATATTATTCTGGTTTGCGTTTGCTTGATGTATTTTATTTAAACATTTGATCCCTCTTAACCTACTTTAATTTAATGTTTTAAAAACTCCCTTCAGTATTTCCACTTCGAATCCGAGCCAAATAAATCACATTTCATAGAATTTTTAAGCTTTGATTTAATCCTTCTAATTGGTCTTATGTATCAAACACATTTCTGGCTGCTTTCTGATACATTTTTCTCTTAAATTTTTCACATGAAATTATTTTTTTGTTTTTCTTTTCGTTTTTGTGACGTCTGTATTCATTTAAAGTTTTAACTCATACACTTCGTTCGAGAAGGTATCGATTGGTGGGTGATAGACAAATGGAGCAATGTTAAAACCCCAGCATATAAAATGTGCAAGGTGCCCCTTTAAAGGTTCGAGTCAATTTAAAGGATTATTTTTCAACATTTTCCCCTTCGTCCCGTAGATATGTAACAGCTTTCATATGAATTTAAGTTTTGTTTAAACTTGAAACAGACAAAATAGAGAGAGGGTTGAAAAACTGCAGATTGATATTGGGAAAGTTATGCAATATTTTAAATAAAACTCATACCTGTAGCTTGCCTGGATTAAGTTATTTAGTCTGGGTATTGCAAACAAGAATATATTTTCGATAATTCCCTTCCGTTACTGGGGTTGTGAATTTTAGGTGCATGGAAAATAAATTTTATGTAATACAGATAAAACTAATCCTATTTCTGATTCTTTCGAAACTACTTTCACCTAACATTGCCCAGTTGAAAACAAGGTTGAAAAACATATTTCCTAGATTCACAGCAAATGCCCAACAACATACACGCAGAGAAATGATATGCTTAGTATATGGTCACGGCAACAATAATATGTTTTCTGCGTTAAAAGTATGTTCGTCGCAACCATAATATAGTTTTTTAAATTTAATTTGGACATAAGAATTATTGCGGCAATATTAATATGGTTGGTGCGACAAAAGTATTGTTTTTTGCGTTTTATTATAACAATAAAATTATTACGGCAATCATTCTGTATGATTGAAATTTTTCTTAATTTGAACATGGTTTTTGGATAAATGTTATTGTAATGTAATATTAGTACTTGTATATGTAAATTAAAATATTTCAAACAAACTGCTTTGGATTTGGTCAAATGAAAAAAATTGAATAAATAAAATGCTTCCGTTTCTGTAAACGTATTTTTTTTTACTGTTAAATAAATCTTACCTATTCAGGGCTGTCATAGAAACCATGTCGGTTTTGCTTATTGTCGTTTTTGCAAACCAATGTTGGTTTCAATTGGTGTCATGACCCCAATTTGGCTTTGTATATTTCGAATGTAAATAAAACAAATGTTCGAATCAGCTGTTGCTGATAAAACCGATAACATTGGATTTCATGACACCAAAGGAATTTTTTTCGTTTTTAAACCAATAGTGACAACATTGGTTTCTATGAACTGATTATTTAGAATTTATGTATTTTTAAGTAATTTACTTAATACAAATCTTTACTGCTGACAACATAACCCAATCCTAATAAATAATTTTGTTGATCATAGTATGGTTGAGTGGGATCATAACATGGTTGTAAGAATCATAATATGATTGCGTGTGAATTATACTTCTGTTGTAGGGATTATAGAATGGTTTTATGTGAAACGTACTATGGTTGTAAGGATCAAAATATGGCCGTGGGGATCATGGTATGGTTGAGTGTGAATCATACTATGGTTGTGGGGATCATAGTATGGTTATGTGTAAATCATACTATTGTTGTGAGGATCATAACATGGTTGTGGGGATCATAGTATGGTTGTATGTGAATCCTACTATTGTTGTGAGGATCGTAATATAATTGTGCTACAACCATATGCCCAACGTTAGAATGATGCTCTTCGAATATCGTTATCCCAACCAACCTGAAGCTTTCCTTTTTTCTTCGTGTACATACGTGAAGCTCTAACAAATGATTGCGAGATAAAATCTGTAATAAATAATTAAAAACGTCGTTTAGTTTGGCCAGGCCGAACCCTGTATACCCTCCACTATCCTTTCGCTACTGAAAAAAGGTAAATTTTTTGGGCAGTTTCGGACCAATCGCTTATCCAATTACTTACTTACCTAATCTGGGTCCACAACATCTTGTTGGTTCGGGCCTGCTCAATAAATGATTAAGAAGCACTTCGGTATTGGGCGTGCTTCCTCCAGTTTCTAATCGCAGGGATCTTCGCATCATCCTCTACTTGGTCTCTCCATCGGAGTCGCGATCTTCCCTGTCTGCGGTTTCTACGGTAATCATCGTCAAACGCCTTTTTGGCTGGAGTGTTTGTTTCCATTCGACCTACACGCGCTTAACTATCGGGTGATCAATCTAGAGGTATTTTTTAAAAAAAAAAATACGAAAATTCAAATGTGTGAAATATTTATTAGTCATTCAAAAGGACATTTTATGCCATTTATTTTTTTTTAGGCGGCCAACTCACCGGTCCGAAACGTGAAATAAACTGCTCTTCAAAATAACCTCAATAGATCCATTGTTTGAGCAGCTGTACGGCAAGTGGCACCGTCCTCTTGTATATATTTTTTTAAGCTTACGGGTTTAAATTTCAGGTAGCCAAAAGTCCGAAATCTTGGCGCATATCGAGCACCATTCACGGTCATCAACATTTTTGAAAAAATATGGACCGATGATTCCACCAGCCCATAAACCGCACCAAACCGTGGTTTCCTCTGGGTATAACGTATATACTTTAATGGACGTTGTTGTTGAGCCAAAATGGGCCTCAGCACTGAAAAAAATGCTAAGTCTAAGCGCACGAAAAGCCTTTCTAACCGAACTCTCATTTCCATAATACAGTTGCAGAATTTAAAGATGTTGTTGTGGTGTAAGTCTTTCCATGATGAAATAGCAAACAATACTGAAACAAAAAAAATTAAAGTTGAATACTACTCACACGTTGTCTGTGAAAAAACATTCATGTCGGGGTACATCTTATACAGCTCTCGGCCAGGGTACATCTTATACAGCTCTCGGTTCGTCCGACGCTTATACACACTACCCACGCATCTGGAGCCGTAGATTTTACCAAGATTTGTTTCTTTAAGACTGCCAATATACATACTTTCAATCGCTCAGGAAAGTACACATAAAGAAGTGTCAGTGTATCGTAAATTGTAATCTTCGGTTATCAAAAGAGGGCTCTATTTTAAGCTGTTTACCGAGTCCAAAGTAACATCTATTTACCAACACAACCCTTCATTTAATTTCATGGCTGACATCGTTCTTTTGGTTAATGACAGAACCAAGGTTTACATGTTCCTCTACTATTTCGAAACAATCTCGCCTTTCTTTTGTCGCGGCGCATTTCTAGCAGTTGCCAATACCGTTTTGGTCTTACTCTCGTCACCATAAAACGCATCTTAGGCGACTCTAATTCAATTTTTAAAAAATCTCCACTTACATCTCGCTCTGTTCCGCCGACAGTGTCAATGTCGTCTGCATACGCAAGAAGATTGTGGCCCTTGGTGTCCATTGTGCCCGTTTTATTAACTTTTGCGTTGTCTAGGGTGCTCTCCATTAAGATGTTAAAGAAGTTACACGAGACTTCTTGTTGCAGTTAGTGGTTCGGAGTGGTCACTTCCAATTTAAACTGCGGATTTGGTGTCACTCAGTGTCATTCTACAAAGGCGTACAAGTTTTGATGGTATCCCATTTGCCCAGACATGGTTTCAAATAGCATTGTTCTGCAACAAACCCTTTCTTTAGATGAAACCAAAATGATCTCCTGCTTCCGAATTCAATGTCCATGTTGGCCTATCTCGTATAGTATTCGAGATATGGATTTTTAACAAAAGCTGCAATTTTCGTCGGGTTATTTATTTATTTAAGTCTAAAGAATTACCATCCTTACAGACTAGTTAGACATTATAATATGTTATATCTAAAATATCATTTAATTTATTCAAAGAATGTGAAAAAACTTAATCATAACTTTAATTTATTCTGTTAAATTCTCTAAAAGTTCTTACAAGAGGCTCGTGTGAGGAATAATTTGTTCTATAACTATATTTTTATATTCATTATGCCTTAAAAGAATGTTGTTAATACCTAAGTCCAGATTGTTGTTAACTGTTTGAAGTCGTTAATTGCTAATAAAGTAAACTGAATTACTTATAACCTGGTGAAATGGAGAAATTCTGCCAATATACAGGAAACCTTTTAAATTCGATCGAGTTCGAATGAAGCATACAGCATAAAGTGAAAATAATTTTCTAACATGGCACGATAGCGCTCTCCATTGACGGTAACATGACGATTGTTTTCATCGATGAAAAAATACGGCCCAATCACACCTCTGGCATGAAAACCACAACACACAGTAATTTTTTGCGGATGCAATTGTGACTCTTGAAGCACATGTGGTTGCTGTCCAATAACGCATAGTTTGCTTATTGACAAAACCACACGGCCAGAAATGAGCTTTATCGCAGAGAATGATTTTTTGATGAAATTTTGGATTTTCGTGCAACTTTGCCCAATCGGAGAAGCTTCGGCGTTTCAAATGATCAAGTGCCTTTAGTTTTTGAGTTAGTTTGATGTTATAAGGATGGAGGCCAAGATCTTTTCGCAAAGCACGCCACATTGTGGTTTGAGATAAACCCAATTCCTGAGATCGACCTGGAGTCGACTGATTTGGCTCATTTTGAACGGATACACTTACGGCTTTAACAAAAACCTGGATTTGGACAGCAAATATGTCTATTTTATGCACAGGGTGTCCGTCGGGAAGGTATACTACTTTGTTTGTTTATAATTTTTGATTAAATGAAAGAGAATTGATCTTATATTGATAAATGTTTTATTTATGTCGGTAATTATGCATGGAATACAATATCAGATAAATGTCCGCCTCTGTTAGCCTCACAAATGCCCTTTTGAGCACATTTTTCATTACATTCTCACACATTTCACGCGGTATTTCATTAATTTCATCGCGAATATTTTGTTTGAGTTGCTCAAGCGTTTCTGGTTTGTTTGCATAAACCTTGCTTTAGTCCGGAGCAGTCAAATCAGGCGACCGCCTAATCACCACCAATCAACATCACCATTTCTTGTTGGTGAAAGAGGTCTCGCAGTAATTCCATTGTGGCACCGTCCGCGATGTGGGCACCGTCTCGTTGGGTACCACATGTTAATCAAGCCCAAAGCATGCAGTTCTGGCGTTTGAGAAGTGTTCAATCACGATTTCACGATATCGTTCCCCATTGACAGTTACCCTTCCGCCGTTTTCATAGAAGGAGGGTCCAATGATTCCTCCTGACAATTGTACACCAGACTGTCACTTTTAGTGGATGCAAAGGTGGACTTATGAATAGTTTGAGGGTTTTCAATTGCCCAGAACCGACTATTCTCTTTGTTCACATATCCATTCAAATGAAAATGTCCTCGTCATTCATTATGATTTTATCATGAAAATCGGGGTTGTCATGGGCGGGCTGTAACATCCTATTGGCATATTTACGGCGGTCTTATGGGAGAAGAACATGTGTTACCTGAATCTTGAATGGAAACAAATGCAAATCCTTTTGCAAAATTGTTTTGTTTTTTCGACAGTCACTCTTGGATTATCATTAGTCTGAAATTGAGAAATATCAAATGAAATGCAGAAAACAAACCTTGACGTTTAGGTGTAGTTCACATTCAACAGTAGTTCACATTCAACATGGGCCCTTAAAATTTAACCACCCTTTACATACATACTCATTCATCTCTCGGTCTCATATACAGGGTTTTCTAGGGGTATTTATTTCAGACCAAAAAAAAATATAAAAATTCAAATCAATTGTGGAATCTTTATTTTGTTATTTGAAAGGACATTTTATGGCATTTATTTTTTGAAAATAATTACCTTTAAATGTGAGAAACGGAAAGATCCGCTGTTTTCGACCAAAATTTTGTTCAGTAACATCCTATTGGCATATTTACGGCGGTCTAATGGGAGAAGATCTTGTGTTACCTGAATCTTGAATGGAAACAAATGCAAAATTGTGGCTACAGCTGTTCTTTGAAGACAAAGCTCCTGTGCTAGGCGTCGAATTGAGGTTGATCGATTGTTTCTTGAGCAGCAGATATGTTTTAAGTCGATCTTGCATTACGTTGCGGTCCATGCTTGGGCCTATCAGCTGCAGACCCTCTTTCTTCGAAGTCATTCACTACACGATAAATAGTCGTTTTGTTGGCACGTTGTTTCTCCCAAAAATTCACGTAGCTTTCATCGTCACAGTAATCGATGATTGATTTTGCTAAAATGTTTTAACGATTAAAAGACGTTGGTTTATCGAATATTTTTCCATACAAAATTTGCCACGTCTCTACTTCACGACTGCCAATTATGAACAGTCAAAACTGATGTTTACTCGTACCAAAATGGCTGCAGAACAAAGTAGTATACCTTCCCGGCGGACACCCTGTATTTCCTGCTCGTAGGTCTTCCCCTGTAGCCGCACTGATACGGTTGGATCAGGTCGTCTAGTTTTATACGAGATGGATAGGAGATTTATTCCGCGGTACTTGTCACAAACGGTTTTGTCTCCCTTGAATTGGATTTGGCATAGAACGCTGAGGTTTCAATCCTCGGGCATGGGTTCGGTCTTCCAGATAGTGCAAAACTAGCTGATGCATGCACCTTATCAGCTCGTCTCTCCGGACAGTTAGAACTCTGCCGATAAATAAATCGTTTAATATAATTTATTGAACAAAAATCTTTAATCAACCTTTTATCTTTTTCATCGACATGACCCCAGCTTAAAGTACTGAAACATTTGAAATCTAAGAAATCGTCCGGATTAGATAATATTAAAAATAATATGCTCAAGAATCTTTCTGACTTAGATGTGTCGCATCTTACTATTATAATAAATGATTGTCTGAAACCTGGAAAACCCCCCGATTTAGTTAATAGCTACCGTCCTATTAGCTTACTTAGTAATATAAGTAAACTTTTGGAAAATATTGTGAAAGAACGGCTTATAGAATGCATAGATGCGACGAATGTTTTACCAGATGAACAATTTGGATTTAGGGCTTTTTATAGTACGACTCATCAAGTCAAAAGAATCACTAACCACATAAATACAAAATTTTCCTTAAAAAAATTCTACTGCTCTGGTCTTATTAGATGTTGAAAAGGCTTTTGACACTGTCTGGCATGATGGCTTAATTTTTAAATTAATAAAATTAAACTTTCCGAAATATTTCATAAAAATTTTAAAATCTTTTTTGACAGAGCGGTCATTCTGCGTAGAAATAAACGGAGATTTCTCACACTTTGTTAACATACCTGCTGGAGTTCCTCAAAGTTCTATTTTGGGACCAATTCGTTATATAATTTACAACTCAGATTTTCCTAAAAATGATATTTGCGAATATGCATTCTATGCCGACGATACTGCTATATTTTGCTCAGGATTAATGGCTGATGGCATTATATTGCCGCTACAATCTTCTTTAGATAAAATCGTTGAATATTCAAAAAAGTGGAAAATTAAAATAAATGCGGATAAATCACAGGCTATCTTTTTCACTAAAAAAAGAAAGCTTTGTTATACACCACAGTCAAACTTAGTTATGGATGACAGGGAAATCACTTGGTCAAATTCAGTTAAATATCTGGGGGTAATTTTAACTCCCCGTTTAACGTTTAATGATCATATTTCGCACATACTTGGAAAAATGAACATAGCTATAAAACTGTTGTATCCCATTATCAATAGAAAATCTCAGCTTAGTTTGGAAAATAAAACTATTATTTACAAGGCGATATTTCAATCAATTGCGTTATATGCATGTCCTGTTTGGGAAAATTGTGTCAAAACCCATATTATGAAAATTCAAAGATGTCAGAATAAGATATTGAAGTTAAATTTACCCTGGCACTTTTGCACTAGACGTTTGCACGAGCTTAGTAATGTTGATCTCATTAATATAAGAGTAACCCAGATTACTCATAAATTTAAAATATCCTGTTTGAATAATGGAAATAATCTGATTACAAATCTGTATGACTCAATACATTTAGAAAAATTTTTAATTATTGTATAAGTACACTTATTTTTAGTGAAGGTTTTTACAAACAAATTTTCCTTCTCCTCCACTTCTTTAAATTCAATATTTTAAGACAATATTAATAATAAAGATATAAGGTTTAAAAAGAAAAACCATCTCTAGACTGTAAGATTATGTAACCCGAAAATTTTATTCAATAAACGATAATAATATAATAAGTTCGTTTACCTAGTGCAGCATCTAGACTTGAGATCCACAAATTCTTTTCTTGAGGTTGGGATTCTTCGTGTTTTCTACCGATAATTCTAATTCAATTTTTAAAAAAGCTCCACTTACATCTCGCTCTGTTCCGCTGACAGTGTCAATGTCGTCAATGTCGTCTTCATACGCATACGTCCATTGTGCCCGTTTTATTAACTTTTGCCTTGTCTAGGGTGCTCTCCATTAAGATGTTTAAGAAGTTACACGATAAGCTATCATCCTGTCGGAGACAGGATTCTATTTCCTACTTTATACTTCAATTAAAATTGCCGAACGTTACAGATCACCAACTTATACTCGGTTGTACTGATGGCATACTCGAGGTGCATGCCACCACCATAATTCGGTTGGCCACAAAAATTTTGCCGTGGCAACTAATCTATGCTCTGTGTGTAGAGTGACAGTGTCTTTAGCACCAGTTTTATCCGGACTTGTAAAATAAAGGCCAAATTTTTTGCGAAATGTAAAAATCGTCACACCCAAAAGTAACCCCTTTTATTGGTTTGCATAGCACAAACAAATTAAAGCGGAAACTAGCCAAGCTTCAATTAGACACTGGTGCTCTCTAGGGCCATCGAAAGTGAGTACATCTAAAATAACCCCTTCGAATAAATGAGAGTAAAAACGTTTTTAATTAAGGATTTACATACACCAACGCTCGGTCTAAAACCCATTAATTTCTGACACAAGTACCCGGAAGTGACCTTAAACAAAAAAAAAAGCAACAACAACAACAAAAAGTAAAATCAGCAGCAAAAATCAAACCAAACCACAGGACAATTCAGCACATCGAAGAAGCAACAGCCGTTGCGGCCAGCCAAAATGGCAGGACAGATGCGCATTCGTCAGCTGGATGGACGGATGGACCCACCGACCATTTGTCCGTCTGACCGACACTCAGACAAATGCCATTCCCAAAACGGCTTAGATGGCATTTGCAAATGCTTCACCCACCAAAAGGCCACATTCATTTTTTATATTGTTGGATTAAGTTAATTGCTAAACAGTTTTTGTTGTTTTCCACGCTGTTATTGTTCTTGGGCCTGTCTTTTTCTTTGACGAAAATAAATACCCAACAAACAGAGAGCACAAAAGAGCAAAAAAAAAGAATAAAAAGGAGTGTATTGACATTTACCATTAAAATATGCCAAAGTATGTCCGCAGGGTTAAAGTGACCAACTAAATGTTTCATCTTTCCATCCGATGGTACCTTATTAAGTTTGTCATAGTTTTTGTCACATAATCTTATTGTGGAATCATTGGCACCTATATTCTAGGGTGTCCAAAAAACGGGGTCTCAGAAAACCGTCATTTCCGTTTATTTTTTAAACCTACAATTTGAAAAAACGACTGTCGGGATTTTTTAAAAGTAAAAAATCTGCATTAATTGTCATTCTGGTTTTAGCCTTTTGCTAAAAATGGGGAAAATATTTTCCCAATGTCCTTGAGCATGCTCTAAATTTACCCAGATAAGGTCATATCTAAATTTGCGTAAAACTTGCATTGTTTGAGGTACCTATACTTAGTAGGGACATAAATACTGTTACACACGTTTTATGCTGTACAATAAAAATTACTGAAGGTTTTTGGACCAAATATTTTTTAATATATTTATTGAGGTATATTGTATCCAAAAAAATCTACTTATTCGAAATGTCCACCTTTTGCCTTTACACACGCCTTTAGTCGCACTGGCCAATCGTCAATAGCTGCACGAACCTCGTCCATTGGGAAATTGGCCACAGCTCGCACCAAAGCAGTCTTAAGAGATCCAATGTTGGGGTTTCTTTGGTGACAAACCTTGTCCTCTAAAACCTTCGACAATTTGTAATCCAATGGGTTAAAATCTGGACTGCCTGAGGGCCATTCTTCAGAGGAAATGAACGCTGGCAAATTGTTTCGAAACCAGGACTGGGACGTTATAGATTTATGGGCCGGCGCAGAATCCTGCTGGAAAGTCCAAAGCTGGTTTTGGAACAAGGAATTATTAAGCGGCCTGATAACAGCTTCCAAAACGGTATCTTGGTAAACTTTGGCCGATGTTTTGACTCCTTGTTCGCAGAAATGCAGGTCAGTGACCCAATCGTAAGAGACACCTCACCAAAACATGACTGACTATTATGGTCCTCTCAACAATAGAATCATTCACACACAACCATACTATGATCCCCACAACCATATTACACAACCATACTATGTAAAGACTGGAATACGTTGTTATTCAACAATAAAGAATTTTATTAAGTAAGTTATGTAACAATAGGAGTGATTTATTTAACAGTAAAAAAATTCCTTTATTAAAAATATTTTAGTTATACTAAGCCGTAGTTTTTTTTTTGTTGAAAAAATTTAATTTTTATTACTTATTGCGTAAAAATCGTAAAAATATCATTGTCAAATTAAAAAAAATTAAGGTTTTGCCAGTATGATTGTCGTAATCATGTTATTGTTAACATAAAACCCATGGAAACAATACTTTTGTCCCACCAACCATATTTATATTGTTGCTATAACCATATTTTCATTTTTAAATTTGGCAACAATACTTTTGTTACATTTGCACAATATTAATATTGCCGCAATCATACTATTGTCAAAATGAAATTCAAAAAACAATACTATGGTTGCGACGACCATACTTTTACTGCAGAGAACATACTATTGTTGCCGTGACCATATAGTAACCATATATTTTCTCTGCGTGATTATCTGACCACTCCAAGATGAAAGTTGAAACAATTTTAAAATCCCGTTACAGACTAAAGCTATTGAGGTTAGCTTTCAAAACCCATATGACATTAATGGAGTATTTCAGTTCTACTATTGAAATGGGTGTGTTGAATGTTGTAACAGTATTTATGTCCCTACTAAGTAAAATATAAAAATTTTAGTTCTTCTTGAAAACCACACGTTTGAAAAAGACATCCATTCTAACGTAACAATATGGGTACTCTAAAACAGTGGAATTTCTTTGATAATCTAAATATACACTAACTTTTAAGATATGTCTAAATTTCGGTTCCGAATCTACTGGATCTAGGGAACTTAAAAGTCTGCTTCATGCAACAATGAACATATAAGTACTCATGAAAGTACAGTGACATAATATCACGAATCTAAATATGACATTAATTTGACGATTTGGCTGAATTGGGCTAATGGTCCCTAGGGTCCCGAAAATGAGGTCATCTCAAATATGGACCCTTCACCATCAATCATTTCTCCCAATACTGGAACACAATCCATGGTGGAGAGTGTTAAAATTTCGTCCCGGCCGAACTTAATTTTTTCACTTGCTATTTTAGCTGACTTTCTGTTCTGTTTTCAATGTCCTCTTGTATTTTGTTTTCCTTCTTTCTGTTTGAGCTCTTTTAGAAAACTTATTGTGCTCGTTGTTGTTGCCCTTTCACAATGGAGAAGGCACAAAACTAATTGGCACTAATAAAACTGCATTGCAAACGTTATGGACCGAGCTGGTGAAACAAAAGAAGAATATGCAATGCATTTCAACCATTTTTCCATTATGCATAGCTAATTGCTCGAATGGGGGGAGGAGAATAGAACTAAGAGAAAAGTTTTATTAACAACTTTAGAGATTATGTTATTTTCGAAAAATGACTAGTTGATAAAAGATTTGTTGTTCGTCTAGAGGGGATCTGCTTCGATATGCAGTTGAAAGAAATGCGCAGTTTGAGCTGAATGCGTTCAAAGAGATTTGGTGGTCAGCTGAGTGGGCTTGGCTGGCAATTGAAGTGGTGCAGACCGTCCATACGAATTGAGGCGGCTGCACCATCCAGATCTCAACTGTGCCAGAACCACTTCTGCCGAGGTCGCGTCTTCGACTCTGCTAAAATCTCAGGCGGATGTTCCGCTTGTGCTACATTTACGCAATAGCTGCATACTGCTGCTGTGACTTTTTTTTTGTTCACTGCTGCTGTGACTTCATCAGCGTGAATGCCGTTCGGACCTGCCTGATCGATGATCTGAAGGATCTCTCCTGTACCGCTGGAGCTCTTTCTCTAGATCATAAAGCTCGTGCCGTATCTGCCCGGGCAGAGGCATCCTGTCCATGAGATGGTGATTAGGATGACTACTGCGCAGACACGGAAACAGATACTGCTAAGGCAACAAGAAAGTGTGTCTGCACACGGAATGGACATTTGTCTCCCTTTATAGATGATCCTTAGAAGACATACGGAGATTCCCTGCTGATGTTCACAGGGCGGCATTCTGTCAAGTCTGAATTTTCTTCCACTTCGTCGTACTCACCTTCGCCGACCACACCACTGCTGCGTAGTTCACTGCAGACCGACCTTTCGCTTTTGACCTTTCGCAAGAGGTCAAAAAGATTTCTTTGTCAGCTCCACAATTACTGTCGTCTCGTGACTTGTGACCCTGTTACTGCTTTTAAGCTTATCTCAAATAGTTGTAGCATGTGCAGAGGATCGAAAAAGGGTTGTCCTTAAAAATAAAAGTTGAGAAAAAGCCCAAAAATTTAAATTTGGTAGCCTCAAAATTATTTTTTTGATATGTTCTAGTGGAACTTTTATTTCCTCATGCCAAAAGCTGTCGAAAAATAGATTGCGCAATATCGACTCATTAATATGCTGGATCGTAAGACAAAGATGATGTAGCCATGTCCGTCTGTATGTCTATGGAAAGCAAATTAATGGTAGCGTTATTGCAGAAATGTGGCTGAAATTTTGCAGAAATATGTGTTAATGGACAAAAAGAAAGTCGGGCAGAAGTTAACATTTTCCCCTCAAAATGACTGATTGTACCTATGGAAAAATCACGGTATTGGTAGTATTTTTGGTATTTTTTTATCACCTTATCAACTTTGATTGTTACAAAATTTTCACATTATGTAACGTTCAGCCTGGCTGTATTTGTAGGATACATTACGAAGTGTTTGAACAAGAGGGGCATGGCTGACCCTGAACATATTAAGCCAATATCCCATGAACTGCTAGAGATACATTTGGAATATTTTATATTGACATGGAAAGAAACACGCCCAAGCTGAAACGTGGGCTGTGCCACGCAATGTTAAAAATCACATTTATGGCTCAAATAGTAGACCGATCGTAACAGAATGAAATTACAGGCAATTTATTATACACTGTTGTGTTAAGCTAAAATTGAATAAAAAAGCGTGGCACCGCACTGTCGACGCTTGTCTTTGAAAGACCATACCTCGTGAAATAATATCGGTATGACAATAGAAGTTGGTGTGCAAAGAAATACATTATAATAAAAAAACAAGTAAAAAATGTTAAGTTTGGCTGTGCCGAACTTTGGATACCCTCCACTAGATTCCCCCCACAAGACCGTTTGTATGGGAGGTACCAGAAGGGACTTCCCAAACTCAACTAAATTTGGTGCACAAGTGTGTTCTATATAGAAATTTGTATGCGTAAAATTTCATTTCGATAGGTCAAGATTGTGGTGAGTTATTGTGATATTATTTCTCAAGGCCCATAAGACCGATTGTAGGGGAGGTACCGGATAGGCCTACCCAATATCAACCAAATTTGGTACAGAAGTATGTTCTATATAGAATGCTTAATGTGAAATACTTCATTTCGATAGGTCAAGTTTGCGATGAGTTATCTTATTATTATTTTTTAAGGCCCTTAAAGCTGTTTGTATGGGAGGTATCAGAAGGGACTACCCAATCTCCAATTGGTCCAGAAGTGTGCGCTATATAGGAATGTATGTGTGTAAAATTTCATTTCCATAGGTCAAGTTAGTGATGAGTTATCGTCATATTTTTTCCCAAGGCCCTTAAGACGCTTGTATGGGAGGTATCAAAAGAGGCTACCCAATATCAACTGAATTTGGTGCAGATGTGTGTTCTATATATAAATCTTTATGTGGAAAATTTCATATCGATAGGTCAAGTTTGTGGTGAGTTATTGTCATAGTATTTCTCAAGGCCCATGAGACCGTTTGTATGGGAGGTATCAGAAGGGACTACCCAATCTCCAATTGGTCCAGAAGTGTGCGCTATATAGGAATGTTTGTATGTAAAATTTCATTTCCATAGGTCAAGTTAGTGATGAGTTATCGTCATATTTTTTCCCAAGGCCCTTAAGACGCTTGTATGGGAGGTATCAAAAGAGGCTACCCAATATCAACTGAATTTGGTGCAGATGTGTGCTCTATATAGAAATCTTGATGTGTAAAATTTCATATCGATAGGTCAAGTTTGTGGTGAGTTATAGTCATATTATTTTTCAAGGCCCATAAGGCCGTTTGTATGGGAGGTACAAGAAATGGTGGCCCAATCTAAACCATTTTTATACAGATGATTGCGCCTATATAGAAATTATTATTTGGAAAATTTCAATGATTTTGCTGAAGAAACTGGACGGATATTTCCAAATAAAAAACTAATTTTTATGAGGTAGTGTCGGTTGAGGGTCTCCAACACCAACTTCCCCTAAAGCTTTATAGCCCATTTTCAATACCAATCATGCTAGGTTAACTACACATGTTTATGCCAAATTTCACTAGCTGTTTTCATGCAGGCTCTATCTTGTTTTCAACAGGACAGGCTGTCCGGCTGTCCGACAGCCGGACAATATGGCTAGATCGTCTTAGAATTTTACCAGGATCAAGAATATATATACATACTTTGTTGGGTCTCCGATGATTATTTCAAGGTGTAATAGACAGAATGACCAAACTATTATACCCTCCATTGTATGGTGGAGGGTACAATAGGCGCTGCCAAGTCTATTGAAAAAACGTTCATATTAAAACGGAATCAATGATTCCCGGTATATAAGCTTCGGCCTCACCAAATTTAATTTAACCACTGGTTATACCCTGCACCACTCTGTGGAACAGGGTATTATACGTAAGTGTCATGGCAAATGTTTGCAACTACCTAAAACATTTGAAACACCAGCGGATTAGCTTTAACGAGGTCTGTGTGTCAGTCCGTTTGTCCGTCCATCTAAAGTTTTTAATCAAAGTACAGGTCCAAATTGTTCTCCGATCTTAATGTAAATGGGAAATATGTTTTTTGGATCGTGAACTGACGCTGCTGAAATTCGGTTCAAATTTAGATATAATGTTTATCAGATTTTTCAGTTTGTAGCTCTTTTAGCTACATATTACATCTAATCATGATGGAATTTGGCACGAGGTAGATTTTTGGACCATGACAAGACGTTATTCAAATTGAAGAAAATCGGTTCAGATTAAGGTATAGCTCCCATACAATAATTCTTGGCCGACTCCATACACGCAGATTAAAAATATGGTTACGATATGGTCAAGGCAACAATAGTATGTTCTCTGCAATAAAAGTATGGTTGTCGCAACCTTAGTACACCTAATCCTGTTTTTACACGGTCTTTTTTTACACTATTTTGAAATAACACGGTCGACAGAAATAAACTTATCCTGCTTTTACACGTTTTTCTAAATAGCAGGAAAACACTTATCCTGTTTTTACACGTTTTTTTAGACGGAAATAAAATCTATTTTGAATTTAACTGTGATTTTATCTACATATGCATAGTTTTTTCTCTCTTCAGCATTGCCAGTTAATAATGAAGTTTTGCCACTGTTTCCACAAGGAACTGCCATTCAAATATTATTTTTCCGTATATTTTTTAAATATGGCAACACAATGTGATTTTGACATTTCATTGCAAATTATACCGATAGTTAGGGGAGCTGTGAAATTTCAATCAGATCTACAATCCTGTATGGCTCGATACAAGGAACTGTACAAAGAACTCTCCAAAGTAGGATCGCAACGTACTATAACTGAATTTGCTATTAAAATAAATAAACGTATGCCTGAAACAAGTTCTGATATGCAGTTACCAATGAACGCAGTTGAAGATGTGGACGTAGAACTGAACAATTCTACTGACGAAACAGATATTGCTCCAACGCAGCAGAAAAGAATGCGCTTACATTCAGAAACTAATACCGAATAGAATTTACCCTTATACCATTTTTTATATTTCTATACAACTTTTTTATGTTCCTTGCATAGGAGATTTTTTTGTTTTTAAATTGGATTTTTATTGCTTAAAAACTTTAAAATGATTTTATTTTTCAAGTTCCTTTAAATAAAATTATATAATATGTGAAATAAAATGGGCATGGTATACTGAAGAATAAAATTTATGTTTATTTTACCGAATTATGTATTAATTTTCGTAGGCTTTCTTGGGTTGCTGAACCAATCTAACATTTTTCCATTAAGTAATGTCTTTATTTACACGATATCTTCTGGAACACATGTACCGTGCAAAAACAGGATTAGGTGTATTGTTTTTTGAATTTAATTTTGACAATAGTATGATTGCGGCAATATTAATATTGTTGAAACGTAACAAAAGCATTGTTGCCAAATTAAAAAATGATAATATGGTTGTAGCAACAATATAAATATGGTTAGTGGGACAAAAGTATTGTTTAATGGGTTTTATGTTAACAATAACATGATTACGGCAATCATACAGGCAAAATCGTAATTTATTTTTAATTTGACAATGTTATTTTAACGAATCTTACGCAATAATAGTAGTTTCTATATATAAATTAATTTTTTTTAAAACAAACTACGGATTAGTATAACTGAAATATTTGTAATAAATGAATTGTTTCTACTGTTAAATAAATCACTCCCTTTATAAAGAGTTTTATGTATGTAAAAATAACTTATTAAATAAAAATCTCTATTGTTGAATAACAACTTAACCCAATCTTTACAAAAAAATTTGGGGATCATAGCATGGTTGTGTGTAAGTCATGCTATGGTTGTGGGGATCATGCACATCATGGTAGTATGTGAAACATTCTTTGGTTGTGAGGATTATAGTATGGTTGTGGGGATCATAGTATGGTTGAGTGTGAATAATAATATGGTTGTGGGGATCGCAGTATGGTTGTGTGTGAATAATTCTATTGTTGTGAGGTCCATAATATTGTTATGGGGGTCATAGTATGGTTGTGTGTGAACCATACTATTGTTGTGATGATCATGATATTGTTGTGCTACAACCATATAACCAACAATAGTATGAAGATCTTCGAATATTGTTACCCCAACCATACTTTTTTTTTGCGTGTAATGACCAAAAGTTACCATGGGGCTTAAAAATTTAATAACTTTTTCGTTTATATATTTTATTTCCGGATATATAAATATCACTTGGAGAATAAACAATGGAGAGATTCACAACTGAACAAAGAACCAGAAAAATACAGTTTTATTTTTAAAATCAGCGATCAATTATTTTTAAGTAAACACATGAGTGATGAAGCTCATTTTCATAAGAATGGCTTTGTTAATAAGAAGAACTGTAGGTTCTGTGGTTCTGAAAATCCAAGAACCATTCATCAACGCCAATTGCACCCCATTATGCGTACGTACAGTATGGAGTATGGATCACATCTGCAAATATCATTGGGCCTTACTTCTTCGAGAATGAAGATGACAGTGATGTTACGTTAAATGAAGAGAGCGATATCGGTCCATGATAGAAAATTGTTTACGTCCTGCTCTTGAACACAAACATAAGATGTGGTTTCAGCAGGACGGAGCGGAGCCACTGCCCGAGACAATGACACTTTTAAGTCAATTTTTTGGAGAGCGAATTATTTTCAGAAATTCGCAAATTATTTGGCCAGCGCGATTGCCAGATTTGTCAGCCACCCAAGCGAGCGAGTATATGTGAACAAGCCCGAGACAACCCTTGAACTTAAGGCTAACATTGTTGCAGCACGCTAAATCGAGCCCATCATTGCGAAGCTGTGAACGGGGGTCATTTAAGTGACATTATTTTTCATACTTACGAGTAGTGTAAACCAAATTTCTATTTTGTACTTTATATTATAGAATCTGAGAAATAAAAATAAAAAAATGAATAAACGAAAAAGTTATTAAAGATGTTAACGAAATGGTAATATTTGACCCAGTAAAAAAATATTAAAACTAAAATATTAAATTTTAAGAAAATCGGTTCAGATTTTGATATAGCTTCCATACATACTGGGTGATTAATACTATAGAGGTATTTTTTTTCATAGGGGTTTTTTCGCAGATTGCGAGTGAGTTGTGTTAAACTTTTTTATACCCTCTACCATACAATGGAGGGTATATTAGTTTCGTCATTCTGTCTGTAACACCTTGAAGTAATCATCGGAGACCCAACAAAGTATATATATTCTTGATCCTCGTAAAATTCTAAGACGATCTAGCCATGTTTTCCGGCTGTTGAAAACAAGATAGAGCCTGCATGAAAACAGCTAGGGAGCTAAAATTTGGCACAAGCATGTGTAGTTAACCTAGCATGGTTGGTATTTAAAATGGGCTATATATCTCTACGAAAAGTTGTTGTTGGAGACCCTCAACGGAAACTTCCTCATAAAAATTAGTTTTTTATTTGGAAATATCCGTCCAGTTTCTTAAGCAAAATCACTGAAATTTTGCAAATACCTTGTACTTTCCTTACAAACTGCCTTATGGGCCTTGAGAAATAATATGACTATAACTCACCACAAACTTGACCTATCGAAATGAAATTTTGCACATAAAGATTTCTATATAGAACACACTTCCGCACCAAATTTGGTATTATTTGGGAATCTGGTGGAGGGTATCCAAAGTTCGGCACAGCCAAACTTAACATTTTTTACTTGTTTTTTTTCATTTCAGTATTTTTTGCCATTTCATCATGGAAACGACTTACAAAACGTCTTCAAATTGTGCAACTGCATTATTGAAATTAGAATAAGAAGATCCGCTGTTTTGGAACAAAATTTTTTTCAGTGTTGAGACCCAATTCTGGCTCTACGCAAACGTTAATAGACAAAATTGCCGCATTTGGGCTAAAGAGCAACCAGAAGAGGTTCAAGTGGTGCCACTATACCAAAAAAATATCCTGTTTTGTTCCGGTTTATGGGCTGGTGATATTATCGGTCGATATTTTTTCAAAAATTATGATGGCCGAAACGTAACCCTGAATGGTGCTAGCTAGTCCAAGATATTGGACTTTTTGCTACATGAAATTGAAGCGCGTAATCTTGACGACATTTGATTTTAAGGGGACGATGCCAGTTGCCATGCAGCTGCTTTAAGAATAAATCTATTGAGAGGTCATTTCGAAAAGCAACTAATTTCACATTTTGGACCGGTGAGTTGGCCGCCTAGATCGTGTGATATCACACCTTTCGTCTTTTTTCTTTTAAGGCTATGTAAAGTCCAAACCAGCTATGATTCAGATTTTGGAAGTCAATATTACTCGTGTCACTATCTCCATATCGGTCGAAATACTCGAACGAGTCAACCAAAATTGAATCCTCAGAATTGACAATCTGAGGCGTAGTTGGGTCCAACGTTTGAAGAAAACTATATTAAAAAAATAAATTGCATAAAATAGGTCATAGGTCAAAACTACACGAAAACTAATATTGACTTATGGGCACTAAAATAAAAGAAACCTTTGCTTCGCAAATAACCCAGCTTTTGACTACTCTTTCCAGCATCGCCACCGGTGATTTTTCTAGATCTAGGCCACCAGTAGATATGTCCAAAATGCCATTTAAGGTTCTGTCCAAAATCGTTTCCTTATATAGCCGTTGTACCGCAAGCAGTGTGATTTGTACCAGTCTATTTCTAAAACCAAATGACGACGACCTCATGGGCTTCATATTTGGACAAAAAGAAGTCTGTTATCAAAGTCCGGTCGCACTTGCCCGTGTTATGTTCTGTTCAGTTTACTTTTTTTTAAGAAATATGGACCGTTGATATCATCTATTACCAAACAGCGTGTTTTTACAGATCTCTTACATCTCCTACCAAACAGCGTGTTTTAACAGATACGAGGGCGACCGCAAAAGTAGCTGGCATAACATAAAAAGAACCGTTTTTTTGGAATTATTATTATTTATTTTTCAACATAATCTCCTTCTAACTCAATACATTTCATCAAACGTTTTTCAAGTTTTTTAATTCCATCCGAAAAATAAGATTTTTCATGACCTTCAAAATATGCTTCAGTTTCAGCAATAACCTCGCTATTGGACGAAAATTTTTTGCCACCGAGAATTTTTTTTAAATTTGGAAACAAGAAATAATCAGAAGGAGCTAAATCTGGACTATATGGTGGATGCCATATAGAAGCAATTTCAAATCGTAATTCGGCCAGTTTTTGTTGAGTTAAAAATGCAGTGTGTAAAGGAGCATTATCTTGATGAAAATGAACTTTTTTTTCTAAATGCGGTCGTTTTATCTTGATTTCTTCACTCAACCGATAATATTCACAATTTATGGTTTTTCCTTTCTCAAGATAATCAATAAATATTATACCCCTTGCATCCCAAAATACTGTGGCCATTAATTTTCCTGCTGACTTAACAGTTTTCGCCTTCTTGGGACCACCTTTACCAGCTTCTATCCATTGTTTTGACTGTTCTTTGCATTCTGGGATGTAGTAATGGATCCATGTTTCATTAACAGTTATGAATCGGCGCAAGAACTCTATTGGATTACGCTGATAAATCGCTAAAAGCTCCTCGAAATTGGTCCAACGGACGATTTTTTGGGGCAAAGTCAACAAACGCGACACCCATTTTGCGGATAGCTTTTTTATGTGGAGTTCATCATGTAAAATACTCCAAACTTGTTTTTCGTGT
This sequence comes from Hydrotaea diabolus, assembly GCA_963513945.1. NCBI lineage: Eukaryota > Metazoa > Arthropoda > Insecta > Diptera > Muscidae > Hydrotaea > Hydrotaea diabolus. The sequence goes on along the minus strand of OY740719.1, from coordinate 108,665,452 downwards.
ATTTTAACAATATCAGCAAGTTCTCTGAGCTTTATTCGTCTATCTTTAGTCACTTCATTAAATATTTTTCTAATGTTTTCAATAGTAGTAGCAGTTTTCGGTCTTCCAGAGCGTTGTTCATCTTCCGTACTTGAACGACCCATTTCAAATTGTAGAACCCAGGAGTTCACGGTGGAGTATGATGATGCATTATCACCATGAACAGAATCCAATTCATCTTTGATTAGTTGTGGCGTATAACCTTTCATATACAAGTGTTTAATTACCGCACGAAACTCTTTATTTTCCATTTTTCAAAACTTATAAAACTTGTTTACTTCAATCACCTGTAACAAAGAAAATAATCATTAAATATTTCGGAAATTTTGACAGATGGCTTATAAAAGATTGCTTTTAAAAAACAAAAAAAAAAGTTGCTAGTAAAACAGAAAATGTGCCAGGCCAGTTAGTTTTGCGGTCGCCCTTGTAGTTCGAGAATTTCTTTGGTTTGGTCACTTACCCAATTGTGGCTTTTCCGAAAAATGACGTTAACATTAAGCTAGAAATGTGCCTCGTTACTGGACGAACAACCGTGGAAATTTATTGAGCTTCTGCAGAGCCCAGCTAGAGATGTCGTAGCGATATGAGGCTTTCCATGACAAATTGTCGTACAATATTATTTAAAAAGTTGATAATAGCTTGCCACGGCTCACGCCAGATTAGTTTAATTATTAGAAAAATAAAACTCTAAACAAATCACTCTCCATTGTCATTGGCACCAATGATTTTATTTCGTCAACATTCATAGTTTACACAAACCATCATTTGTCATATCGTTAAAAGTAAACGCTTCCGGCGGTCGTTGTTTCTGCAGAAATGGCAAAATATACTCGGCCACCGCCTCGGCGTTATTCAGTTGACAATGATGCTTAACATCAGGTATCACGTGATAACTAAAGTTGGCATTATGCTGCTGCTGAAGTTCAAGAATATCTTTAGTCACGGGCAGTTGCTCATCGATGTGATGGGAATTACCTCCCTTCAGGACCAGCCATTTAATATTTGTCATCTTACGGGCCATATGCAGACACAGTGCATGCTCTGTGTTATATTCCCTCAAAAATTTAACACCGCCATCACGCGAAAAAAAGAATTTGGCGCCATCTCGGGATAAGCTAGTGTTTCTCTCTAGAATATATTTCGCTTTATCCAGCTCCACCGAATGCTCCGAACCTTTGTGGACAAGCTCTTCCATGTGCTGCCATGTATACGTGGGCGGTTCTAAACCATTTCTTAGTGAATGCCGACTGCGCTCACTTTCCTCCAGAAATTTGTCAATTGTATAGCGTAACATTGCTATTTGTATACCGGGCGCATAGCAGCGACTGTGCATCACATCAATGCTGATCATCATGTCTACTTGCTGGGGAAATAATGCCATGAAGATGTACGATACACAAGCGCCCATTGAGTGGCCCATCAGTGATACTCTGGGCCACTTGAAGTAGAACATAATCTCTTTGATGACACGAACAAAGTCCAGTGTATGATAGATAATGCCGGAGGCATTGTGACTGGATCTGCCGTGACCCGGTAAATCTATGGCAAGTATGGCAACATGTTTGCTTAGCAGCGGTGCCAAGAGGGCATACGTGCCGGCATTGTCCTGCCAACCGTGCAAGGCCAAAATGGGTCGTTCTGCGCGATTGCCGTACCAACAGCCCTCGATGATGTGGCCCGTTCGGAGGGGTATACGAATTTCATGGTACTGAATGAAGAAAAATGAATAGAAATTAAACTTAAAATCGAGTGCTATTTGTTTATTCTGATTACCGCTTTTGCCATAGTTCAGTAGAAACTTAAATTTAAAGCGTTGTGTCTGCTACATCTGCACTCAACAAAAAATAACTGATTAAATTTTAGACTGCCAATTATACTTTTCGTAATCTAAAAAAAATTAACAAATGATAAGGTTTGTCAACACTGTGAATGGTAATGCCATATGGCTACGAAATTATAAGTATTGCCTCGATAGCTAATGATAACGCCACAACAAATATTTGCTGAGTTTATGCGGCTAGAGCATTGTTCGTTGTTGTTTATATGGAAAGCCCCACCATACAAAGGTCATTGATTTCAATTGTAGAGACTGCTCGTTATGAGTACTCGTAGCAGCTGTGACTTAACTAAAGGGGTTGCACAATGGAGAGGGATCGATTTGTATAGATTATGGCGGTTATGTTTTTTATACCCCCCATCAAAGAAAAAAAATAGTTGAACATAGGTTGGAACGACAATAATTAAGTTGTACAAGTGGATTTTCGGTTATAATCACCAAATGTTTATAATCGTAATGGGTAGTCGGTTCGATATACTGCAAGATGATAAATATGAACATCGCACTGTATGTACTCACAACATATTTATCGGTCTAATGAAATGCGAAATTGGTATTTACTTAAAGTTATCTCAACTGGCAGTTATGGCAACTTATAATTTTGAAAACATTTTGTTGTTGTTACCAATTATTTGTGATGATAAATAAAACACCTTGTAACCCAAAAAGGGTTTTTACGAGGGCGGTTTGGAAAGTTCTTAGCCTATCAATGAAAGGGAATAGTTAGTTTTTCAAAAATATTTTTATTTTTCAATATAATCTCCTGAAACTTTAATACACTTAGTCCAAAGCTTATCTAGCAATTATATTCCTTGATTAAAACAGTTTTCCTCAAGGTCTTCAAAATAGTGGTTTACAACTGTAATTGCATCTTCATTTGAGGTAAAGCGCTTGCCAGCAAGGGTTTTTTTTAGATTTGGGAACAGGAAAAAGTCACTGGGAGCTAAATCAGGAGAATAAGGTGGGTGGTCAAGCAACTCGTACTTTAATTCGTTGATTTTAGCCATTGTTAAAACACTCTTGTTCGCTGGTGCGTTGTCTTGATGAAAAATTATTTTTTTGTGTTGTAAGCCAGGACGTTTTGCTCGAATTTGTACATTTAATTGATCTACAAGGTTGCAATAGTACTCTGAATTTATTGTTTTACCCTTTTGCAGATAGTCAATCAATAAAATACCTTTGAAGTCGCAAAAAACCGTTGCCATAACCTTACCAGCCGATTGAATTGTTTTTGCCTTCTTTGGGGCACTTCCTCCAGCTTCAGTCCATTGTTTGGATTGTTCTTTTGTCTCTGGAGTATAGTGGTGGATCCATGTCTCATCAACAGTTATGAAACGACGCTTAAAATCCATTTTATTTCGCTGAAAACGATCCAAACAAGCTTGAGAAATGTTCATTCTTATGCGTTTTTGGTCGACTGTTAACAAGTGCGGCACCCATCTTGCACAAAGCTTTTTCATCTGTAGTTCTTCATGCAAAATTAAATGGACTCGATCATTTGAGATGCCCATGATATTAGCTATTTCACGCACTTTTATTCGTCGATTAGTTAATACCATATCATGCACTTTGGCTACAATTTCTGTTGTTGTTGTTTCTGGACGTCCACTACGTGGTTCATCTTCAATGCTTGTACGACCACGTTTAAATTCAGCAACCCAATTGTTTGCTGTTGCATATGAAGGAGCACTTTCACCTAACACATTCACCATATCATTATGAATTTCTTGTCCCGATAAACCTTTTTTATGTAAATATTTATTTACACCACGCATTTCTAATTTTTCCATTGTAAAAAATGGCGGATGCGTCTTTTGTGAACACCTGTATCTATATGAACACATTTAACATGTGTTCATAGCAGAGATGGAAGTTTCCAAAACACTTAACTTGTTTCTGTTTATACCGCGCTTTGTGCTAGGCTAAGAAGTTTCCAAGCCACCCTCGCAATGGCAGTTTTTTTAAAAAATAAAATGAACTTTTTCCAAGTCCCAAGTTCTAAATATTTTTTTCCTATAGATTTCGGCCTTCTAAATGAACTTTTAAAGATTTTTTTACGATATTTTTATAAGATGTCTCAGCTTTTTGGACCATAACTCCCAAACGCTATTATCACCAAGAGTGGTCTCAAATGAAAGGAAGTTAACTTTTGTAAAACCTTTTTTATACAAGGTAATAAAATCACGTCCTGGTAAATAGTTCGATTTTTAGCATTTTAGTTCCTTTTTTACTAACCTAAGGTTTACCGTAGAGCAGGGGTGCCAACAGCCGATTGTTTTTTGTAAAGCACCCAGCCTAGATTCATGTATAATCACGTCCCACTGTACTTATTCGCTCACTAAGCAACGTGCAGCTCTACCATTTCTTAGCGAATTTCAACAAACTATGGCTTTATTTATAAAATTGTTTACGAGGGCGGTTCGGAAACTTCTCAGCCTAGCACAAAAAGAGTGGTATAAACAGAAAAAAGTTAACCTTTTAGATCAATTAAATGTTCAAATTCGAGAAAAACGTCCTGGCTTACAACACAAAAAAATAATTGTTCATCAAGGCAACGCACCAGCGCACAAGAGTGTTTTAACAATGGCTAAAATCAACGAATTAAAGTACGAGTTGCTTGACCACCCACCTTATTCTCCTGATTTAGCTCCCAGTGACTTTTACCTGTTCCCAAATCTAAAAAACTTCCTTGCTGACATGCGTTTTACCTCAAATGAAGATGCAATTACAGTTGTGAACCACTATTTTGAAGACCTTGAGGAAAACTATTTTAATCAAGGGATAGAATTGCTAGATAAGCGTTAGACTAAGTGTATTGAAGTTTCAGGAGATTATATTGAAAAATAGAAATATTTTTGAAAAACTAACTATTCTCTTTCATTGATAGGCAAAGAACTTTCCGAACCGCCCTCGTATATATATTTTTTTCTATAGGAACAAATATTTAGAACTCTGGACCAAAATGGCTGTTTTTTCCAGTAAAAATCATCCTTTATCTTTTCACTTTTTTCTCGTCATAACCTTCCGTTTTTTTTTTGTTTTTTGCCTCTGACTTAAATTTTATTTTTTTCGCTGAACAAGTGGTACCCGTATTTGTAGTTTTAGATGTAAAGGTGAGGATATTTGGTATGTTACACCGAAACCATAACTTACTGGAATTTTTAGAGCACTAACACCGAATATCCGGTGCTGAAGAAATATTTCAGATGCAAGTAACCTCAATCATTCAGTTGGCAAAAAAAAAAAATCGGTTGTGGCAACCAATCTGTTATCTGTATGTGGAAAAGGGTTTATTTACTTTGTTATTCTATTTGCAACGCATCGCAATACTGGTCGGAGACCCTATGAAGCACTGGGTGGCCCCAAAAAAAACTGAAGAGTTGACCAAAATTCTACTAAAAAATTCCATTGTAGCTCTTGCTGTATGCGCAGTGGCTCCATCTGGCTGGCACCATATTGTCGTTCCGAAGTTGTATATCACAAAATCAAAAAAAATGAGATAATAATTTTTTGAGAGCTATCGCTCTGTCCAGTCTCCAGGTCCGTATCTCTTACGGGTCCTAAGATATTATAGTGTCATTCGTTGTATATCCAGTTTTGCTAAAAATTTAACGCGTTATGTTACCGTATGAACCATTTGTAAAAAATATATGAAATTTATGAATTAAAAAAAAATTGTGTTGTCTTCACGTATGTGCCAAAAACAATATTTGGAAAAAAATTATCACAATATTTATATGTATATTCGTACATATTGTTTTTGTCCCATATTTCAATAATGTTTTCGGATAAAGTTAATAGGGGTTTTGTTTTTATTAATATAGATGGATATTGGAAGATAAAAGGATTTAGAACTGGTTTTCTTAAATGCATTTTATTGTAAACGAATGTAAAACTTTTTTCTTACAAACATTTTTAGCATGGAAACAATTTATTACATAATACTAGTAATAACACAAAAATATCAAATATATCTATGTACCAATCGAGCTTAAATTTAGTTTAGAAAATTTAGCTGAATGTATACACAAATTTACATTAATAAATCTGGAAGGAAAACATAGAGGCTTTTAATATCTTTCTTTTTGTCTGGATTTATGTTTATCTTTGTAAAGGGTGTCCCAAGAAGAACGCAATTTTTAAATCTGGCAACATTCGAAGTGTCATTGTTTGACATTTGAACAATTGTTATTGTTTGTTAGTAGAAGGTACGAGGTTAGTAAAAAAGGGGGCGCTACACGAACGAACAACGCATTCTCATTGTACAATTGTTTTACCAAAATGGTGAAAGTTTTGCGGCTACAGTTCGCAAATTGCGATCAATTTGGGGTCACAATAATGCTCCAAAAGAGTCAACTGTAAAGAGATTAATGGATAAATTTGCCGAAACTGGGTCTGTTAGTGATGTAAAGACAACAACGCGCCATCGACCGGGTCGATCGACCGAAAATGTCGCAGCTGTACGTGATGATGTCGCTCAAACTCCATCCACCTAAATTCGACACCGAGCTCAGCAAATTGGTGTCTCCAAATCCACTTTGCAGCGATTTTTGACGAAAGATTTGCATCTTCATGCATACAAAATTCAATTGACTCCGGAACTGAAGCCAGCTGACCATGGATAGCGAAGGGAGTTCGTTAATTGGGTATTGGAGAGACAACATGAAAATGCTGATTTTGCCGATAAAATCATCTTCAGTGACGAGGCCCATTTTCATCTTGATGGCTTCGTCAATAGGCAGAATTGTCACATTTGGGGTGCGGAAAATCCTCGAGTGATTCACGAAAAGCAAATGCATCCTTAACGTGTCACTGTGTGGTGTGGTTTTTGGGCTGGAGGAATCATTGGACCTTTTTTTATGAAAATGAGGCAGGTCAAGCGCAAACAGTCAATGGTGTTTGGTATCGTGAAATGATAACCAGTTTTTTCTTGCCTAGAATTGAAGAAATGAATGTGGAGGGCATGTGGTTCCAACAAGACGGCGCCACATGTCATACAGCCAGAGAAACAATTCAATTGCTGCATCAGTCATTTCCCGGTCGTGTTATTTCGCGTTTTGGAGATCAGAATTGGCCGTCTAGATCGTGCGATTTAACACCATTAGATTTTTTTCTTTGGGGTTTTTTGAAGTCGATGGTTTACGCGAATAAGCCGACGACGACTCAAGCCTTAAAAGACGAAATTGGACGCTGCATTAATGAAATACCGCAGCATTCATGCAAAACGGTCATTGAAAATTTCATTAAAAGATCGCGTGCATGCCAGCAAAGCCGCGGCGGCCATCTGCACGATATATTGTTCCATACATAACCTCATTCTGTCTACTTTACGATATAATAAAGTTTCACGATTTTTTCTTAAATATCTGTTTTATTTAAAATTTAAAAATTGCGCTCTTCTTAGGACACCCTTTACATGTATTAAGTTCTTTTTCAAAAATGGTTTCTGAAGTTGCGATGACTCCCTTTCTCGCTTGTTTTCGTAGGCTTGATGTTTGAAAGTTGCGTTCACTTGCAGACGTTTTATATTGCAGAGAAAATAAACTGTATTTATTATATTTAATTCATTTAATTTTACTGAATGGAACTTTATGAAAATTTAATTGTTTTGCTCAAGACGAATAAACTTTGAAATCGGTCGGAATCATTTCTATCACTTTTAGCGCAAAGTTTTTGGATGGATAGTTTTTTTAATTTTGGTATCTAATGGACTGTAAATTTCTTTTAATTTAAGAAACCGGTCTATTGCACTATGGACTGCGTCAATCTCCTGAATTTGAGAATGACCTGGTTCTGAAAATTGTTGAACGATTGTTTTCACATTGTTTGTTCTATATCAAAAACGAAGAATAGCACACGATAATATTTTATTTTTATTTTGCGGCACACAGGAGTCACTCCACAAAACGATGTGCTCAATATTATTAAAATCCTGCAAAATTTGTTCCAAAATTTTAATGACAGTACTAGCAATATCATTTCCAGAGCGACCACTATGTGCTTCACTCCAAATGGCACAATAAGTTGTATTCTTTTCATTTGCTTTCTGAGCACATACAGTCGCTGTCATATTGAAAAAGGAGAGTTTTCTTTTATAATAAAATGTGAAAGAAAATCCCTTTGGAAGATTAAACGTGCTTTGCAAGTCGAAGCACACCACAATTGTGTTATTCGAGACCAACTGCCTATCTGTATCGAATAGTCCTCTCTTTTTCTTCTCTTTGAGAATAGATATAATAATGTTAAATAAGAGCTGATAAAAGATAATTATTTGACCTTTCAACTAACGAAGTAGTGGTTAGCTTATCACAAAAAAATAGTATGGTTTTTAGGGATTATTTTCACGTATGCGCCATAAAAAAAAATATTTCGCAGAAGGTGGCGTATACAACAAAAAGTAAATTTTTTTATACAGGTAAATATGGTTGTAACTTAAAAACTTTCTTCTACAACCTTGAATATTTTTCACATAATCGACGCAGAATTGCAAGCACTACGCCTAACAAAAATATTGGACAACTTTTTTCGCGTAACTTTTTTTCTATAAGAGTTTGAAACTTAAAAGTCAATTTCCCCAAAAAAAAATTGTTTGGGGATACGTGAAGATAACTTCGGAACGACGATTTGTTAAGAATATTCTTAACATGCGGACGCAAACAATTTTCTGCCATAGTCCTTTTTGCCATAGAGCCTCTTTTTATAACCATAACCAAAACACCACAGCAGTTCATCTGGAGGGGTGTTATTGACGCTCATGTAATACCTTAGGATTTTGACACTGATCCCTGTTCCTAAAAACGGAAGACTATGTTCCTAATCATGTTGTTACTGGGTGCTGTTCTGAAATTTAAATGACGATGCTTTTTTTGTTGAGTTGAGATGATAGAAAGAATACTTAAAGTCCAAATTTGTGATGCGTTCAATTAGCCATCAAATATCTCCATGAAAACTACTTTGTAGGGACATAAATACTGTTACAACATTGAACACACCCATTTCAATAGTAGAACTGAACATACCCCGTTAATGTCATATGGGTTTTGAAAGCTAACTTCAAAGCGTTAGTCTGTAACGGGATTTTAAAATTGTTTCAACTTTCATCATGGAGTGGTCAGATAATAAGAACCGTCTCGTTGTAATAGCGCTTTTCAAGTGTGAAATGAAAAAGCGATATTTTACAAAACGCTCCGGCCACTAGGGATTAGCCGCATGTTCGTCTACCGATGCATAAAACTGTTTGAGGAGACTGGAGATGTAAAAGACCGCCACCGGTCGGGCCGCCCACGCTCTGTTCGAACACAAAACCGTTAAATGAAGAATTCACAGAAAACAGCTTCGAAAACAGAAAATCATGGCCCGTGAGATGAATATCACGCAAAAGTTCATGAGTCGAATCAATAAAAAATACTTAGGACTTGGTTCTTTTAAACGACCTAGCGGACATTTATTGACTGCAGCTTTAAAAAAAAATAGGATTGAAAAATGCTAACGTCTTTTGGTGAAGCACGCTGATAGCTTGCACAGAAAAATTTTGTTACCGTTCAGGAAAAATTTAACAAGCAAAATGATAGAGTGTATGCGCGGTCATCTAAGGAAGCATCTCAACTGATCCCAGGGGTGGAAAAGGGTCATCACCCAGCTTCAGTCATGGTTTGGTGGGGTGTCTCTTAAGATGGGGTCACTGACCTGCATTTCTGCGAACAAGGAGTCTCTGAAGCCTCTTAACAATTCCCTGTTCCAAAACCAGCCATGGACTTTCCAGCAGGATTCTGCGCCGGCCCATAAGACTAAAACGTCTCAGGCCTGGCTTCGAAACAGTTTGCCAGCGTTCATTTCCTCTGAAGAATGACCCTCAAGCAGTCAACAATTGAACCCATTGGACTACAAATTGTGGACGATTTTAGAGGACAAGGTTTGTCACAAAAGATACCCCAACTTTAGATCTCTTAATACTGCTTTGCTTCGAGCTGTGGCCAATTTTCCAATGGGCGAGGTTCGTGCAGCTATTGACGGTTGGCCAGTGCGACTTACGGCGTGTGTAAAGGCAAAAGTCGGATATTATATATATATATATATATATATATATATATATATATATATATATATATATATATATATATATATATATATATATATATATATATATATATATATATATATATATATATATATATATATATATATATATATATATATATATATATATATATATATATATATATATATATATATATATATATATATATATATATATATATATATAAAAGAAAGTGATGTTAGTTACAACGCTTATAACTTGAGAACGCCTGGACCGATTTCGATGATGAGCACCAATTCGGACAGGTCTCCGCCCAGAATAGGATAATACTTAAGAAAAATATCAGTTGACAGCGATAATCAGATGGACGACATTGTTTTGTTAATTGACAACCCCTAAGGAGATTGACGAAGTCAATCGAAATATTGGGATAACGAGTTTAAAAAAATGACCTCAAGCCGAAAAATAATTTTATAAAATAACTTAAGAAAAACTTTGATATATCGAGTGGGCGTGGTACCTCCCATACAATTTTTTTTCTTAAATATCCAATATTCTTTCTCATGTTGATGGCAAGTCAACAAAATTTTGTATATCAGTTTATTGAGCGTATTCTAAAATCTGCAGTAAATATGAATCGCATAATACAAAGGGGCGTGGCACCTCCCATACAATTAGAGATTATTAAATTCAATATTTCTGCTCCTGTCAAAGGTATTTCAACAAAATTTTGTATGTTGCTTTATTCTACGTGCCCTAAAATTTACTGCAAATATGAACTGCATTAGACAAAGGGGCGTGGCACCTCCCATACAACTTATAATTAAAAAATTCAATATTTCTGCCCCTGTAAAAGGTATTTAAACAAATTTTTTTATGTTGCTTTAATATACGTATCCTTAAATCGACTGTAAATATGGACGACATTTGAAAAACGGGCGTGGCACCTCCCATACAATTCAAGTTTAAAAAATTCAATATTTTTGCTCCTGTTAAAGGTATTTCCACAGAATTTTGTATGTTTATTTATTTTAAGTGTCTTAAGTTATACTGCAAATATGGTAGGTATTACACAAAGGGGCGTGGTACCTCCCATACAAATCAAAAATTAAAAATTCAATATTTCTGTACGTTGGTTTATTCTTGACATACACACACTGTCTCAAACAATTGTCCGTATCCCATACAACTAAAAATATATTTGATTATAATTCGAAAAATAATTAACCGATTCCAATGAATTAAATATTTTTTAAAAGTGCAACAATTGCTTATAATAATTGCAAACTAATAATATAATTAACATGTTTCACTACAATTTTATACAAAAAAACCCAAAAAATCAACTCAAAAAATTGTCCGTACGGCACAGTCTAATATAACGGTTCTTTAATTTTTTTGTTTTTATAAAATCGCATCATTCTCCAGAGAGAAATATAGATTTCCCCTCATCGTTCACAGCGCTCCATGCCTGTTTCAGAAAAGTGTGTATTAAAATTAGTTAGCTATTTTTTATCTGCACTATACATTACTAAAAAATAATTTATATGGCAAAACAACGTTTGCCGGGTCAGCTAGTAATAAATATAAATATAAAATAAATTGAAACTTCGTGTTTCATAAAAGCAGAGTTGTTACAACATCTAATCTTGGTAAAATTTAGCTTTATTCATTTCGAATAAATAGTAATCAGCTCAGATGAAAATGGGTAATATCGGTCCTCGTTTTTATATAGACCCAGTGCAATGGTCTTTTACCTACAACCGCTCTAGAACACCCATATTAATTCCAGTTTTGCTCAAATTTTCTATAGTATATAACGATGGACAAACAATCAAACCTCGACCAATGTCAACCTATGTAGGTGCTTAAAGTTCCCATTAAAAATGGTTGGGAGACAAAAACAAAAACGAAAAATCCTTTTCCAATGATACCAAAAAGAAAATATTTAATTTTTTTTTTTCACAAATTCAAATATGACACATTATTTAAACAGGTTTAAAGGCCAGTATAAAAAGTGTATTTCTTCCGACGTATGGCGATAAACCTTCATCAAGCTATATATCAGTATCCTATGTTTACCTTTTTACCGATATTCAACAGACATAAGGAAGGACATGCCAAGGACATCTTATTTGAATTTTACGACGAACATGGATATTTATATATAACTAGCTAAACCCAGTCGGCATTGCAGGTCCCATGTAATCATTTGTTATTTCGCCTTGTGTCCGAGTACTTATACTATACTTATACATTCCCACGTTCAACCACGTGTAAGAACATCTAACAATTTTTCAGTGGCGTGTTTCCACCTCGCAATTGCCGGCGACTTAACGAGTAAGAGATTTAAATCTAAACCATGTAAAAAATTCTCTAGAAAATGACTAAGCAAGCGAAGCCGGCTTAAAGCAATATGTCCCGGTCAGTGAGTATAACATTAAATCGTGCACAGCTCTCTGATTTGAGAAGAGTTTCCCCTTGTTCCTTAATTGGATGTTGTGGGACTAAATAAGACTATAAATTGGAGTCCTTGCCAATCCCCTTCATAAATAAACTACATTATCCGAGCGTAGATTGATACCCACAGTACTCCAATTTTGATTTAATTCGAATGAATTTATGTGTGGGAGCTACGAGTATGTCTAAATCTAAAGCGATTTTTTTTAATTTCAATAACGGTCGATATACTCTAACTTAAATATGGGTCTAGCTCAACAAATTTTTGGCAGCAACAAACATTTGCCATGAAACTAACTTCTTCCACACAGTGGTGCGGGGTATTACAAGTGGATGCCACGCCCCATTCTATTCCTCTCCCACAAACGAACGGACGCAACGAAGGTAAGTTTTAACTCCATATATGGGTGAGTGTCTATAAGAAAGACAAATCAACCGACTGGAACTTGTTAATTGTTTTGTTTAGCCCAACTTTATTGCACATATGGCGGCAAATGCAAATATGGCGTACATTTTGGATACCCTTTATACTGTAGGGCGATTTAGCTATCAGCAGTTGGTAATATGGTTTGGGTCAATGAACAGTGTAACCAAAACCAACAAAGTTATCGATACCCAGATAAGGCTTAACCTCTTGAATTGTGAACAAATAATAGGTCTGTTCCTACACGTGCTGTTTTTATCTATTGTTTACTTTAGTTTTAAACCAAATATGCGAAAGGGCAACATACAATAATGTCTACCGTGTCTTGTAGAACAACTATAGAGAACAACTTAGCTCATTTATTGATAGAATATCTACAGATAGCTGTTTCTTTTCATAAATGTCTAATGCTTGTTTACGAGGGCGACCGCAAAAGTAACGGGCCTAACATAAAAATAACCGTTTTTTTGGAATTATTATTATTTATTTTTCAACATAATCTCCTTCCAACTCAATACACTTCATCAAACGTTTTTCAAGTTTTTTAATTCCATCCGAAAAATAAGATTTTTCAAGACCTTCAAAATATGCCTCAGTTTCAGCAATACCTCGCTATTGGACGAAAATCTTTTGCCACCGAGAATTTTTTTTAAATTTGGAAACAAGAAATAATCAGAAGGAGCTAAATCTGGACTTTATGGTGGATGCGGAGCAATTTCAAATCGTAATTCGGCCACTTTTTGTTGGGTTAAAAATGCAGTGTGTGAAGGAGCATTATCTTAATGAAAAAGAACTTTTTTTTCTAAATGCGGTCGTTTTATCTTGATTTCTTCATTCAACCGATCCAATAATGCACAATAATATTCACTATTTATAGTTTTTCCTTTCTCAAGATAATCAATAAATATTATACCCCTTGCATTCCAAAATACTGTGGCCATTACTTTTCCTGCTGACTTAACAGTTTTCGCCTACTTTTACCAGCTTTTATCCATTGTTTTGACTGTTCTTTGCATTCTGGGATGTAGTGCTGGATCCATGTTTCATCAACAGTAATGAATCGGCGCAAGAACTCTATTGGATGACGCTGATAAATCGCTAAAAGCTCCTCGGAATTGGTCCAACGAACGATTTTCAGTTTCAGCGGCACCCATCTTGCGGATAGCTTTTTCATGTGGAGTTCATCATGTAAAATACTCCAAACTTGTTTTTCGTGTATTTTAACAATATTAGCAAGTTCTGTGAGCTTTATTCGTCTATCTTTAGTCACTTCATTAAATATTTTTCTAATGTTTTCAATAGTAGTAGCAGTTTTCGGTCTTCCAAAGCGTTGTTCATCTTCCGTACTTGAACGACCCATTTTAAATTGTTGAACCCAGGATTTCACGGTAGAGTGTGATGGTGCATTATCACCATGAACAGAATCCAATTCATCTTTGATTAATTGTGGCGTATAACCTTTCATATAAAAGTTTTTAATTACCGCACGAAACTCTTTATTTTCCATTTTTCAAAAATTATAAAACTTGTTTACTTCAATCACCTGTAACAAAGAAAATAATCATTAAATATTTCGGAAATTTTGGCAGATGGCTTATAAAAGATTGCTTTTAAAAAACAAAAAAAAAGTTGCTAGTAAAACAGAAAATGTGCCAGGCCAGTTAGTTTTGCGGTCGCCCTCGTATAGGGCCACTGTGCCACAGTGTACCTAGCAAAATTGAGTCGGTCTAGCCAGTGACTAAATCACTTGCCCCAATACTTATTAAAAATTCTTGTCGCATTTCAAACTTTAACTAAATTTCACATCATTTCGAACTTGAGGAATTTCTGTTCATCGCTTCATTTACGAGGACAACTTTAAGGAAATTAACTTAAATGCCTTTTCATGAAGGCGTAGTGAAAAGTGCAAAACTTTGCCGCTTTACGTTAAATCCAGTAGATATTTTCCTTTAGGAATTTTATTGAAAATTCTTACGCACCCAAGCCATTAGGAAAAGTTTTTTCCAGTTCTCTTTTTTCACTCTCTATTTACGCATAGTGTTGTTTTTGCTCTCCTGTCGTCCCTTTTTTGTGTTGTTTTTTTGTGTGTTCGTTTCTGTTTGTCTTTTTGCTACGTTCAACGCAAAACAATCAAACTTAATTTGAATGAGAACACACGCAAATTACCATAAAAATACAAATACGAGTAGACATGGAAAAATTCCAAAGAAATCAATGAACCAGAACAAAAGAACCCCTTAAGTTTCGTTTTTCTACATCAAGGATTTTGTTTTCCTTTCTCGACTTGACTCCTTTTTACCAAATCGTGATAGGGTAGGGAGTGTAGCCTCTACATCGGCAGATTTGGAATGTTTTTGTTGTGTTCAGTTCATATTGTGAGAAAGAAAATACAACGCCAACAACAAGGACGCCGACAGCAGCAACAACAAGAGGGGAATGGTTGGTTAACATTGTCACCATTCATTATGTGAAAATGGGTGATAAAAAATGGAAGAAGTGACACTAAATTGAACTAAGATGGATATTTTCCAAGCCTCTTCTATCTACAAACGCACGCAAACACATACGCACATATGTGAGAACACACACTTAAAAAGGGGGTATGGATGTGGACGAGGCTCCAGGGTTCTTTGGATTTTAAAAATTGTTCATTTTGCAACATTCGTATGGAATTAGGAGTAGCAAATGCTCGTTGAAGACGTTAGCCGTGTTTCTTTTTTGAGGTAACTAGCTTAGTTACCTAGTTCTTTGAAAATATGGTAAGAATTGAACAAAATTGTGAGTAATATGGCAACATTGTGTATTTTTGTATACACCAAATATAAATGAAGAGAAAGAGGGTAAATCGGCGAATTCGTTAAAAGCAGGCAATTGAAATCTATATTTTTTAACCAAATAATCAAACCAAATAATAAACGAAATAACAATTTCATATCTTTAAGAGTGCTGCTCTCTATGTCTCTGGCCTTATAATGAAAATGCGAATATTTATTATCAAAAATGGTTTTACTGATTTTCAAAGTATTCTCCAGCATGATTAATACACTTTTGACTGCGCTCAAACCAATTGTCGAAGTTCTTTTTCCACGCCGATTGAGACACCTCTAAAACATGGTTTTTGAACGCTTCAAAAGCATCTTCTGGAGACGTTGACCACGCATTTTGTTCTTGATGTGAGGGAATACAAATAAGTCATTGGGTGCCAAGTCACGGCTGTACGGCGGATAACCCATCAATTATACGTTTTATCCGGTCAAAAAGGCGCCGATGTGTGAAAGCTTGCATTGACATGGTGCACAATGATTCGTCTTCTCTTGTTCGTTTTTCGAATTTCTCCGAAGACTGCAGGCAAACAAATTGTGGTGTACCACTCAAAATTGACCTCCTACGGAACAGTCGCCACATGGCCAGTTTTGCCGAAGAGACAGGCGACCTTTTGCTTCAAAGTGTTTCTTCAAAGAACAACAATCGTTGGATTTGGCTCGTCTTCGAATAACCACATGGTCGAGTGCTGTTTTGTTTCCGGCTTATACGCATAGATCCATGATACGTCACCTGTAACGATCCTATAAACGTCTTTTGAAGCACCGCGATCGTATTTTTTTTCAAAATTTCTGTGCACCAATCGACACGAACCTTTTTTTTTGAGCGATTGTCAAATTGGATTGTGGGATCCAACGAGAACAAACCTTTTTTACGGCCAGGTGTTCATGCAATATCGAATGTATGCTGGTGGAAGAAATGCCCACGGATGCCTCTACTTAGTAGTTACATAAATACAGTTACACACGTTTTATGATGTAAAATAAAAAGTATTGAATGTTTTTGGGTCAAATATATTTTAATATATTTGTTGATGTACGTTGTATCCAAAAAGAATCTACTTATCGAAATGTCCGCCTTTTGCCTTTACACACGCCTTAAGTCGCACTGCCAATCGTCAAAAGCTGCACGAACCTCGTCCATTGAAAAATTGGCCACAGCTCGAACCAAAGCAGTCTTAAGAGATCCAATAATGGAGTATCTTTTGTGACAAACCTTGTCCTCTAAAACCGTCCACAATTTGTTATCCAATGGACTCAAATCTGGACTGCCTGCGGGCCATTCTTCAGAGGAAATGAAGGCTGGCAAATTGTTTCGTAGCCAGGCCTGGCCTTATGGGCAAGCGCAGAATCCCGTGGAAAGTCCATGGCTGGTTTTGGAACAGGGAATTGTTAAGAGGCTTTACAACAGCTTCCAAAACGGAAATGCAGGTCAGCGACCCATCGTAAGGGACACCCCACCAAACTGAAGCTGGTTGATGACCCTTTTCCACCCTTGGGATCAGTTCAGATGCTTCCTTAGATGACCGCGCTATCATTTTGCTTGTTATATTTTTCCTGATCGGTAAAAATTTTTTCATCGGTGAACATAATTTGTCTGTGCAAGTTATCAGCGTGCTTCACCAAAAGACGTTTGTATTTTTCAATCCTATTTTTTTTAAAGCTGCAAACAATAAATGTCAGGTACTTCCTTTGCAAACCCCAAGTCCCAAGTCTTTTTCAATGATTCGATGATTGGACTTTTACGTAATATTCATCTCACTGGCCATGATTTTCTGTTTTCGGAGCGGATTTCTGTGAATTCTTGATTTAACGGCTTTGATGACATGCGGTGTTCGAACAGAGCGTGGGCGGCCCGACCGGTGGCGGTCTTTTACATCTCCAGTCTCCTCAAACAGTTTTATGCATCGGTAGACGAACATGCGGCTAATCCCTAGTGGACGGAGCGTTTTGAAAAAATCGCTTTTTTCATTTCACACTTGAAAAGCGCTATTACAGCGATACGGTTCTCATTATCTGACCACTCCATGATGAAAGTTGATACAATTTTAAAATCCCGTTACAGACTAACGCTATTGAGGTTTGCTTTCAAAACCCATATGACATTAACGGGGTATGTTTAGTTCTACTTTTGAAATGGGTGTGTTCAATGTTGTAACAGTATTTATGTCCCTACTAAGTAGTTTATGAGCTTTGTGGTTTTAAAGTATTTGGATATGTGGGTGATACCACGCCATGTTTTAAAATAATTGCCATTTTGGAATATAATAATATGAGCTTCAGTGCTTATAAAAGAAAAGGTGTGACACTTTTCCCTTAGACTTTTTTGTTACATACCAGCAACTTTTATACTAAAACTCATTTTCGTAGAACTTAGAGTTCTTGAGTTATGATAATATTAAATGCCCACTTGAGATATTAAAAATCTTAGTAGCCTATTTTAAAAACCTGTCATACAGCTTCATTATTTGAAAACTTTAAACATAAATTCAATTTTATATATGTGACAGCGCATAGAGAAAGGGAACTTAGGGTAAAAAATGAATTTTCATTTTGTATTCTTTTTTTGATGTGGACAACATTTGAGCATCGAATGAGACCGATCCCATGCCCTCCCAGAGATATGCGCGTTTTATAAAATTGAAGTCGACGATTCTAAGCGCAAATAGAAAGGGGCCTAATCTTTAAAATGGATCTCCTGAACAAAACTTTTCATTAACTTTTCACTTTTTATGATGTGGACAACATCTGAGCATCGAATGAGACCGATCCAATGCCCCAAAAGTGTTCCTTTCCAGAGATATGCGCGTTTAATGAAAGTGAAGTCGACGATTCTAAGCGCAAACAGAAAGGGACCTAATCTGTTAAATGGCTCTTCTGAACAAAACTGGTTTTTAACCTTAGGTCCCTTTCAATTTTGCGCGTCACATATAAGAATATATGCTAAATACAGTATCTCTGGTTATATCTCCACTATGTTATAATATATTGTCTTTCTAAGTACAGGGTTGAATGGTCAGTGGCACGCCCTCTTGAAAGTCTCGTCACGATATGATTTTCTACGATTGTGGTTTTCAGAGGTTGACTCAGTTTTTGTGTGGGACAAATTTTTACCTCTGAACGGTTTATTTTTAATACCAACCGTTTCATACCTCAGGCAACGTTGGTGTGACTACGAAAGGTGAAAGGAAAAAAATTTACATCTGATCGGTTCATTTTCAATACCAACCATTTCATACCTCAGGCAACGTTGGTGTGACTCCATAAAGTGAAAGCCATTTCGATCGGCCGAATGGCATAAATAAAGTGACAACTTTTAAGACCGGGCCAGAGACTTACATCAACTATCATTTGCAAAGATTGAGTACTCTCACTCTTGCCGAATCCTCATAAAACACAATAGCCAAAACGACCCCATCGAACATAATTTTTATCGCAATTTGAATAATAACAATGGCTATCATCAACATTGATTTTCAACAGAAAAATGCGACCTTAAACGACAAGACTTTTCCAAGGATTCTATTCTCGTTTATTATAATTTCTTGTGCTCCAGATCAGCAAATAAAAAATTCCTTTTCATTATTATTGTTGTTTGGCCTGCCTCTATGTGTGAATATGTTAAATTATGAAAAACATATGAAATGAACCCGAAACGTTCAACATTCTACTCTCCCCCCCATTTATGCTGCCGGGTAGAAAAGCGCACCCCTCCTCCGTCTGACAGTGACACTATAATAAAATCCTTATAAACATGTCAATCACCAGAGTATTGAGAGGGATTTTAATAACATACCCATTTCGTTTTGCATGATTACATTAAAAGGCTATGCTGATGACATTTTGACTATACAGCTTTTATCGGTCTCCCCCCTACTCAGTACGTGCCCTTGCGACAAGGATAAGAATGTGAACACCGTGCGGCATTCAATGAATCCAAAAAGGAACATGTCTATAGTTTATTATGGTATACTCGTATATGTAAATAAACGAGTGCCTTTTAAAGACACTCGCTGGCTAAGATTATTTAAATCTCAGGAATCTTGACAGCTACCAGCGTTAATATCCTTTGTCAATACTCGTAGCCGGCGTTATTTCGAAATCCGCCTCCAACTACTTTTGCAGAAGATATTCACAGCAAAGACGAAAAAGGTCGTTTCGATATGTGTACGAGTACATGAATGTAAATTCATAATTTTTATGTTAAATCAACAGAACCTTGGAAAGTGATGTCAAACATTTTTGGGATAGCCATTACTGACATCGAACAGCAACCTTTCAATATTTATCGTCATAATATGTATTTCTTGTTGTACTTGTTTTCCCTTGGCGACACAAGTCTTTAGCACAGCCCATAAACATTATTGCCATCCCCTACCAAATAATTAACTTGTTTCATTCCTAACTGCTAAGCAGATAACCTTAAACGCTTAAAGCCATATCTGGCTGCCGCGTTCTACCGGCGGAGGGGTAGTGCTGACATTGGCATACGTAGATGAATTAATATGAGTCCTCTTACACTACGGAGGAGGTAAGATACATGCCTGAAAGCGCGAAGACATACACGCAGAAAAAAAAGTATGGTTGGGGAAACAATATTCGAAGAGCATCATACTATTGTTGGTTATATGGTTGTGGCACATTATTATTCACATTCAACCATACTATATTCCCCACAACCATATTATGGTCCTCATTACCATAGTATGATTAACGTACAACCATAGTATGACCCTCACAACCATAGTACACACAATCATACTATGATCCCCAACATTTTTTGTAAAGATTGGGTAAAGTTGTTATTTAACAGTAGAGAATTTTATTAAGTAAGTTATGTAGTAATAGGAGTGATTTATTGAACAGTAAAAAAATTATTTATTAAAAATATTTCGGTTATACTAGTTCGAAGTTTGTTTGGAAAAAATTTAATTATTTTTTCTATTATTGCGTAAGATTTGTAAAAATAACATTGTCAAACTAAAAAAAAGTACAATTTTGCCGGTATGAATGCCGTAATCATGTTATTGTTAACATAAAAGCCATTAAAACAATACTTTTGTTCCACCAACCATATTTATATTGTTGCTACAACCATGTTTTCATTTTTAAATTTGGCAACAAAACTTTTGTTACATTACAGCAATATTATTATTTTCGCAATCATACTATTGTCAAATTGAAATTCAAAAAACAATACTATGGTTGCGACTACCATACTTTTATTGCAGAGAACATACTATTGTTGCCGTGACCATATAGGAACCATATCTTTTTTCTGCGTGTAGTCAGCAGACCTGACTACCATAACATTTTGGTCAGCTTTTTATTGAGGTCTCCGAGAGAGAAAGGGCTTGGGAAAATACATCATGAGGACCTCTGAGGACTCAGGACTTCTGTAAAACCACGTACATTCAACCCGTGTGAGGTTCAACAGGCCAATGCCAAACCATTACAGTCACAGTCGTTAGATCCCGAAGACATTTTCATGCTGAAGAATCTGGATTTGCTCGGAGTGGAGTACTTTACAGTGGTGCTTAACCTATCGCTTACTACCACCATTGTACCCGTCCAATATCTCTGCTGTCCCCGGTCGTAAAGAACCTTGAGACAGGCCAATGCCAAACCATCAAATCAATGCCAAACCCAAAAGCGGTTTCATACTGAATAATCAGAATGTACTGTGTGGTGGAGTGACAACGGACCTCAACCTATCGCTCACTACCCTCTTTGCACCGGAGGTATGAAAAATGGGTTAGATCCCCGACTTAAACCGCTACTGATCTCCTTGACGCAGCATATTCAGATTGCCGATCAGCAGAAAATACTTTGCAAGCTGTGCAGCAAGTCGACAGCGTTACCCGCCATATCGATACACATAGGCTTGATCGTCATGCCATCTTCTTGAGAGAAATCATGGAAATCAGTCTTCCCAACACAGTATAGACATGGCTTATAAACTATATGTGTACACGGGCGTCAGTCCCTTGTTAAGTTTTGAAAGGGAATTTGCAAACCCTGTACAATTAAACAGGAAGGACCTAGGGCTGGAGTCCTTTTAACTAAAATAAAACATTTCCACTTTTTAAAACTCCCGACACCATTAGGAGAGGTGAAAATAATATCCTGTGCCGACAACTACGCGCTTTTGGAGACGGACCATGCTATCAATGGCCTATGAGGTGAAATAAACGAGTACCTTTCTTCCCTTGACAGTTTCTTTGCAAAACGAAGCCCAAGAATATCTACCAGTAACTTGAGAAAAACTTCCCCAAAATACTAGTGAGTGTTTTGGTCGCCAAGAAGAAACGATTCCTAGCGAAAGAATCTCAAAAACTGTCAGGACGCTGCTCTCCGATTTTTCAGGGGCTGTGTCCAATGTGTCCTCGCCACAGCACCTAAATGAGATCTCATCGGAGGGAACAACCGAACAGCCATCATCTCACGGAATGACCGGAACCACCACCTCGTCGGTGTACTCAATAAAAAAGTTAACCCACCTGTCCTTTTATCATATGTGACGCGCAAAATAGAATGGGACCTAAGGGTAAAAACGAGTTTTGTTCAGGAGAGCCATCCTGAACCATCCTTGGTGTACCATCACTTTCATAAAATGCGCTTATCTCTGGGAGGGAACACTTTTGGGCATGGGATCGGTCTCATTGATTTTTTTTACCCTTAGGTCCCTTTCTCTATGCGCTGTAACATATGAGAAATTGCTTTCCACACTTTTAACAGAACACAAACACTAAGGAATGATAACTGACTTATAATTATATGTTTTCAGAACACGAATTGACTGAAATTGTCAAGATCAGAAATTGTCAGGATAGAGGCCTAAAGCGGATTTTATCAACTCAGAAAAAAAATATTCATTATATTTTTCCCAAAGAAATTCTTTCATTAAATATAAAAGATATTTTCATAATTTAAATGAAACTTTTCGTGCATATTATGACACTTTCATAACATGTATGAACTTTTGCAATGCGGCATTTCATAGATATTATGCTGAATTTTTCTTAGTGAAGTTTGGCCGACATATTTGTTGAAATTTATAACCGATGTTTGGAAGAAATAATATTTCCAGACCGCTGCAAGAAATAGAAAGTAGTCATGCGAATAAGATTTTTCAAGACCTTTAAAATATGTCTCAGTTTCAGCAATACCTCGCTATTGGACGAACATTTTTTGCCACCGAGAATTTTTTTTTTAAATTTGGAAGCAAGAAATAATCAGAAGGAGCTAAATCTGGACTATATGGTGGATGCGGAGCAATTTCAAATCGTAATTCGGCCAGTTTTTGTTGAGTTAAAAATGCAGTGTGTGAAGGAGCATTATCTTGATGAAAAATAACTTTTTTTTTAAATGCGGTCGTTTTATCTTGATTTCTTCACTCAACCGATCCAATAATGCACAATAATATTCACTATTTATAGTTTTTCGTTTCTCAAGATAATCAATAAATATTATACCCCTTGCATCCCAAAATACTGTGGCCATTACATTTCCTGCTGACTTAACAGTTTTCGCCTTCTTGGGACCACTTTTACAAGCTTCTATCCATTGTTTTGACTGCTTCTATCCATTGTTTTAAATATTTCGGAAATTTTGACAGATGGCTTATAAAAGATTGCTTTTAAAAAAACAATAAAAAACGAAAATGTGCCAGGCCAGTTAGTTTTGCGGTCGCCCTCGTACTCCTTCCTATGGTGGAGAGTATAAAAATACTGATTTGTGAGGAAATATCAGTCTCTAATTATCTCGGCCATAGTGTGGGGTGTAGATATAGGTTTATGCTTTGGTTTGTAGTTTTCTGTGACCTTAAAAAGTATATACGTATTTTTTAATGTCGTTTAATTTCAAGAAAATAAAGATGTGTCCGTCCATCTGTCAGTTTGTCTGTTGAATGTTTAAGTCTTTTTGTAAATGGCTAGTCTCCCTACTTACTAGACCTTAGTTTAAAATTCGGTGATCGATTGGAAACCCAGAAATTTTCTCACTAATCCAAATACGAGTATGCATCTATAGTTAAAAGAGCTAATTGGGAATCGAACCAGCCCATATGGGTACAAAAGTCGGTCTCCTTTAACTATGGATATAGGTATATGGGTTTTCGTATTTTACGAAACAATTTCGTCACGAATCTGAAAATTATATCATTTTACTATTTGATTCCTAGGGCGCTGATATATGAAACCTTTCAAACATGGACATATGGGTACTTAAAAACATTAGAATTTCCCCGCCAACTACTCATATACGCGACCTATGGTCCCAAAAATCTGCCACTTCAATGGAATCGACTGGAACAGTGAAATTTCTCCACAAATCTGAGCTATGATAGTTGTTCTACAACTTGCCTTAATTAGATCCCCTTACCCTTCGGTCAATGATCGTTTAGGTCTCGAAAGTGATGCCCTGCATGCAGAAAACAGCTTGAGAGACACAACAGAATTTTTTGCCAATCGAATGGTTGCGGTTGCGTTTACTAAAAACCCATCGCAACAACCGAATCTTAGCGCATTCACTAGCATTTTCGGTAGGTGCGGCGTCGATACGAGTAATAAATGAAATTGTCTTTGCCTTCGCTTAACATCAATAAAGCGAAGTCTTAAATAATTAATTTTGTTGCTCTATCCGTTAGATAAGATATTGCAATTGCATTTTCGATGATAAATTTTTTTCATTCCATTCACTTCACCGCAAAACTTACTGGCCTGGCACATTTTCTGTTTTACTAGCAATTTTTTTTTTGTTTTTTAAAAGCAATCTTTTATAAGCCATCTGTCAAAATTTCCGAAATATTTAATGATTATTTTCTTTTTTACAGGTCATTGAAGTAAACAAGTTTTATAATTTTTGAAAAATGGAAAATAAAGAGTTTCGTGCGGTAATTAAACACTTTTATATGAAAGGTTATACGCCACAATTAATCAAAGGATTCTGTTCATGGTGATAATGCACCATCATACTCCACCGTGAAATCCTGGGTTTAACAATTTAAAATGGGTCGTTCAAGTACGGAAGATGAACAACGCTCTGGAAGACCGAAAACTGCTACTACTATTGAAAACATTAGAAAAATATTTAATGAAGTGACTAAAGATAGACGAATAAAGCTCAGAGAACTTGCTGATATTGTTAAAAAACACGAAAAACAAGTTTGGAGTATTTTACATGATGAACTCCACATGAAAAAGCTATCCGCAAGATGGGTGCCGCGTTTGTTGACTTTGCCCCAAAAAATCGTCCGTTGGACGAATTCCGAGGAGTTTTTAGCGATTTATCAGCGTAATCCATTAGAGTTCTTGCGCCGATTCATAACTGTTGATGAAACATGGATCCATCACTACATCCCAGAGTGCAAAGAATAGTCAAAACAATGGATAGAAGCGGGTAAAAGTGGTCCCAAGAAGGCGAAAACTGTTAAGTCAGCAGGAAAAGTAATGGCCACAGTATTTTGGGATGCAAGGGGTATAATATTTATTGCTTATCTTGAGAAAGGAACAACTATAAATAGTGAATATTATTGTGCATTATTGGATCGGTTGAGTGAAGAAATCAAGATAAAACGACCGCATTTAGAAAAAAAGTTATTTTTCATCAAGATAATTCTCCTTTACACACTGCATTTTTCACTCAACAAAAACTGGCCGAATTACGATTTGAAATTGCTCCGCATCCACCATATAGTCCAGATTTAGCTCCTTCTGATTATTTCTTGTTTCCAAATTTAAAAAAAATTCTCGGTGGCAAAAAATGTTCGTTCTATAGCGAGGTTATGGCTGAAACTGAGGCATATTTTGAAGGTCTTGAAAAATCTTATTTTTCGGATGGAATTAAAAAACTTGAAAAACGTTTGATGAAGTTTATTGAGTTGGAGCGAGATTATGTTGAAAAATAAATAATAATAATTCCAAAAAAACGGTTCTTTTTATGTTAGACCAGTTTCTTTTGCGGTCGCCCTCGTATATATCTGTATATTCTATATAATACGTTCTAGCCATGTCCGTCCCTTCGTCCCCCATGTGCCTGTTGAAAGCACCTTAGCGGTCTAGCGAACTAAAGTAAAAGAAGTTTGGGTTCGAAAGTTGGCACATGGGGAAAATAGTCACCCTATAACGGACTTAAGGTAGGACTAGCATAAAGTAAACTTTTGAGTCTTTGCTTAATAAATCATATTTTTTTGTAAATGAATCTTGTTTAAATGGCGATTTTTAGATGAGATGCATTTTATAGCTTAAAAGAGTCATAGTTGCTGAACGTTTCGGGTCATGGGGCCCAAAAAAATCGGCACTTCAATATTGAGGGTATATAAGATTCATCCTACTGTACATAACGTCGTTTGTACATGATTCCCCTGGGCTATCTTGCGACCGGCGGTCGGAGTTTTATATACTTATATACTTTTCTTTTTTACCTTTTTTTACTTCTTTACTTATATACTTTTCTCGACCCTACAGATAGTAAATTTATTGGTATCGTATCCGCTATCGCGTTTGCTGCATCTTCGGATAATGTTCAGAAAGAGCAGGTTACTCCAGTGCCGTCAGCATATATACCGACGATAAGTATTCCTTTTTTTTATGTCCAGACCAGACATGTGCTGCATTCATCAGAGTTGGCCTTACAATCCTTGGTATATGGGAAATATGAAACGAAATAGTTCTTCTTGATCAGCCTTGGATAAAAATGTTCCACAATGCACAAAATTTAATTTGAGGAAGATTGGGTGGCAAATGTGTCTTCTGGAGTGTCAAAACACCCACGCGTGGGAGACCTTCTTGTGGGGGATTTTTGGAAATATTGGCCAAAAAATGATCGCGTATAATGATCTATGAAAAATCGGATAAGATCGATCTTCACTTGTGGCTCTAAAAGCGATATAGCCTTAAATCTAAATAAATATGAACCTGAATAAGTGCACGATATGCAAAGTTTTGACCTAATGCCGATTATAAGAACTAAGTAAACTATAACTTTTATTGCCTGCTTCTCTTCGGAAAATAACGAAATTATACTTAAGTCCTTCTCTCTTGACAGCACAGACGTATGTCTATTTTAATACTACATGCCACTTTTTGCACGACTCTATTTCACATTTCTCCAACTTCTCAACATTATAGCGATTGAGATCTGCGTTCGAAGCAAAACAAACTTTCTCTGTCATTAAATATGCAGGAAAAACTTTTCTCAGTCGATTCGGGTCCTCCCTTTTTTACAAAGAGAATTAACGATTAAACTTTTGCATATCCGTTCGACCGTTTCCGGTCGCGCGCTTATCCAATATAATGTACGAGAAAAAAACGCTTACGAAAAAAATAAGACTAACCGTGTTCATTTGAGACTAATTACTTTGTAATTAGGATAATATGTAAATCTGTGTCTGGTTAATGAACCTTTCTCCCTCGGCGGCCAGACTTTGGTCATTTTGGTTCACATTCGCAACGACACCGCTTCGAATGTCAGCGCCGCGCCGCACTTGAAGTCAACCAAAAAGCGGACATGCAATTAGAAATGACAGAAATAATGAAGGTTTTATATTCGTTGTACTTGTTTTTTGTTTTGTACTCTTACTTTAAAGAAGGATTAGGTTAATTTGGTGGAAAAGATGAAGATGAACAACACTAAGAAACCCACTCAAATGTATTTCCGCCAACGCCGCTATAGCTCCCCTGAATAGTTGAAGCTGTTGGCTGAGAGACAAAGTGGTGTTGTTTTTTGTTTCAAAAGACCCGCAATGTCTACTCTGGGGAATGGTATGACAAGGTTGGACTTTTTTTGTTCTACAATGGCTTTTGGTGTTGTTTAACCTAAGTCGGGGCTGGGAGTTTATGCCGGTCTATGTCGGAAACTTGTTAAGGTTATTGAGTATAAACAACCTTTTTAAAAGCTAAATAATCAAGTGCGTTTTGTTAGATTGAAAACAACTGGATAAGACCACAATAATTACACTGTGGAACATTTTTGAGGTTATTGTCTGGGGGGTGAGAAATTCCAAGTCAGGGTGATGGTACTAGGTCAGTATATTAAAACCCTCAACATTTTTGCAATTAGAAATAAATTTATGAAGAAAATTTTGCCAAAAAAATTTTTTTATTTTTATTATTTTTTATGGCCAGAAGTCTGGAGTTATTGGGGAAAATTTATAAAAAAAAAGGCGATAAATGACACTTTTTTGAATAATTCAATATTCTTGTCAAAATGGGATACCTTCACTTAATTGTAAATAAAAGCAGAACGCGTTAATCGATTTCTATGATCTATGTCGCATTTTGTTTATAGGTTATGTGACTTTACGTGAAAGTTATAAGACTCTACACGTTTTTCCGTTTGGGATTTATATGTTTTTAAAAAAAAAAAAAAAATTTT
This sequence comes from Hydrotaea diabolus, assembly GCA_963513945.1. Taxonomy (NCBI): domain Eukaryota; kingdom Metazoa; phylum Arthropoda; class Insecta; order Diptera; family Muscidae; genus Hydrotaea; species Hydrotaea diabolus. Next base: position 108,637,457 of record OY740719.1, on the reverse strand, counting down.
TTTGGCAAAATTTTCTTCATAAATTTATTTCTAATTGCAAAAATGTTGATTTGGTAGAGAAACAGTATATTAATGGATTAAAGAAAATGTAATTATTAATCTTTCTCAATTTATTTCAGCAAAATCGAACTAGTCGTTCTCGAGTTATGTCAAACTACGTTTTTGCCAACATTTTAAAACTAAGCGAAAAAACATCAAGATAAGGAAAAAATGTAAAAGGTCATAAAAAACTGGCACATACGAACGCAAAACCCTTTGAGGGTTTTAATATACTGACCTAGTACCATCACCCTGACTTGGAATTTCTCACCCCCCAGATTGGCTGTTGTACTGTGTTATTTGACAATATTTTTTTTTACAATACTTGCCAAAACCTCAAAAATATTATTTAGACTGGAAGATCAGCTATTGTCGGGAGGGGGCGTCTATAATGTACCCTGTGTTTCTGGATGTAAGGAAAAGCCAACTAAAAACAGGGTTTTTGATTCCTACACACAGAGAAAAAAGTCAGTTGGAAATAAGTTCAAACGACAAAATGTATGTTAGGCAAAAAGACTCTTAGTTGCATTTACCAAATGTTAATAATCGTGGTGGAATTTCGGATGGACGTATCATATGGCATAGCAATCATCTTATGGTAAATTTGGTGATTGCAACTTACTATTCGCTCACATTAATCGACTGATGTTTAAATTGTTGCAACAAAAAGTTTTGTATAGAAATGTTCGATGCAACCAACAATTTGTAATAACAAAAAAATACTTCGCTCTTATAACCACAAACGGCAACATCTTAGACACAATTTAATTGTAAACTCAAACTATAAAGACAAATAATAAAAAAATTACTCCAAATTTTAATGTTGCTCTGAAAATCATAAAAATCATAAAGAAAATCAAAATACAGGGTTTTCCAATAAGGACAACAATTTCGTATCTTTATCGCAACGCCCCCTAAAACATTTTGATCATGATCTTTCAGTGTCAAAGCGTACGTCGAAGTCAACATTTTCTTCACACACACAGAACAGATTTGTTGCCACAACCGAATTTTTGCCAATCGAATGTTGTTGGTGGCACAGTAGCTAAATATGCAGAAGACTGGAAAATGAAAATTAATACTAACAAATGCGAAACAATACTTTTTCGTCCTTCTGTTGTAAGATGTATTCATAATATTAGAACCAAATGGAAAGAATTTGGCATCAAATCACATGAAAACATCAGCATCCCAAATAAGGAAATCGTTTAATATCTAGGTATTTATCTAGACAAATTTTTATATTTCAATAGTTATATTAAAGTGCAACTTATAAAAGCTAGAAATACATTCTTCATGTATCGAAACCTGTTTTATTCTAAATACATTAATACTAGGATTAAAATTATGTTGTACCAAACTTTAATACGTCCTATCATAACATATGGTTGCCAAATATGGTTCAATATTTCCCCTGCATATATGGAGAAACTAAGAATTTTTGAAAGAAAATGTCTTAGAGCAAGCACGTCACTTTATAGAAGTGCAAATAGCGATTTCAAGAAATATATATCGAACAGTAAATTATATAACGTAGCGAAGGTCAACAGAATCGACAATTTTATTATACACCTCATTAGAAACCACATTTTGAGAAGCTTTGAATGCAAGGAAAACGATTTAATATTGGCTCCGTATTACGTCAATGAAGAATACATTTCTAGTACACTACAAAATGGGTACATTCCACCAGAGGCCTTCTTATATCTTGATAAAAATGGCTATATACAAGACGAGAACGGTATCCCTATATTTTACCATATAAAGGGTGTCCTAAGAAGAGCGCAATTTTTAAATTTTAAATAAAACACAGATATTTAAGAAAAAATCGTGAAACTTTATTATATCGTAAAGTAGACAGAATGAGGTTATGTATGGAACAATATATCGTGCAGATGGCCGCCGCGGCTTTGCTGGCATGCACGCGATCTTTTAATGAAATTTTCAATGACCGTTTTGCATGAATGCTGCGGTATTTCATTAATGCAGCGTCCAATTTCGTCTTTTAAGGCTTGAGTCGTCGTCGGCTTATTCGCGTAAACCATCGAGTTCAAAAAACCCCAAAGAAAAAAATCTAATGGTGTTAAATCGCACGATCTAGACGGCCAATTCTGATCTCCAAAACGCGAAATAACACGACCGGGAAATGACTGATGCAGCAATTGAATTGTTTCTCTGGCTGTATGACATGTGGCGCCGTCTTGTTGTGTGGTTCCTCCACATTCATTTCTTCAATTCTAGGCAAGAAAAAACTGGTTATCATTTCACGATACCAAACACCATTGACTGTTTGCGCTTGACCTGCCTCATTTTCATAAAAAAAAGGTCCAATGATTCCTCCAGCCCAAAAACCACACCACACAGTGACACGTTGAGGATGCATTTGCTTCTCGTGAATCACTCGAGGATTTTCCGCACTTCAAATGCGACAATTCTGCCTATTGACGAAGCCATCAAGATGAAAATGGGCCTCGTCAATTTGCGAACTGTAGCCGCAAAACTTTCACCATTTTGGTAAAACAATTTCACAATGAGAATGCGTTGTTCATTCGTGTAGCGCTCCATTTTTACTAACCTCGTACCTTCTACTAACAAACAATAACAATTGTTCAAATGTCAAACAATGACACTTCGAATATTGCCAGATTTAAAAATTGCGTTCTTCTTGGGACACCCTTTATATAGGAGAGCCAATAATAAAACTATAACTTGCAGACAAATATCCATGGACAACCAAAGGTTTGACAGGAACATTTATGAGAAAGATAGAAACACACCTCCGAATTTAAATATTAAAAAGTATTGGTGGCTCACTGAATAACCCTTTCATACTTTTTTTTACCTCCTTGACTGTCGTTTTTGACCTATTCTTATACAAAAATTAAGGTTTTTGAAAATTTTCCTTGCATACAATTATACTTATCAATGTATTTTCCGTATACAATTAGAATATGAAATTGTAAATTATGAATTAAGAGTATACTAAATTTACTTGAGAACCCGATTATGGGGCAGTGTATTTTGATTTAGTTATTATGCCATTGGTTTATTTATAGTCTAAGCATACAGTAATGTGTTCAAGCAAACGTAAAAAAAAATGTTGATTGCGAAGACAGCAATTTTCCGAAAAGGAAACTGACACTTTCGGTTGAAGAAAACAATTTTCGGTAATCCTAACAGACGAAGATGATTATTGCAACGGAACTTGTACATGTATTGGTTGTTGTTATAAATTATTGGTTATAAGTACTTTTTGAAAAAATGTTGGTTGTTTACCGCTTTGCAATGCATCAACTGATCAGAAAAAATACGTCTTTGAATAGATGTTTTGATAAGCATTGCAGTGATGCCCCAAAGAATTAATAAATATATACTCGTAACGCGTGATTTATTTCGAGGTTCCCTACTTTTTTAAAGAAAAAAACACAGAAAATTCAAATTCAATGGGGAATGTTTATTATCCTTTAAAAGAACATTCTTTGGCATTTATTTTTGAAGATTATGTCTATTAAATGTTGGCCGCGGCTACCTCTCAGATGGTCCATCCGTTGAGTCCAATTTTCGACGACTCGTTCGAGCATTTCGACTGGTAACTGGCGAATGACACGCGTGATGTTTTGCTCCAAGGCCAGAATCGAAGCGGGTTTTTGTCCGCATTAACTTTAGACTTTACATATCCCCACAGGAAAAAGTCTAACGGTGTGATATCACACGATCGTGGTGGCCAATCGACCGGCCCAAAACGTGAAATTATCTGCTCACCGAAGTGTTCTCTCAATAAATCCATTGATTGATGCGATGAGTGGGAAGTGGCATCGTCTTGTCGAAACCAAATGTCGCCGAGATCACGAGCTTCAATTTTAGGCATCAAATAGTCGGTTATCATGGCACGATCGCGGTCGCCATTGACGGTTACGTTCTCACCGGCATCATTTTTGAAGAAGTATGGACCGATGCTCACAAACCACACCAAACCGTAGTTTTTTCTGGATGAAGTGGTAGCTCTTGAACCTCTTCTGGTTGCTCTTCGTCGCAAATGCGGCAATTTTGCTTGTTTACATACCCATTGAGCTAGAAATGTCCCTCATCGCTGGACAAAATTTGGCTCGAAAACGCATGAAACACATTCCTCACAGAACGGGAATTTTCGTAATAAAGTTGAACGATTTGTAAAAGTTGTTCAGGCGTAAGTCTTTCCATAACAAAATGCCAAACAATACTAAACAAAAATAACATGACAGCATGACACGACTCAAACGTGATCTGTCAAAAAAAGCTATTGAAAAAAGTATCTCTACTTGGATCACCCATTACTAGAAATTGTGCCTGCGCACGGCAAGGACCTTTGTCTCATCAGGTAGATGATCTTCCGAAGGCATAAGAAGAGATCCTGTTGATGTTCTCAGGGCAGCATTCTGGCAAGTCTGAATTTTCTTCCATTGCGTCGTACTCATAATAGCCTATCACACCGGCGCTGTGTAGTTCGCTACAGACCGACCCCAATCGCTTTGTAATAGGTCAACAAGGTTTCTTGTCGGCTCCTCAAGTACTGCCGGCAAGTGTCTTAAGGACCTTGTTTCTACTTTTGAGCTTTTCGCGGATAGCTGTAGTATGTGCAGAAAAGGAAAAAAAAGAAAAAAAATCGAAAAAGGCGGGATGTTAACGTCATCGGTTCTCACATTAAGTGACAACCGCACCTATGCGTTCCATGCATTTTTATTTATATTCATGGGATTGACCCGACATAAACAGTCTTCGAGGGGCAGTCACCTCAAAAATTTGTGTGTTTCTACAACATTTCTAGGCCGCCGTGGTGTGGTGGTAGTGTATACGACCATAATACCGGCAAATACAGGTTTTATTCCGGATAGGAACATGTAAAAATTTTTCAGCGGTAGATTTGTACCATTACGAGTAAAAGATTAATTTCTAAGCCATGTAAAAACTTCTTTATAAAATACATAAGCTGTTCGGAGCCGCCGTTAAACAGTAGGTCCCGGTCAGTTAGTGTAAGAATTATATCGTGCAAAGCTCACTGATTTGAGAGAAGTTTCCCGTTGTTTCTAAATTGAATGTTTTGCGAATTAGAATAGTCGACCTTGCCCTTTAGCAGGTTCGAAACATATGTGACCCGGCCTATTAAAAGGTGGCAGCGCTCAATCCTGTTTTTAAATTTTTCAATTTCATTTACTATCTTGATTCTGGATTTTCAATGAAATTCTGTTTTTCTTTCATTTGTGCTCTTCATTCTCTACATTTTTAGTACACTTCTAAGCAATTTAGGACTTTCTTGTTTTCACCACGTGAAAGAGCGTCTCAAAAACTATCGAAACCAAAAAAAAAGTGGAAAATTTTTTTGAGTCATAAGCCACCTTTTCATATCCGGGGTCATATTATGAGTTTTCTATTTTGATTTTTCATACTTTCCAGTCTGAGTTATCGAATCTCGAAAAACACCTACTATAATTGACTTTTTTTCCAACAAAATTGTCTAAGCTGCATCAGCTTCAAATAGTTTTGGCAATGTTATTTAAGTACTTAGCACCACTAAAGAATTATTTGAATTTCTTGCGAATTTGGGTAAAATCTGTCAGTAATTTTTTATCTCTTCCCTTGATGATATCTCTTGCCTTCGCGTAATGCTTAATGGTTCACTGCTTTTCGTATTAAAATGAATGCCGCCAGGCCTTCACAAATCACACAATCTGTTCATCACATTAAACAAAGTCAAATTCTTTTCAGAGTCAATTTTTCTTTCTTTTAGTTTGGTTTAATGAAAGTGCATGGTTCCAGGGAGTTTCGTAATACCCGCGAAAGGCCAACATGTATGTTGCACCGAAAAAAAGCGGAAAATTTTTCATGAGTTTCGTAAAATTTCTGAGATTTGTTATAGTTTTTTTTTATTCTTTCGTGGAAGCTCTTAACGCTGTGAAGCGTTTGTATCTGTATGATTTGCACACTGTTTAAATACTCATTTTTTTATACCCTCCACCGAAGAGTGGTTGGCATATTGCATTTGTCATTCCGTTTGCAACACCAGGAAATATTGGTTGAAGGCCCTATAAAGTAGGATAACACGATCAAGCCATGTCCGTTCGCGTGTCCGTCGAAAGCACAATAGCGGTCAATTGAATCAACCTAGGATCCTAAACTTTTGCATTATGATGGCTTAACTGTTTCGGATTGTAAATGAGCGAAATCGGAGCTAAAGGTACCTCGGTAAAAGAACAATTTTATGAGTATTGACAAATTATAATGTTTTGTGGTCAGACTTTGTTTACTACTTATAGTACGATATACTCGAGTGATCAATCTAGTGGTATCAAGTGTGGAATCTTTATTGTTCATTCGAAAGGACATTTTATGCCATTAATTTTTTGAAAATAAATACCTTCAAATGTTGGCCGCAACGACGTCTTAGGGTTCCATTCTGAGGGACCAATTTTGGATGACTCGTTCGAGCATTTTGACCGGTATGACGTTAATGATTCGTAATGTTGGCTTTCAAAACTTGAGTCGCAGCTGTTTTGTCAGCATAGCCTTTCGACTATAAATAGTCCAAAAAAAGTCTAAAGTTATGATATCACACGATCTATTCGACCGTCTCACCGGTCCGAAATGTGAAACAAGCTGCTCTTCGAAATGACCTCTTAATAGGTCCATTGTTTAAGCAGCTGTATGACAAGTGGCACCGTCCTGTTGAAACCAAATGTCGTCAAGATTACGGGCTTCAATTTTGAGTTAGCAAAAAGTCTAATATCATAGCGCGATAGGGAGCACCATTAACGGTCATTCATTATCCGGCCATCATTATTTTTAAAAAAATATGGACCGATGATTCCACCAGCCCATAAACCGCATCAAATCGTGGTTTTCGCTGGGTATAATGGCATCTCTTGAACTTCGTTTGGTTGCTCTTCATTTCAAATGCCGCAATTTTATTTATTGACATTTGCCGTTGACCAAAAAATGGTTCTTATAACTGAATACAATTTTGGTCGAAAACAGCGGATCTTCTTCGAGATTTTGAAAAGCCAAAACACTGACAAGGCGACGCGCAGGAAGAAGTGTAAGTCTTTCCATGGTGAAATGGCAAACAACGCTAAAAAGAAGAAAAAAATTAAAGTTTAACAAAACTTAAGCGTAATCTGTGGAAAACCCCTATTGAAAAAATACCTCTAGATTGATCATCCGTTATTAGTTGGTAAGCACTAAATACATCAATATAGGACATGGTTAGGGGCTTTTTTGGCTCACGTTGCCCAAAAAATGTTTCGCATGGTCAAAACGGGCGATTAATAGACAATATAGTTATAGGCTCACTTAAATTTAAGCAAATTTTGCTACCAATCTAAATATACTCGTAGAGTAATATAAAAGTCCTTCCTAAGATTAGTGTTGGACCCATTGACCCAAAAAAGTACCATTTGTTTGCGCTTTAGTGGCTTAGGAAGGGTATAGGGTAGTTAAGGTTCGGTCTGGCCGAACTTCACTACGTTTTTACTAGTTTCCCTTCCATTTGTATAACAGGCGCTTTTGGGTTTATTTTTCAAGAATGCAAGTATTGTTGCGTTTTTGCTGCTGGGAGATATTTAACTTTTGCACACATGCATCCTTGTACAGTGGGGCGAAAGGGTCATTTATTAGAGGAGCTTGGGTTAATTCTTATACAGAGACTACATTTACATGGTTCATATTTCCAAATAAGGATCTCCTATGTTCGGTTTGGGCCTTTCTCTCAAGCAGCCTCAAATATAGGATAACCTGATACGAGTATTATTATTAGTTTCATGGCAAATGTTTGTAACTACCAAAAAAAATTAGAGCTAGACGATGACATTTAGAACACATGATGTTGGCATTGATCAATCACATTCTGGTGGAAAGATGGGTGGTGCCACGCAATGGACCGACCGTTATAACATTTTAACACAAAAAATTAAGGTTTGGCTTATTAAAATTGGATGTTAGTATGACAAGTTTGGAGTATTTTACATGATGAACTCCACATGAAAAAGCTATCCGCAAGATGGGTGCCGCGTTTGTTGACTTTGCCCCAAAAAATCGTCCGTTGGACCAATTCCGAGGAGCTTTTCGCGATTTATCAACGTAATCCAATAGAGTTCTTGCGCCGATTCATAACTGTTGATGAAACATGGATCCATCACTACATCCCAGAATGCAAAGAACAGTCAAAACAATGGATAGAAGCTGGTAAAAGTGGTCCCAAGAAGGCGAAAACTGTTAAGTCAGCAGGAAAAGTAATGGCCACAGTATTTTGGGATGCAAGGGGTATAATATTTAATGATTATCTTGAGAAAGGAAAAACCAAAATAGTGAATATTATTGTGCATTATTGGATCGGTTGAGTAAAGAAATCGAGATAAAACGACCGCATTTAGAAAAAAAAAAGTTCTTTTTCATCAAGATAATGCTCCTTTACACACTGCATTTTTAACTCAACAGAAACTGGCCGAATTACGATTTGAAATTGCTCCGCATCCACCATAAAGTCCAGATTTATCTCCTTCTGATTATTTCTTGTTTTCAAATTTAAAAAAAAATTCTCGGTGCCAAAAAATGTTCGTCCAATAGCGAGGTTATTGCTGAAACTGAGGCATATTTTGAAGGTTTTGAAAATTCATATTTTTCGGATGGAATTAAAAAACTTGAAAAACGTTGGATGAAGTGTATTGAGTTGGAAGGAGATTATGTTGAAAAATAAATAATAATAATTCTAAAAAAACGGTTATTTTTATGTTAGGCTAGTTACTTTTGCGGTCGCCCTCGTACATATGTGTATAGCTGTAGAAACCGCATAGTCCACATATCTTATGAAATTTGGCATAAGTGACCACAGAGAACAGATTTCTTGTAACAACAAAATGTTTGTCAACCAAATGTGGGTGGTATCATATATTCTATCGCTATAGCCAAATGTTGATTGGGTACACCACAATTGCCAGTAGAGGGCACTGAAACTTTCGATAGAAGAGACAAAGTTTCGATAACCCTAACTAATTAAGACGATAATTGGAACTGAATGTGTACATGATCTGGTTGATGTTTTAGATTGTTAGCTACTAGTGCACTTTGCATTCGTTTGTCATAAGAATTTTTTTTAAACCAAATTGGTAAAGTGGATCACTAAATAAAATTTTAGTTTAAATGTGCCACAAGCAACATGAACCAAATATTTTTTAATATATTTAGCGATGTATATTGTATCCAAAAAGAATCTACTTATTCGAAATATCCGCCTCATGCCTTTACACACGCTTTAAGTCGCACTGGCCAATCGTCAATAGCTGCACGAACCTCGTATATTGGAAAATTGGCCACAGCTCGAACCAAAGCAGTCTTAAGAGATCCAATGTTGGGGTTTTTTTGTGACAAACCTTGTCCTCTAAAACCATTTACAATTTGTAATCCAATGGGTTCAAATCTGTACTGCCTGAGGGCCATTCTTCACAGGAAATGAACGCTGGAAAATTGTTTCGAAGCCAGGCCTGGGGCGTTTAAGCCTTATAGGGCGGCGCAGAATCCTGCTGGAAAGTCTATGGCTGCTTTTGGAACAGGGAATTGTTAAGAGGCTTCACAACAACTTCCAAAACGGTTTCTTGGTAAACTTTGGCCGATGTTTTGACTCCTTGTTCGCAGAAATGCAGGTCAGTGACAACATCGTAAGAGACACCCCACCAAACCATGACTGAAGCTGGGTGATGACCCTTTTCCAACCTTGGGATCAGTTCAGATGCTTCCTTAGATGACCGCGCATACGGTAAACGGTAAAAATTTTTTCATCGGTGAACAAAATTTTTCAGTGCAATTTATCAGTGTGCTTCACCAAAAGACGTTTATATTTTTCAATCCTATATTTTTTTAAAGCTGCAGTCAGTAAATGTCCGGTACGTCGTTTGAAAGCCCAAAGTCCCAAGTCCTTTTTAATGATTCGACTCATGGACTTTTGCGTGATATTCATCCCACGGGCCATAATTTTCTGTTTTCGGAGTGGAATTCTTTCTGTGAATTCTTGATTTAACGGCTTTGATGACATGCGGTGTTCGAACAGAGCGTGGGCGTCCCAACCGGTGGCGGTCTTTTACATCTCCAGTCTCCTCAAATATTTTTATGCATCGGTAGACGAACATGCGGGTAATCCCTAGTGGCCGCAGCGTTTTGAAAATATCGCTTTTTTTCATTTCGCACTTGAAAAGCGCTATTACAGCGATACGGTTCTCATTATCTGACCACTCCATGATGAAAGTGGAAACAGAACTTACTATTGTTGCCGTGACCATATAGTAACCATATCTTTGCTCTGCGTGAGTATTTATGTCCCTACTAAGTATAATCGTCCGACTTGAGATTCTTTTACTATTTTGACTTGTTCTAGTTGTAATACGGCAAACTCGGCGCTTACAAAGATCCTTTCCTATTTTTTATAATTTACTATAATCTAATCCAATATTAACTACGATTTTAATCCAGTTCGGACCGTATAGGGCAATTTTGGGGAAATGGGGAAATTCTATCAACATAGACATTATTTTTAAAATCTTCCTTTATTTTATTTTTTTTGTTATTTATTCGGTCTTTTATCATTATTATGACTTGAACAGTTTTTTATTCTGGCTCGAGACCATTCTGTTGTTTCTTTTTCAGAATTAACGTAAAAAGAAGAAATTGGTGAAATGTATTTGCTTCGGTTGCCAGGCAGACTGTACAGCTGTTTCTAAACACGCCAAGGTATTTCTTCAGCAGTCTTTGCCAACGATTACTTCGGCCACAAAGCAGATGACTTATACGGGAGACTCATTTTTATTAATGAGAATTACCCTTTGCGTATAGTCTTTGAACTGTGCGTAGAGCAATCTTCAACGCGCAATCTCATTTTTACCAATTCCGTTTCGCGTGGGTCTTCATTGAAAACCACAAATGCAAAAAGCACAACCATAGTGTGCATGTTTTTTGTGCGTACTACTATTTCACGTGTCCTTGTTGTAAAATAGCAGCCTTGGCGCAGACCATGGTCGTCGAGTGTGAATTCTTGGAGCTTCTGGTTACGGTTAAGCAAACAAGTAAAAAAGTTTCCGTCGGTTGATACGACTTACCCATTTTAAGAATTAAAACTGTCCATTCTTCCGATCTGCATTGCTCCGCTACAGTTTGCACGTTTTTTCGTATACAGCAAGAAGCGCGTTTCGAAGAAAATTAAATGATTTTGCTCCATTTGGTTCCACTATAATCTGCGAAATAGTATTTCCTTATCTCTGTCTGTCGTTGCTATTGCAGTGAAGGCTATGAAATGCGATTTCCTTTAGGATACTACGGACTGCAAAGCCAGGCCAACAGCCGGGACAAACATTACTTGCAGCAAACGCACCCGTGCACTCACACACACACAGCCTCGTTTATTGGTGCATATTTTACACGATTCACAGAGATGTTTTATGTGCTAGTGTGTGTGTGAGTGCGTGTGTTTGTATGTGTGCACATGTTGTTTGAGCTTTCGCTTCTTTTTTTATCGCTTTGTTAATAAAATGTTTAATATATGTGTTTGTATTATGGGAAAGTTGATGTTGCGATATAAAAAGTGCTGCAAATACCAGTATAGGGTTTAAACCTCACACAACGAGGTCCAAGAAATGAGTCATGTATTCCATAATATGGATCGCCACAAAGTTGGCAAAAGTGTGCTCTATTATATTTTCCAATTTGTATCTGTTTATTGATCATACTCGCTCTGTAAAGGTCATATGGTTTAAGGTAACACTTCTTTGAAATGTGCATATGGCTCCATAATCTCCTGCTCTTGGCCTCACACAATTAATTATTTTTAAGCCCCTTGGGTGTGCATCCTCAAGTTTCAAACACAAAGAATTCTAGCATTCTCCTGTTCACGGTCTCTACACCGTGGCTTTGGTCTTTCTTTTCTGCGGTTTCCGTGGTAGTTTTCGTCTACCGCCTGTCTAGCTGAAGTATATGTATCCTTTCGGTCTCCAATTTGATGAGGTCAACTGCATCCATTACAGCTCATCAGCCACTGTTCGTTTGACGCCTGTACTCTTCGTTCACGCATATTGGACCTAACGTTTTGTAAGTACCTAAGCTTCGGTGCGCAGTGGTTCAGAATCCTCTTTTCCTGACCAAAACTCGCTATCTTTTAAACAGATAAAGATGATGTAATATTTTTTGTTTTTCTTCGACCGAATACCCCTATTTCTCCAGTTTCAATTTAATAAAATCGGTTCAGTATTTATTGAGGTATTCAAGGTCAGAGTTAAACTTTTAATTTTTTTTTTTAATTTTTAGCAGGGAAATGTGGGTTTTTTGTTTTTCATCTTCTTTATTCATACAATGAAATTCATACACTCATGTGTTGTAAAAGAAATCTATTGATGACTCTCAATGTGAACTTTCTGTAGAGGTGGTAAGAGTGAATTGTATTTTCGTAGGCAATTGTGTGAAAAAACCTATAATAGTGAGATTAATAACAGTAGTTCTCATACGTTTGGTCAGAACCTGGTCTTAAAGAGCTCGGTTTTGCTTTCAACAACTGCTATGAAGCACTCTTGCTGCAGACATTATAACCAAACTAGAAGAAGCAGCGGAAGTCCTCCTAACATATTTCTGCAAATGGAAAATATTTGTGAATGCGGAAAAAACTAAAGTGATCTATTTTACCAGAAAAAGAAAACCAATATATATTCCCCAGAGAAGCTACATTTTTAATATAGATAAAATAAATCATTCAATACGAATCTTATATCCCCTAATCCCTAAAACTCTCTTCTAAATAGTAAAAACAAAATATTTATTTTAAAGTCAGTTTTTCAAGCTCTTCTTTTGTATGGATGTCCTTCATGGAGCAATGTGGCTTCAACTCATGTTAAGAAGCTTCATATAGCCCAAAATAAAGTTTTGAAAATGATTTTAAAGCTTCCTAGACATTACCCAACAACGTGTCTCCACGAAGTTGCCAAAGTGGAGTTAGTAAATGATAGATTGACAAGACTTAAAGAAAATTTTGCCATCAGATGCCAAGCGTCTGATTTTATTCATATAAGAGATCTAGCATCGAGGTAAAAATTATAACTGAAAACAAGTTGAAAATGTGAAACTCTAGTCAGGTTATTCAGAAAGGTTTTTGTCCCACACTGAACAGGGATTAAACCGGCTCAAGACCTCTTGCTCCTGTATTTAAATAGAAGACAAGTTTTTAACAAAATGCCAAAGTGGCATTGATTTTCGTGGCTGCACACTGCTGTTATCATGATTTCGGGTCCGTGAAAGCTTTGCTGCAATTGTTGAAAGTAAAACCCAACTCTATAAGGCCAGGCTCTTCCCAAACGAATGAGAACTACTGTTGTAAATCTGACTTTTCAAGTTTTCTTCACACAATTGCCCACGAAAATACAACTCACTCTTGCCTCCTCTAAAGAGACTCCACATCGAGAGACATCAATAGAATTTTCCTTTAATTAAATCCGATATTAATTAAACCTCATCACAATACATCAAATTTTGTTTACTAATATTTAAGTAGCATAGGCTTATACAAACCTAAACTCTTTGTCATTGTAGATAATAAGAAAAATTAAATTGTTATATTAACAAAATAAAAAAACTTAATTGAAAAGAAAAAAATGATCACGGGATAATTCCATTTTTTGTCAAAAAAAAATCGCCCTCAAATGACAAAACGTTATGAGTGAAGTTATGCTAAAAAATATCAAAGTTTCCAATGGAAGTTCCAGTTTGCATCTAGGAACACTAGTATTGCAAGGACCCGAAATATCAATAGCAGCCCTCGTATATTGGTGCAGTTTCCGTGGTGTATTCACCGAATTTATAAGCATTAATTTTATTATTGCACACAATTAAACTAAATCTTGAAATGAGATTTCAACACCAGTTTTACGAGTAATAGATGCTTTTTGGGATTAGAAAAGAACCAATCTTCTTCATGTATTCCCATCATTCGTATTGCCTAAACTTTCTTTTGATTGTTCTAGTACACTATCCGACAGACAATTTCGCGTTTCAAAGACATCCAAGTTTTCAAGGATATGACTTATTTTATCAACTATTTCATTTGTATGCTATATATATTACAAACGTAGTTATCGAATGGTAAAATTTTTCGTTCTTAAGATGTGGGCCATTATTATCCTTGAAAATCGACTGTGGAAAATTCCAAAAACTAATTTATTATGGTTCAAGCCCTCCTATTATGTCCTAGGTACTTGGCATGCTTTCATAAAAAATAAACGTTTGTTAATGACGCTTAATTGTACCCTCCACCATACAATGGAGGGTATAGTAGTTTTGTCATTCTGTCTGTAACACCTTGAAATAATCATCGGAGACCTAACAAATATAAATATATTCTTGATCCTCGTAAAATTCTAAGACGATCTAGCCATATTGTCCGGCTGTCCGTCTGTTGAAAACAAGATAGAGCCTGCATGAAAACAGCTAGGGAGCTGAAACTTGGCACAAACATGTGTAATTAACCTAGCATGGTTGGTATTGCAAATGGGCTATATAGCTCTAGGGGAAGTTGGTGTTGGAGACCCTCAACCGACACTACCTCATAAAAATTAGTTTTTTATTTGGAAATATCCGTCCAGTTTCTTGAGCAAAATCACTGAAATTTTGCAAATAATAATCTCTATATAGGCGCAATCGTCTATGTAAAAATGGTTTAGATTAGGCCACCATTTCTTGTACCTCCAATACAAACGGCCTTATGGGCCTTGAGAAATAATATGACTATAACTCACCACACACTTGACCTATGGATACGAAATTTTCGGCATAAAGATTAATATATAGAACAGACTTTTGCGCTAAATTTGGCGAAGATCGGAAAGGCCCTACTGGTACCTTCCACACAAACGGTCCCATGGGCCTTGAAAAATAATATGACAATAACTCACTACAAACTTGACCTATCGAGATGAAATTTTCTACATAAAGATTTTTATATGGAACACACCTCTGCGCCAAATTCTGTTGAGATCGGAAAAGTCCTACTGGTACCTCCCACACAAACGGTCTCATGGGCTTTGAGAAATAATATGACGACAACTCACCACAAGCTTGACTTATCGAAATGAAATTTTGCACATAAAGATTTCGGTATAGAACACACCTCCACCAAATTTGGTTGAGATTAGGTAGTCCCTTCTGGTACCTCCCATACAAACGGTCTTATGGGCCTTGAGAAGTAATATGACAATGACTCACCACAAAATTGACCTATCGATATGGAATTTTCCACATAAAGATTTATTTATAGAACGCACTTCTGCCCCAAATTGAGTTGAGATTGGGTAGCCTCTTTTGATACCTCCCATACAAACGGTCTAAAGGGCCTTGGGAAATAATATGACGATAACTTATCACTAACTTGGCCTATCGAAATGAAATTTTACACATAAACATTTCTATATAGTGCACACTTCTGGGCCAATTGGAGATTGGGTAGTCCCTTCTGATACATCCCATACAAACAGCTTTAAGGGCCTTGAGAAATAATATGTAGATAACTCATCGCAAACTTGACCTATCGCAATGAAGTATTTCACATCAAGCATTCTATATAGAACATACTTCTGTACCAAATTTGGTTGATATTGGGTAGGCCTTTCCGGTACCCCCCCCCCCCCCCCCCCTCTACGATCAGTCTTATGGACCTTGAGAAATAATATGACAATAACTCACCACAAAATTGACCTATCGAAATGAAATTTTATTTATTTTTTAAAAAGAAATCTTGTGTGTAAAAAAGGCAATAATAAAAAAGACAAAAAAAGAAATTATGTTAATTTTAAGTTATAATAAATTATATAGATATATTGCTTTAAATAAATTACAATAAATTTTTTAAAAAAATAAAAAAATAGTTTTTTATTTGGGAATCTGGTGGAGGGTATCCAAAGTTCGGCACAGCAAATCTTACGTTTTTTACTTGTTTTTTTTTTAATTTTGTTGTGCGATTTAATCAACTCACATTTGAGAAATGTATCCTGTACATGTTTCATTTTAAAACTTCTGAAATCCTTGCATCATTGTTTCTTAATGCCCCTGAATGTATGTGTTCCATAACTCGTATTCTTGTATGTAGTGGCGATAATCCAAATGCATATTTATCTGTACTTACTAATGATTTTTTCAGGACTTGGATTAACTGGCGTGATGTGGCTTGGTATAAAGTATAATGCAGCTGGATGAAGCCTTTTTTGTCAGTCTAAGCCTGGCCAACTTTACCAACAACCATCGTTAGCACTATTTGGTAGTTCACTTCAATTGTCTAATCATTTCAATTTCTAATGGCTGCAGAGTTACAATTCGGGTTCTTTTTTGATGGTATCATGAAGTTCTTTTTTAAATTTAAATTTGATTGGTCTGCAGTATTTCGATGAAGATTGTGTTTGATTTTTCCAAATATCCTTTGTTTCCATCGTACTGGTCGCAGGCTCCTAGTCTTCCAAATTCTTTATCAATCGCAATGGTATAAATGATACCATGAACATATCTGTGTCTGAAGTACTTTCACAAACTGATGGTTTGTGTTGTGTTTGTTTAGAAGAACCACCACATCACCATTTGCACAAAAGAGAGTCAACTTGCAGTTCCCATATTTTTTCAAATCATTTTCTTTAAATAATTGTAGCAAGCGTTGAGCTGTATGATAAAGTAGGCCCTGGTTTTTATTTTATTTTGCAGATTCAATTGTATTTCGGTGAAGCAGGAATTAACTTTTTTTGAACTTTATATAAAACATATTCCTTTTTCTTTTATATGCTTTATTTAAATTATTGAATCTGCCCCAAAGGAGCCTAACAATAAGTATACGAATCTTAAGTCTAATTCAATAATGTATCCTAGTATGGATTTCTTGTTTTGTGGATCTCTGCTAATTGGCAGGAATTTAAATTAATGTTGTCAAAATAGTATATAACTGGTATGGATCACATGTCTGAGAATTTTAAACCTGGTTTGGCTTAAACCTCGTGATAAAGGGCCAGAGGACCCTCACAGTCATTTACAGAGTATTCGCGATATTATGTAGAGTGTTTCGCAGAGTGGACGACGTAATTTAGGTTTTGTAGGTTTTTCGTGTTGACTGTCACTTATTCCTTTTTTTGTTTCTTAAAAACTCTTCTGACAATTCTTTACAACTGAAGTTCTCCATTTGTTTTAATATTTTTAAAAATTCGATTGTATCTGCCTGCATAGATATTCTTGCAACTGAGTTTGTATTCGAATGCCTTTTCTTACATGAATTATGTCGTGCTGTGTTCATAGGTATTTTAAACAAAAGACTAAATGTAGTTCGAAATACGTATACGTATCTTACAAATATTGCTGACTACATGATATAACACACAATTTGGAGTAGTGTACATTAGGGTGGGCTGATTTGTACGGACAAACATTTGAACTGGACAAAAAGAGAATCGAATCTGTCGTATTTCTATTCTCACGCGCACATATGTTATTTTGTATTGTATGTGGCAATGAAAATTTGTATGTGGGTGATATATAAGTAAATCTTGGAAAAGTAAAAATTTAAAAAAAAACTAAAAACCTTAAAAAGTTAAGAAAAACTCAAAAAATTTAGTTTTGTCGCCTCGAAAATGTTTTTTTTGATATGTCGTAGTGGAACTATCGAAAAATCGATGGCACAATATCGATTGTTAAATCGACCCACCCTAGTGTACATACGTACCTACCCAGTAAACCAAATTTGCCGACAATGTCTGATATCAGAAAATTCTGAACAGTATCTAAACTCTATCGAGAATTCTTATCGAAATCGTTACAAATTCTGCTCGATTTGTCTGAGGATTTTTTATTTATTATGTTAAGTTAGACTTATCTGTGGGATTTTTATTAATTTTTGGTTCAGACTTCTCCTATCGAACTCGCAACGAATTCTGAACTATTTATCTGAGGTAGTCTATTCGTTTAAAATTTTTGTTATTTGCTTCATATTTTACAGTTGTTGTTCTTGTGTTCAGACATGTCGGAACTTATTCTGAACGAATTCTTAACCGTTTGTCTGAGGTATTTTGATATTTCAAATTCAAATTCTGATCTTTTGGTTAGCTTAGCCGTGCGAGGGATTTTTATTGTGTTCGGAGGAAAACTCTACTGCCGGCAGTTCTCGTTAAATGCAAAACTGGTTGCCCTTAAGTGTATAGCCACTAAACATAGTTACAGCACAATTATTGCTTGCGAAACTGCAGGCACCCCATGCTTGTAACTAAAAGTCTTTCCGAACGCTTTTTGAAAATGTTTTACAACATTTTTTTTTGTAGAACTAAAATATTTTTTTTACATTCAGAATTTACCATGACATAAGTCAGAATTCGTTCAGAATTCGGTTCGTAATGTCGGTAAAAACATCAGAATTTAATAAGACTTAATGCCAGAATTCTGACCGAAGTCGTTCAGAATTAGTTCAGAAATCGATACGACAAATCCAAATTTGCTTTCGAATTAGCCAAGACTACAGTTCAGAATTCGTTCAGAAATCGGTTCGAAATGTCTGCAAAAAACATTAGAATTCTGTCAGAGAAGTAGTTCAGAATTCGTCTTAACCCTCTTATATGTTTTTCGTTACGAACTCACTAAGAATTCTGATCCGAAATCGGAACATTTTGCCGATTGTCGTACAGAATTCTGACTGAATTTTGAAGGTTTGGTTTGCTGGGTAGTCATTTGAAATAGTAAAATAAAAAGAGAAAAGCAATTTGTTCCTGGGTTATTTCATTCAAATTAAAAAAAGTGTACTACAGGCGGGTCAATATAGGTACAAAAGTATAAATGGGTTTAAAGAAGATACTTTCACATTTCTGCTGGTGGAAAATCTCTTTACTCACTTTGGACCCTCAGAAGTTCGATGCCTCTTATACTCCAATATAGTAGCTGTGGAAACCACTAACACATCACGTGTAAACGTGGTCAATTTTGCATGATACGTTGAAACTACAATGATTCGGTTGCAAAAGAGGAATTTCGGTTGCAATCGCCAAATGTTTTTAATCGTAATAGATATTCGGTTCGAAATACAACAAGATGACAATTATGTATGTACGTATTTATTTTCCATCAATATTACAGAGTTTGGTATTATTTACAAGTTTTTGAGATTTAAAATGTTGACATATACATATATTTCAAATAAGGATAGAAAAAAGATAGTAAAAAACCTATAATTAATATCACAAAAAATATTAATAAGAAGTTTTGGAATCAACCGCTAAATCATTCTATACTTGTATATAGAATGAGTTAATTATTGATCAATCAAACTTCTCAGATGTACGTAATTAGACCTTCTGCATTTTTCGTTGAATGTCAGAGTCATGTCATTTATTAAGATCTGAATTGTTTTCTGTATAGACCTTCTATGCAATTCTTCAGTGGAGAATCTTTTTGGCAAATTGCATATAATTTTCAAGTTTTTATTCTGTATAACTTGCAAAGGTTTCTTGTGTGTTTTAGCACAATTTCTCCAGATCGGACACCCATACGTCAGAATTGGTCTGATGCACATTCTATATAAAAGCAGTTTATTCCTGAGATTAAGTTTAGACTTTCTGTTAAAAAGAGGGAAAATTGCACGTCCGCAACTTACGGCATTTTGACATACAGAATTTAAGTGTGCTCTAAACGCCAGTTTCTGATCCAGGATAATTACCAGATATTTAATCTCCTTCGAGAACTCTATTTCCCTCCCTTGAACTCTGAGCCTCTGAGTAGGAATTCTTTTTGGAGATTTATTGAATGGAAAAACTATTGCCTGAGACTTATCCTCATTTATCTTTATTTTCCAATTTGTAAAATATTTGCTAGCTGAACAAAGTGTCTTTTGCATACGCTTGACTATTGCATTGCGCATATAAATGCGCTGTCATCAGCGTAAAACGCTACGTCATCTCCCACTGGAAGTTTGAAGTCTGAAGTGTATAGAGTATATAATAATGTTGATAAGACTGACCCCTGAGGAACTCCAGCAGGAATACTCTTTGAGGCGTATTGTTCTCCATTGACCTCGACAATGAATTTCCTGTCCGTGAGAAAGCTTTTGATTAACTTGATTAAATACATTGGACATTGCATTCTATGACACTTGTATAAAATTGTGCCAGATAGAGTCCATTGTGTCAGATAGAGTCAAAAGCCTTCTCAATATCCAAAAAGAGTATTCCTGTAGAATGACGCCGGTCCTTATTGCGTCTTATCAGATTCACAACTCTCTTAAGTTGGTGCGTAGTCGAGTGATGTGGTCTAAATCCATATTGGCATTGATGTATACGAGGGCGGTTCGGAAAGTTCTTAGCCTATCAATGAAAGAGAATAGTTAGTTTTTCAAAAATATTTTTATTTTTCAATATAATCTCCTGAAACTTCAATACACTTAGTCCAACGCTTATCTAGCAATTCTATTCCTTGATTAAAATAGTTTTCCTCAAGGTCTTTAAAATAGTGGTTTACAACTGTAATTGCATCTTCATTTGAGGTAAAACGCTTGCCAGCAAGGATTTTTTTTAGATTTGGGAACAAGTAAAAGTCACTGGGAGCTAAATCAGGAGAATAAGGTGGGTGGTCAAGCAACTCGTACTTTAATTCGTTGATTTTAGCCATTGTTAAAACACTCTTGTGCGCTGGTGCGTTGTCTTGATGAAAAAAATCTCGAATTTGTACATTTAATTGATCTAAAAGGTTGCAATAGTACTCTGAATTTATTGTTTATGCCTTTTACAAATAGTCAATCAATAAAATACCTTTGAAGTCCCAAAAAACCGTTGCCATAACCTTACCAGCCGATTGAATTGTTTTTGCCTTCTTTGTTGCACTTCCTCCAGCTTCAGTCCATTGTTTGGATTGTTCTTTTGTCTCTGGAGTATAGTGGTGGATCCATGCGTCATCAACAGTTATAAAACGACGTTAATAATCCATTTTATTTAGCTGAAAACGATCCAAACAAGCTTGAGAAATGTTCATTCTTATGCGTTTTTGGTCGACTGTTAACAAGTGCGGCACCCATCTTGCAGAAAGCTTTTTCATCTGTAGTTCTTCATGCAAAATTAAATGGACTCGATCATTTGAGATGCCCATGATATTAGCTATTTCACGCACTTTTATTCGTCGATCATTTAATACAATATCATGCACTTTGGCTACAATTGCTGTTGTTGTTGCTGTTTTTGGACGTCCACTACGTGGTTCATCTTCAATGCTTGTACGACCACGTTTAAATTCAGCAACCCAATTTTTTACTGTTGCATATGAAGGAGCACTTTCACCTAACACATTCACCATATCATTATGAATTTCTTGTCCCGATAAACGTTTTTTATGTAAATATTTAATGACACCACGCATTTCTAATTTTTCCATTGTAAAAAAATCGCGGATGCGTCTTTTGTGAACACCTGTTTCTATTTGAAGGAGTTGCCAGATCGAAAAAAAATTTAACATGTGTTCAAAGCAGAGATGGAAGTTTCCAAAACCGCGTTTTTTGTGCTAGGCAAAGAAGTTTCCGAACCGCCCTCGTAAGGTCGTTCTTCTCTACAAATGTCGCTAGTCTATAGAGAACAATTTGCTCCAAAACCTTGTCGAGACAACTCAGTAAACTGATTGGACGATAATGAAGGCAATTTCGGATCCTTTGCACTCTTACCTATTGGTATAACCTTAGCCCTTTTGAACTCCTTCGGAAAGTACGAATGTCTAATACAAAAATTAAACAACTTCACTAAAAATTTATATTCAGTTTCTGGAAGTTTTTTAAGAAGAATACTGTTGATCTCATCGAGTCCTGGCGCCTTGGAGTTCTTGAGACCGGTAATAAGGAGTTTAACCTCCTCATGTGTCGTCAAATTTGCAACCTCATTAGATAAGTTATCCTGATCTATTGATTTTACAACTACATACAACTTATTGATCATGTATACCAATGAAACTAGTTGCCACAATTGGCAATAGTAGTTTTGCAAATATTTTGTTGCTGTAACCAATTAGTTAATAGTATTTTTTTAAAAATATAATAATTCGATATTACTGACTTTGAGCCAAATTTTAAGTCAGTAAGTCAGTATGAACCAAAATTTTTCCAGTATAGCACATCGTCTTTTCTACTTTTTCTCGTCATGGCCCTTCCTATGAGTACTTTAGGTTCTTTATTCGTGTAATCAAACAGTTTTTGCTTCTGGCTAAAGTTTTTATTTTATTTAAGTAAATTCAAAAATTCTCCTTTGAAAGTTCAAATACTTGGTATACGAGTATTGCACCGAAACTACAGTTCTAGAAACTAAAAATAACAGAGCACAACCTAACATTCGCTAGTACTGATGTAATACTCGAGAAGTACATAGCATCAATCATTCGAGTCTGTTCTCTGTTTGTGCCCAAGAGCCTTTTCTACTCAAGCGTGATATAACCCAAATATAAAGGAGGTTTCCTATATGAAGTTCTGCCTCTATACAGGATACATTTTAAATTCGATTTAGTGTGATCTATTACTTTCTGTGCTGTTTCGGCACAAATTCACTTGCTGAAGCAAAGTGCCAACAAAATATATCTGTTCGCAGTGTGCTGCAATTCTGTCTCTACTACTGTCTTGTCCAGTTTAGTTTACGATACATCAGCAGCCACCTGTCTCATGATCCTGTTACATTAATATTCCTCCTGTCCACAACAATTGTCATACTTTTCTTTGTGAATCCAGCTAATAATCGGTTATACTGGGCTGTCCATTATTTTTCTCTACGAGGGCGGTTCGTAAACTTCTTAGCCTAGCACAAAAAGCGCGGTATAAACAGAAAAAAGTTAAGTGCTTTGGAAACTTCCATCTCTGTTATGAACACATCTGGCAACTTCTTCATATAGAAATAGGTGTTCACAACAGACGCATCCGCGATTTTTTTACAATGGAAAAATTTACATAAAAAAGGTTTATCGGGACAAGAAATTCATAATGATATGGTGAATGTGTTAGGTGAAAGTGCTTCTTCATATGCAACAGTAAAAAATTGGGTTGCTGAATTTAAACGTAGTCGTATAAGCATAGAAGATGAACCACGTAGTGGACGTCCAAAAACAGCAACAACAACAGAAATTGTAGCCAAAGTGCATGATATGGTATTAAATGATCGACGAATAAAAGTGCATGAAATAGCTAATATCATGGGCATCTCAAATGACCGAGTCCATTTAATTTTGCATGAAGAACTACAGATGAAAAAGCTTTCTGCAAGATGGGTGCCGCACTTGTTAACAGTCGACCAAAAACGCATAAGAATGAACATTTCTCAAGCTTGTTTGGATCGTTTTCAGCGAAATAAAATGGATTTTAAGCGTCGTTTCATAACTGTTGATGAGACATGGATCCACCACTATACTCCAGAGACAAAAGAACAATCCAAACAATGGACTAAAGCTGGAGGAAGTGCCCCAAAGAAGGCAAAAACAATTCAATCGGCTGGTAAGGTTACGGCAACGGTTTTTTGGGACTTCAAAGGTCTTTAATTGATGGACTATCTGCAAAAGGGTAAAACAATAAATTCAGAGTACTATTGCAACCTTTTAGATCAATTAAATGTACAAATTCGAGAAAAACGTCCTGGCTTACAACACAAAAAAATAATTTTTCATCAAGACAACGCACCAGCGCACAAGAGTGTTTAACAATGGCTAAAATCAACGAATTAAAGTACGAGTTGCTTGACCACCCACCTTATTCTCCTGATTTAGCTCCCAGTGACTTTTACCTGTTCCCAAATCTAAAAAAACTCCTTGCTGGCAAGCGTTTTACCTCAAATGAAGATGCAATTACAGTTGTAAACCACTATTTTGAAGACCTTGAGGAAAACTATTTTAATCAAGGGATAGAATTGCTAGATAAGCGTTGGACTAAGTGTATTAAAGTTTCAGGAGATTATATTGAAAAATAAAAATATTTTTGAAAAACTAACTATTCTCTTTCATTGATAGGCTAAGAACTTTCCGAACCGCCCTCGTATGTGTACTTTAAAATATATAAATATCTTTGGTTGTATTAACCATAATTGTTTCATATCGATTTCCCATATTGATCATACTACCCCTTGCAACAGTCGTCTACACGTCACACGTACAGCATCATACATACGCAATTTCCATACAGGGAACATCATTGTACGAGGATGCCATGTGTGAGTACCACGAGTGTACTTTATGTGATAGCATCCTAGGTGTGTTTGTATGGGCTTAACTGGGTGAAAGCAAGCCCGTGTGTGTCCGTGTATTTTCCTACTTTTTCTTCTTCTTTTTTTATACATTCAATGTTAAGTTACAAACACACACACACGCTCAGACATTTGTAGGTCAATAGGAGGGAAGCCGAAGTACAAAACACATACAATCAGCAGCAGCACATCTCCGTTCCACCCACTAGCAGCGACCGGCAAACGGCACTCGACTCGCCTATTAAATTAAAGTAACTGAAAAGGAATTAAATGCCGAGTGCTGCTCCCCACTTAATTTAATTTTTTTGCGAAAATCTTTCAGTTTTGGCACATGCTTGCCACCAGCTTCATATGTCACTTCTCCGAGTCATATGACTCTGCTGTTTTTTTTTGGGCAAATACTTGACACACTGCCTGTTCCAATACCAGGCTGTTTGATGAAAACTGCCTGTGATTAAAGCCCAGCTAAAGAGTTTCACTTCTTAATTGCACTTACACTTACCCAAAGGTTTAAATGTTTTTCAAGTGCCTAGCTTGCGATTTTCCATTTCAATGTCAAATGTACTATTCGAAAGTGTTACAGTTGAAATCGTATTCACCACCACAAGGATTCCCCTGCGGAGAATTTCTCCTGTTCGGCAGGCAGGGTGGTGAAAAGCTCTTGTCTTACTTTTCAGGGGTAGTGTGTTGTAATTGACAAATAAGCAAAAATATTTAGGGAAATTTCTTTTCCGGTAGGAGAAATTTCTTACAAGTTGGTAAACGCTTTTGGTATAGAAAATGTTATACGCACACAGAAAACAGATTGGTTGGCACAACCAAATGATTGGGGTTGCATTAAGTTTGTATTAGTGCAATCGAATGTTAGTTGATGCACTGTAATGTTTGGTAAATGGTACAGAATAAATCGGTGAAATTGGCAAAGATGAAAACTGTGAGTAATGAAATGCTATTGGAATTTCAGATTTAAAATAATGTTATCAGTATTTGAAACATCAGTTAAAGACTTAAAACAAATGAGTCAAAGCAAGATACAAACTATATGGTCCAATTTCGAACTCGTTGATATACTTTTTCAGATACCGGGGGAAAATATATTTTTGTTGTCTTTCCACGATATGATTTTCGGAGAATCATTGAAATTCAGCTGTTATTACTTTTTTTATTAATTGTCTTCATATTTAATTTTTAAAGGGTCTTTTTTCAGACATGTGGTTATCAAGGAAAAATAAAACGAATATAATTTAATGTCATGTCGAAGGATTTAGTTCTTTTATAAAGATAAGGGTTTGTCATTATATTTTAAAGAAAGATTTTTGGCAGGTGACCGCCGCGGCTAGCTTAAACAAATTCCAGCCGAGCGACCTATTTTTCAACCATTTGTTGCAGCATTGGGGGTCGCATGTCAGCAATATCGTGCCGAATATTCTCTTGCAAGTCGTCAATAGTGTCGAGCTAATCTGCGTGGAGAAGCGACTTTACATAATCCCACAAAAAATAGTCCAGCGTAGTTAAATCTTACGATCTTGGAGGCTACGCCACAGGCGCTCACCAAAAGTTGCCTTCAATAAATTTATTGTTTCGTTGGCCGTCTTGTTGGAACCAAAGGTCGCCCACATCAACATCCACCAGTTCAGGCACGAAAAAGTCATTAATCGTGGCTCTATAGCGTACCCCACTGGGAATGCTCTTTGCCCACAGAGCACACCAAACAGTTTCATTTTGAGGAGGTAACGGCGTCTCAACAATTGCTTGTGCTTTTTAATTTTCCAAATGCGACAATTTTGGTTATTAACGTACCCATTCAACCTAAAGTGAGCTTCATGACTGAACAAACTTTTCTTGTAAAAATCAGGATAGTTGGCCATCTCATATTGGGCCCATTTACCACGATTTGCAAACGTTGTTACGCTGCAAGTTAATTCATTATGACAAAGCAAACCAAAGTGACCATAAATAAAGTGACAGCTGTCAAAAAGACCAACTCCGAAAAAAGTGTAGCCAGATTAAAAACCACACGTTGAAAAAAACTCCCTTTGCAACAACATTTTTCTTAAGTTTGTGTTTTTGAGTGCTATATAGTTTTTTGTCATTACCAATTGTCGATTGCATCGAACATTTCTATACAAAACTATTAGTTGCTTGAACAGAGTTCGGTTAATGTGACCGAATAGTAAGATGTGTAAACCATAATATTGGCATATCAATCTTCTTATGGTACTTCCAACTGTAATTCTCTCATGATTAATAACAGTTGGTGATGGCAACTGAAAGTCTTCTCGTCTAACAGAAATTTTGTGGTACGGACCGATTTACAACAGACTTTTTCTCTGCTTGCGAAGCTTGATACTTATAAGTATATTTCGGGTCTAACAATAAAAAACATCATTTATCTTTGGAAATGGTGTTATTGTTTTTTTAAAATATTCCTCAGAAAGATCAATACACTTTTGCATGAGCTGAAACTAATTTTCGAAGCACCTATTTCTACTTTTATTAAGACTCCTCCAAAACATGTTTTTTGAAAACTTTAACAGCTGCATCGAAAATCTTTGAAAATCTCTGAAATTTTCCTTGTTGAGGAAATAAGAAGACATCATTTGGTACCAAATCAGGACTGTACGGCGGATGACCGATCCATTCGACATCTTGACATCTTGCAAAATAATCCGTCTTCTCTTCTTGTTTGCCTTCATCTCTTCGAACACTGTTGACAGATGGTTGTGTGCCACTCAGAGTTGATCGTCCTACGTTCCACTTAATGCACGGTGGCAACATGGCCGATTATACCGGAAAAAAACACAATCTTTTGCTTCGATGTACTTCTTCCACGAACAACTTTTGTTGGATTTGGCTCGTCCTGAAAGACCCATATGGCCGATTGCTGTTTTGTTTCGGTTTCATATGCATAGATCCATGATTCGTCACCTGTGACAATGTCATACACTGCCTTTGAGCTACCGGAGTTATTCTTTTTCCACATCTCTTTGCACTAATCCATACGAACTATTTTTGAGCATTCGTCAAATTATGTGGGATGCAACCAGAACAATTTCTTTTGACTTCGAAATGAACATGCAAAATCTTATTGATGTTTGTCATACTAATGCCCAAGGATGCCTCAATATCACGGTATGTCACTTGTCGGTCTTGCTTAATCAGTTTACACAAAGCATATATGGTTTTTAGAAAAACAACTAAAGTTGAACGACCTTTAAGAAATTTATCCAGGAGCGAACATCGTCCAAGACTGAACTCTTGGTACCAGTGATTAACAGTGGTTTTTGATATTGCTTCATCGCCAAAGGTAGAAACAAGTGATTTAAACACTCTTGTCTTGATAACCCACGCCGAAAATCGTAAAAAATCATCGCACGAATATGTTCACGGGAAATTTCCATTAAGACACTATTGCCTCTATAGTCCACGCTGAAAATCGTAAAAATATTCACGGGTCAACTCTCTCTTTTTTAATGAGATGAATTTTTTGACAAAACGTTCTAAGTGGAGTTATGCAAAACTGGTAAAAAAAACAGCTAAAGTCGGTCATGGCCGACTATCTTATACCTTGCACTTCTGGAAAAGCCGACTAAACAGATCCTTTTAGACGAGCTCTTAATTTACCCAGATTTGTAAACTAATGTCATATTTGAATTTGTGATAAAATTTCATTGTTTTTCGGTGAAATCGGTTCAACCTACTTGTCGGAGCTATATCTTAATCTGAACCGATTTGCTTCAATTCAACAGCGCCCGTCCTTGGCTCAAGGAACTTACTTCAAAGCTAAAAACAGAAAGATCGGATGAACATATGTGACAGCGCATAGAGAAAGGGATCTAAGGGTAAAAAAAAATCAATTTTCACCTTTCTTTTTGATGTGGACAAAATCTGAGCATCGAATGAGACCGATCCCATGCCTCAAAAGTGTTCCCTCCCAGAGAAATGCGCGTTTTATAAAAGTGATGGTGCGCCAAAGATACACGTATATAAATCTTTAAAATGGCTCTCCTGAACAAAACTGGTTTTTACCCTTAGGTCCCTTTCTATTTTGCGCGTCACATATATGGTTTTTTGATTTTCAATTATGTTGTTCCTTGGCCCAAAAAATTTATTCGTCCTACGTTCTATCAAGATTGTATGTAAGATATGGCTGCTAGCTGTATCTAACAGCCTTTATCTAAAGAACTTACTTTTGCAAATTTCATGAAGGTCGGACAACAATTGCGATCAGTAGGTTAAAAAAAAGCTTTAGAAGGGCAGCAACTGGCAAGTGGTGATTCTGAGTACACGCAGAGAAAAAACATGGTTACTACATGGTCACGGCAATACTAATATGTTCTCCGCAATAAAAGTATGTTCGTCGCAACCATAGCATTGTTAACTGAATTTAGTTTTGACAATAGTATAATTGCTGCAATATTAATATTGTTGAATTGTAACAATAGTATTATTGCCAAATTTAAAAATTAAAATATGGTTATAGCAAGAATATAAATATGGTTGGTGCGACAAAAGTATTGTGTTTTATGTTAACAATGATATGATTACGGCAATAATACTGTATGATTGTAATTTTTCTTCATTTATCTAATACAATAATAGTATTTTTTATCGAAATTAAAATTTTTTAACAAGCTGCTTTAGCTTTGTTTAAATGAAGTATTTTTAACAAAAACGCTTACGTTTATTTAAACTTATTTTTTCTACTTTGAAACAAATCACTCCTTTTATTTTGAATTTAATGTATTTTTGAATTATTTTCATAATTCAAGTCTATTGTTGACAACTTAAATCAATTCTAATAAATAATATTGGGAATCAATTATATTGTCAACAACTTAAACAAATTCTAATAAATTCTATTGGGGATCATAGTATAATTGTGTGTGATCATACTATGCTTGTAGGGATCATAAAATGGTTGCGTGTGAATCATACTATGGTTGTGAGGAACGTACTATGGTTGTATATGAAACATACTATGGTTGTGAGGATCATACTATGGTTGTGGAGATCATAGTATGGTTGAGTGTTAATCATACTATGGTTGTGGGGATCATAGTATGGTTATGTGTGAGTCATACTATTGTTGTGAGGATCATAGTATGGTTGTATTTGAATCATACTATTGTTGTGAGGATCATAATATTGTTGTACCACAACCATATACCCAACAATAGTATTATCCTCTTCGAATATTGTCACCACAACCATACTTTTTTTCTGCGTGTAGAGCGGTACACTTAAAGGTGGGTCTAACTTAAATATTTTAGATATTTACGTTTTTTATTCTTGAATAAAATAAAGTTTCTTTGCTTTTACCATGAGACCATAAAAAACCATAAAACCGAAATACCCGGCAGCAAAAAAACTGGATAAACCGACATATCGGGTTTTAGCTATGGGGTGGGCGATTTAACATTTTAAATTAAAATCGGCTGGAAAAGAAAAAGTACCGATAAATTTATAAAATTTTTGGTTTTATTAAAAACGTTGAACTTTGTCATTTAATAATAAAACATCATGCGATGTGTTTTCGCTTCGCTTCTCCTGTTTGGCAGGAGTAGAAGAATTTTACTGAAAAATCCTCTTTTCAGATGAAGCTCATTTTCATCTCGGTGGCTATGCCAATAAGCAAAATTGACGTATATGGCGTTCAGAGAGCCCACACGTGGCTATTGAGAAGCCAATGCATCCACAACGAGTCACTGTTTGGTGTGGAGTTTGGGGTGGCGGCATTATTGGGCCATTTTTCTTTGAGGAGCCGCCGTAACCGTCAACAGTGAGCGTTACCGCGCCAAGCTCAACGAATTTTGGTTACCAAAATGCAAGAGAATACCATGGGCGACATTTGGTTTCAACAAGGCGGGGTTTCATGTCCACAGCCATCGAAATTTAAAGCACTGCTTTTGAAAATAAAATAATCAGCCGAAATAGTGATGTCAATTGGCCGCCTCGGAGCTGTAAGTTCAGCCCTTTGGACTATTTTCTGCGGGGAGCCATTAAGGATAAATGTTACGCAAAGCTTCCGGAGAAAATTGAAGCTTTGAAACATGAAATCGAAGTTTAAATTGAAGAGAATCGACCCGAAACAATCGAAAGTGTACTGAAATATTGGGTTGATCGAATGAGGTACTGCCGAGCTTGTTGCGGTAGTCATATAATTTATATTGTGTTAATTGACAAAGTTCGACCTTTCCAATAAAACCAAAACATTGAAAAAAATGATCAGTACTTTTTTTTACAGCCGATTCGAATATAAAATGGTTAATTGCCCACCCTGTGTTTTTGAGAAACCGACTGCCGGGTTTGAGCATTAGAACCGGAATGGCGATTTAAATTTAGGACACTCTTAGCCCAACTTGATTAGTTAAGAAAAAGTAAGTTATTGCTCTTATAACGTTTTTAGAATCCAATTAAATATAGAGGGAATAGGGTCCGCAAAGAACATTAAGTTAAAAAATAAACATGTAGCTTGTATGTCAGTTATTCTGATATTTCAAAAAGGCTAAATGGTTTCAGCGACTGTTTTCTTATATTAGATTCTTCGAATTTTGCTTCCTTTTATAATTAGAAGCCGGAATTGTTTTTAAGTCTCTAACTCAGTACAAAAAAAGGCTGGATGCATTAAACTGAATTAATTAAATTTCTAAAGGTTGAAATTTTCAGGAGTTGTTAATGGTGCTGCACAGTGTAACCTTTGTTCCTATATTTTCACAATGTGTGTATTTATTTGCTGAATGGGTAGTATTCCTAACTTTATCTTATAACAAATGATTGAATTTAAAGCAAATTTAAATTTTTTTGTATTAGATTTTTTCTTCTAAAATTATAGTCAACACTATTATAAATAATTTTCTTATTCTTTTTAATTTCAGAACGCGAATATGATTTACCTTTAATCAATCGTCTTATCGGTAAGTACTGACTTTTTGTTTGAAAATAATGTGTAGGTAATGAATTAGACTTAAGGTGTTTTTGCTGTTTCACAATCATCCTAGATTTTTACACTGATCAAATCACTTTATAGGTTTTGGAGAACCATAATTCGAGGTTTTCCAACACGCAGAGAAAAAATGGGTCGCAACCATAGTATTGTTTATTGAATTTAATTTTAGTATGATTCATTTTAGATAATTTTAGATAAATATAGTATGATTGCTGTAATATTAATATTGTTGAAATATAACAATAGCATTATTGCCAAATTTAAAAATTAAAATATGGTAGTAGCATCAATATAATATGGTTGGTGCGACAAAAGTATTGTTTTTTTTTTAGTTTTATGTTGACAATAATATGGTTACGACAATCATACTGTATGATTCAAATTTTTCTTCATTTGAATATGCTTTTTAGAGCATTGTTATTGTTACGGATCTAATGCAATAATTGTTCTTTTTATATGGAAGTTAAAATTTTTTAAACAAACTGCTTTGGCTCTGTTTAACTGAAATATTATTAATAAAAACGCTTACGTTTTTTTAAACTGATTTTTTCTACTGTTAAATAAATCTCTCCTATTATTTTAAAGTTAATGTATTTTTAAATAATTTTTATAATTCAAATCTATTGTTGACAACTAAGTCCAATTCAAATATACAATTTTGGGGATCATAGTATAAATGTGTGTGATTATACTATGGCGGTAGGGATCATAACATGGTTGCGTTCGAATCATACTATGGTTGTATGTGAAACATACTATGGTTGTATGTGAAACATACTATGGTTGTATGTGAAACATGCGATGGCTGTATGTGAAACATACTATGGTTGTATGTGAAACATAATATGGTTGTATGTGAAACATACTACGGTTGTATGTGAAACATACTATGGTTGTATGTGAAACATACTATGGTTGTGAGGATAATAATAAGATTGTGGATATCATAGTATGGTTGAGTGTGAATCATAGTATGGTTGTGATGATCATAATATGGTTGTATTTGAGTCATTATATTGTTGTGAAGATCATAATATGGTGAATATAGTAGAAAAAAAATCTTCGAATATTGTTATCCCTAGCATACATATTTTTTCTTCAAGAATGGAATTTTGATACCATTCACCACTCTGTGGAACGGTGTATTAAAAGTTAGTTTTATAGCAAATGTTTGCAACTACCAAAAATATTTGGGTTAGACCAACCTTTAAGTGTACCGATCGATTAAGAATGACTAGCTTAACTAGCTCACTCGATTTAACGATGTCAGTCTGTCCGCCCATACCTCCGTCTGCCCATTTAAAGCTTGTGATCAAACTACAGGTGACAAGTGTTGTCCAATCTTCATAAAATTTGTCAGAAGTATGTTTTTTTTATCAAATACGGATGCTATTGAAATTGAAGAAAATCGGTCAGATTTAGATGTCCGATACGTTTTTTTTATGTTTAAAGCCTCAGAAATCACATATTACATTCCATCTTTATAAAACATTGCACGAGTTATATTTTTGGATCAAGAAAGGGCATTATTTACATTAAAGAAAATCGGTTTATAAAGGGTGATTTTTTAAGAGCTTGATAACTTTTTTTTTAAAAAAAACGCATAAAATTTGCAAAATCTCATCGGTTCTTTATTTGAAACGTTAGATTGGTCCATGACATTTACTTTTTGAAGATAATTTCATTTAAATGTTGACCGCGGCTGCGTCTTAGGTGGTCCACTCGGAAAGTCCAATTTTGGGCAACTTTTTCGAGCATTTCGGCCGGAATAGCCCGAATTTCTTCGGAAATGTTGTCTTCCAAAGCTGGAATAGTTGCTGGCTTATTTCTGTAGACTTTAGACTTGACGTAGCCCCACAAAAAATAGTCTAAAGGCGTCAAATTGCATGATCTTGGTGGCCAACTTACCGGTCCATTTCTTGAGATGAATTGTTCTCCGAAGTTTTCCCTCAAAATGGCCATAGAATCGCGAGCTGTGTGGCATGTAGCGCCATCTTGTTGAAACCACATGTCAACCAAGTTCAGTTCTTCCATTTTTGGCAACAAAAAGTTTGTTAGCATCGAACGATAGCGATCGCCATTCACCGTAACGTTGCGTCCAACAGCATCTTTGAAAAAATACGGTCCAATGATTCCACCAGCGTACAAACCACACCAAACAGTGCATTTTTCGGGATGCATGGGCAGTTCTTGAACGGCTTCTGGTTGCTCTTCACTCCAAATGCGGCAATTTTGTTTATTTACGTAGCCATTCAACCAGAAATGAGCCTCATCGCTGAACAAAATTTGTCGATAAACACATTTCGAACCGAACACTGATTTTGGTAATAAAATTCAATGATTTGCAAGCGTTGCTCGTTAGTAAGTCTATTCATGATGAAATGTCAAAGCATACTGAGCATCTTTCTCTTTGACACCATGTCTGAAATCCCACGTGATCTGTCAAATACTAATGCATGAAAATCCTAACCTCAAAAAAATCACTCTTTATTATAGCTCCCATACATACCTACGAGTATATGATCAGCCGACTTTAAGTCTTTAGTTTAAGAAGCCGCATATTAAAAACAAACTTGAGGAAATTTGGTACACCTTAGTATTTCGGGCTAAGAACGTTATTACAATTTAAGAAAATCGGTTTAGATTTAGTTATAGCTCCTACATATATTTTCAAGCGATTTTTCTGCTTTAAGCTTCAGCAGCAACATTTTACATCCAATCTTGATGAAATTTATTGTTGATTAACGCATGAGCTGTAGGTTGTTTCAGTTAGTGACTACTCGTTGTGGGCCGAAGGTGCCGCAATACTGCTTAAACTGCATAGCTGGAAAGACATTACCGATTAATATTACCTTAATACTGTAGCGGGCCAAGGGGACCCCACGCAGTACCACAATTAAAATGGCACAGCGGATAATAGGCCAAGAGGACACTACGCAGTACCTTCCTGAAGGGAAGGTTTTACGGGTTGGTTACGATAAACGGAATGATGAAGACATACATACTAGGGTGGGCCGATTTGTAAGGACAAAACATTTTCGATATTATGTCATCGACAGCTTTTGGTATAGGAAAAAAAGTTCCACTATGACATATCAAAAAAATCATTTTAAATTTTTTGACTTTTTCTCAACTTTTATTTTTAAGGTTAGTAGGCAATTGTGTGAAGAAAACTTGAAAAGTAAGGTTTACAACAGTAGTTCTCATTCGTTTGGGGCCTTATAGAGTTCGGTTTTACTTTTAACAATTGCAGCAAGGCTTTCTGAAGAGGATTGTCTCGGACCCTAAATCATGATAAAAGTAGTGTGCAGCCACGAAAATCAATGTCACTTTGCCATTTTGTTAAAAACTTGTCTTCTATTTAAATATAGAAGCAATAGGTCTTCAGCCGGTTTAATCCCTGTTCAATCTGAAAAAAAACGTTAGTAGGTTACACAATTTTTTTTTTACATATAACCTTTCCATAGTGGCATACAAATATACTTAGTAGGGACATAAATACTGTTACTTACGTTTTATGCTGTAAAATAAAAAGTACTGAATGTTTTTGGACCAAATATTTTTAATATATTTATTGATGTATTGATGGTATTGATGGTATCCAAAAAGGATCTACTTATTCGAAATGTCCGCCTTTTGCCTTTACACACGCCTTCGTCAATAGCTGCACGAACCTCGTCCATTGGAAAATTGGCCGCAGCTCGAACCAAAGCAGACTTAAGAGAGTATCTTTTATGACAAACCTTGTCCTCTAAAACCGTCCACAATTTGTAATCCAATGGGTTCAAATCTGGACTGTCTGAGGGCCATTCTTCAGAGGAAATGAACGCTGGCAAATTGTTTCGAAGCCAGGCCTGGGACTTTTTAGCCTTATGGGCCGGCGCAGAATCCTGCTGGAAAGTCCATGGCAGGTTTTGGAACAGGAAATTGTTAAGAGGCTTCACAACAGCTTTCAAAACGGTTTATTGGTAAACTTTGGCCGATGTTTTGACTCCTTGTTCGCAGAAATGCAGGTCAGTGACCCCATCGTAAGAGATACCCCACCAAACCATGACTGAGGCTGGGTGATGACCCTTTTCCACCCTTGGGATTAGTTCAGATGCTTCCTTAGATGAGCGCGCATACACTATCATTTTGCTTGTTAAATTTTTCCTGAACGGTAAACATTTTTTCATCGGTGAACAACATTTTTCTGTGCAATTTATCAGCGTGCCTCACCAAAAGACGTTTGCATTTTTCAATCCTATTTTTTTTAAAGCTGCAGTCAATAAATGTCCGGTACGTCGTTTGAAACCCCCAAGTCCCAAGCCTTTTTTAATGATTTGACTCATGGATTTTTGCGTAGTAATTATCTCACGGGCCATGTTTTCGAAGCGGATTTCCGTGAATTTTTGATTTAACGGCTTTGATGACATGCGGTGTTCGGACAGAGCGTGGGCGACCCGACCGGTGGCGGTCTTTTACATCTCCAGTTTCCTCAAACAGTTTTATGCATCGGTAGACGAACATGCGGCTGATCCCTATTGGCCGGAGCGTTCCAAAAATATCGCTTTTTTCATTTCACACTTGAAAAGCGCTATTACAGCGATACGGTTCTCATTATCTGACCACTCCATGATGAAAGTTGAAACAGTTTTAAAATCCCGTTACAGACTAACGCTATTGAGGTTAGCTTTCAAAACCCATATAGCATTAACGGGGTATGTTCAGTTCTACTATTGAAATGGGTGTGTTCAATGCTGTAACTGTACTTATGTCTCTACTAAGTAAAGTACGAGCGTTGAGAATAGAACTACGACGGAGAGAATCGTAGAGAATCTAATCGACCCACCCTAATACCGAATCTATCCTATGATGAAGGATATAAAAAACCTCTTTTTTTACGATCCCACGCTAGTATTTTCAGGTGGTACAAACGGAATGACAAACTTAATATTTACTCCATAGCATATGTGACAGCGCATAGAGAAATGGACCTTAGGGTAAAAAAATCAATTTTAATTTTTTTTTGATGTGGACAACATCTGAGCATCTCATGAGACCGATCCCATGCCCCAATAGTGTTCCCTCCCAGAGATATGCGCGTTTTATGAAAGTGATGGTACACCAAAGATACACGTATTTAAATCTTTAAAATGACTTTCCTGAACAAAACTGGTTTTTACCCTTAGATCCATTTCTATTTTGCGCGCCACATTTAGTGTTTTAAGTAGAATGAGATTTCAATTTAAATATTAGATCAACACATTGCTCATGAGCCTAGGGCGTATTTTTAAATTCGACACAATTATGTTTACACCCCCACGCCAAATAGGTATGTACGTATGTGTGACCCCCGGAGTTTTTCTGTTCGATGCGTATCTTTGAATTTATTTCCCCAAATGTTCATTGTCGGTATTTATTTTGTTGTCGTGTTCGGCATACAGTTTTGGAAATCAAACTTTTGTCAAAAACACAATTTAATTTTAAGTATTTATTTGCATTCCGGTCAGACAGCCTCAGGAAGTCCTCCCACATGCCCACTCCTTGGTCCAGGCACAATGACAGACAATGTGAGAGGCACATACTTATACGAGTACATGCCTTCATACGGAGTGAAATGTCGCATCTTTAATGGCGTTGTGTCTCATTGCGCCCACAAGATTGCTTGAAGCATCATAACTTTGTTCCGAGTCCTTTGTGTGTTACTGTGCCATTTGTCTGTATGTGTATGAGAGGCAGAGGGGGTTTTGGGGATGTACAAAGGAGGACCTCCCCCTAAACGTTATGCAACATATGACATGTACACACACACACACAAAACGCTTACGTAAATGACAGTTTCATGCGTGCGATGATGATATTTTGTGTATTCAAGTGGAATATGAAATAAAATTCACGCACGTCCTTTCACACACACCAACACACACATACGCACACAATCGAAGAAGACACGCATGCACTTCAGACGACATACCCGACACTGACTACTCGATGTCAGTTGCATAAACATCTGTGGAGGTGGCGTTCCTTCTGTGTGTGTGTGTGTGTACGAGTGGATGTGAATGTAGACGTGAAAGTGGATGTGGAACTGGATATGGAAGTTGAAGTAATATTTTGTATCAGTTGTGCGATTGGAATGAGTATGCCTTGGCAACCAATGCGATTAAAGGGTGTTGGATTTCAAGTGATGCAACAAGCAAATAAAGGCTACACGTGCATTGCAAGCTATTAACAAGTAAACAAGAACGCTACAATACCTACGTTCAGCCGAGTCGAAGCTTTTTTACTCTTCCTTATTGATAGCGTTCCAGTAAGGCAATGCCAATAATGGGGAATATAATTTTTGGTAATGGGCCATGTTTGACAGGACCGCACTTCTGGGGCTCCCATTGGTTGGACATTTTTTCTTCAATATTATGGCCAGAGATTTTTTGTGCGCCATATTGCATCCCAGAAAATAATTGGGCTTGCTTTTAATAGTGCAGCTATGCTTAAATTTTTACCATTGTCTCATGTTGTTGTTTCCGTATGGTTTTCAATAAGGATACCCATATGTCCTCCGAATAATACGGGATGGTTTTAAGGCCCATAGAACACTTACATTGCTCAAAACCTCGAATTTAGCCAAATGGTAGAATGAATGTCATATTTAGATTCTTCATGAAATCCCACTGTTTTTGAATATGTCCATGTTCGAAGGGTGCAATTCTTCGGTGCCCTAGTGACCCACAATGGTCAAGGCCTCAAATTCATTGAGTTATTAAAATTATGTGATATTCTGATTTGTGACAGAATTATTATGCTGTTTAATACCGTTAATATCGTTTAAGGAAGCTGATTTTAAGGTTCCTTGGGCCTAGGGACTTACCCCTATGAGTCAATGCCTTAAATTTCTTTGAATCATAAAACTAATGTTATTTTCAGCTTCGTTACGACATTTATAGTTAATAGATACCAATATGTCCAATGTTGAAGGAGTCAGATTTTTGGGCCCTTTGACCTATTAGGGTCTATATAGTCCGAGTTCCCTACTTTTCTAAATCTTAAGTATGGGTACATATTTTGACTTGTGGAAATGATTCACAATTTATGGATAACATATGCCCCGAACAGTAGGGGAAGGACCCTAAAGACCTAGGGCCCAATGACCCTTTCCATTTAAAAGAAGCATAAATAATCTATGCCTTAGCTGAATTAGAGGCCTAGGCTTATTGGCATGGTCTATGGACCTTGGGGCCCAAGAACTTTCGAAGACATATGGGTATCCAGAAAAACTGAATTTTTCTGTTTCTTCCAGAAACACTGAAACTTTCTTATAATCAAATGTGTACCTATTAAGATATGTACCAATTTAAAGCTCGTACCGGCCTATATGAGCCATAGGGGCTTCAAAATTGGTTGACAATAATATTTGTTCCACATTTCCATTATGTTTAAGGCCTTTGGCCATAGGTAAAAAGTTCCGAAAATAAGAGGCTTTCGAGTATCTTGAATTGAATTAAAATTGATTGAATTAAGGAGCTTTCGAATATCGACTTATGGTTACTAAGAACCACAAGTATCTCAATACGCATGTTCTTTAAAAGTTAGTCTAAATTTAAACCCCTAATATACTCGTACGGGCTTCTTTTGACCCTTTAAGCCCTCTTTAACAATAGACATACAAGTATGTGTTCTCAAAAGCAATTAAATGTTCTTAACGAATCAGTTTAAGACAATGGTTCATCATTATCTGACCTCTCATTTTGAAATTTTTGAAGCGAAGAAACACCAAAAGTTTTTGTTCAAATTTTTTTTCACAATAAATTTAATTAGTTTTGGCTTTCACCAACTCTTTTTGACTTTTATTTTTTAAAAAGTGTCTATGATGAAGTTTTTTTTCGATAAACTCTAATTTTTGATGCAAAAAACACCAAAAAAAAATCAGTAAAACTTTTTGGCACAATAAAATTTGTTGTGTTTTTTCAATAATTTTAAATTCATCATATTAAGGATGTCAGCGAACTGTTCTGAGAGCAGATCATCGTGTTAGTTAGGTCTTGTACGAGCAGATATGCCAAATGATTCAGTAAAAAAAATAAAAAAAATTGCGAATGTTAGATAAAAGCCAATAAAATTTTTGAAATCAGCGTATCATAAACCATTTTGAATTGAAGTTCCATTGTATTCTGAGAACTCCTTCTATTTTTGTCCAATGCTTGTATGGTAACGGAGCACAGTGAAACGGTAGCGGCGTGTGAATCTAGCATAACGAAGTACAGGGTGGCTGATGAACATTGCTACATTAGTCAAATAACTTTTTTTCAGGAATTCATTTTTCTTTCATTCATGTTAAAGCTCATTCAATTTAAGTCAATGAAGCTTATTTAGTTTTAAAAATATTGTAATTTAAATCCCCTCCTTCTTCTCGTTGATGCATGTGCAGCATTTTACCAAAAAGTTGTTCAACTGCTTGGAGAGTTGCGACAGGAATTCATTACCGCTTGGAGAGTTGCGACAGGAATAGCCTCCACTTTTTCTCGAATGGTTTGCTTTAATTCATTCAAATTTGTTGGTTCTACTTTGTAGACTCCCCGTTTGCAATAACCCAATATGAAAAAGTCAGGTGAAGTAAAGTCAGGCGACCTACGGAATGTGGAGTTTCTGGATGTCAGCTTATTGGGAAATTTTCGTCGCAATTCTATCATAATATGCAGGGCTATGTGATGAGTTGCACCATCTTTCTGAAATCACACAGAGTTTAAAGAGATTCTCATTCAGCGTAATGCTGGATAGACCAACTCTCTTAACATTCTCAAGTAACGGTCTCCAGTAACCGTAACGGCGTGAACGTTTTCTTCGAAGAAGTCGGGCACGCTGTGACACGAAGTGGATGCAATTCCATCTCCTAAACTATCTGTGGGTTGGAAGCACTCCATATTCGACAATTTTGTTTGTTTAGGTTGCCGTTTAAATCAAAATTGGTCTCGTCCAACATGAAAAGAAAGTTTAACATGTTTCCGTCCTCTTCCACCATTTAAAGCATCTTCTGGCAAAATTCCAAGCGAATCGGGAAG
Organism: Hydrotaea diabolus; assembly: GCA_963513945.1. NCBI lineage: Eukaryota > Metazoa > Arthropoda > Insecta > Diptera > Muscidae > Hydrotaea > Hydrotaea diabolus. Next base: position 108,597,180 of record OY740719.1, on the reverse strand, counting down.
TCTACTGCGTTAAGTTGGTTGGCCATTTGAATTTTAGAAGGCATTAAGTCCAAATCATTGTGCATAATTGACCGCAATGAATGTCTGCTTATACCCATTTGAGCGGATAAGCTTCTTGTCGAACCTCTTGTATGGCTGCAGCTAGAACAGCGATGGTTTCCTTCATGCGAACTGAAGGGTTTCGATGGTAAGGTCTTCTGTTGGCTGTCCCTTGTTCGGCAAAATGTTAAGAAGTCTCATTAAGGTCCACACTGAGCCGCAAATACAATGATTTGTTTAGCCATGTGTCTGGTTAAAGTTTTCATGGTAAACGTTTGATAATAAAGACAAAATAACGTTATATAAGGTCAAATTTGCATACTAAATAGTTGAGTTAACTTTATATTAGGTTAGATTTTTCAAGGGAGAGGCAGAAAATGTGCGACATAAACAAAAAATTAAACATCATTCGGCTCTGTTGTATCGAAGTTTTTGATCTGCTTTGTGTTATACAAAGTTCAAAATTAAGTTACCCAAAGTTGCAATGATTGAGACTGTCTTTTCCCACCACTCTTATTCCTTTCTTTCTCTGCTCTGAACGTGAGAAAGATCATAAGACAATTTATCTCGATCTTTTAAAAAACCACCACCAAATGCAAATGCTAGCTGAATAATCTTGATATCGCGCTATGAATATAGCTTTTCTCATAGTTCGAAGACTATACGCAAAGGGTAATTCTCATTAATCATAATGAGACTTCCTTATAAGTCATTTGATTTGTTGCCGAAGTAATCGTTGCCAAAGACTACTGAAGCAAAACATTGGCGGGCTTAGAAACAGCTGTACAGTCTGCCTGGCAACCGCAGCCAATTTTTTAGTTGATTCTAAAAAAGAAACAACAAAAAGGTCTCGAACCAGAATAAAAACTGTTCATGTCATAATAATGAAAAAAGACCGAATACTAGTAAATGTACTCGTAAACAAAACTAAAACATAATTAGTAGGTTAATTAAATATTTAAAATTGTAACAGTAACTATATCTCTTTTATATAAATCTATATAAAAGAGGTAACCAATAATTAGTTAACTTAACAATACAAATGATTACTATAACAATCTTCATAGTTATATTAACAATTTCATTGTTCAATTGAACATGTTGTTTAAATAAATTAACTATGAGATTTTAATATTAACAACTTCCATGGTTAAAAACAATGTATTATTTAAACTACAATAACTATTTTAAAATTTTCATAGTTAATAAATACTCGTAGAAACCGTAGAATAGTTAAATAATCTGTTATTATTGGTAAATTCCAGTCAACAACAAAATGTTCAAAATAACCATATATAACGTACACTCCAAATCATGTTTATTTATGGTTAAGTTAACCTAATATAACGATATTTTTCTTCTCAGTGCATCTGCTCAGAGCATTGCCAACCAACGTGCGCCTATACTCTATTTAAACCAAAACTACGGACTCCAGTGCGTAATAGTGGCGGACAATCCAAATTCTTGTTTCAGTGTCCCAGTTATCAATTTTTGTTAAATCTAAAAATCAATCTGCAAAATAAAAGAAAATTAACCAGATTCTTTAAAAAAAAGTCATTAATTTTTTTCATAGTTAGTAATATTGACAATTTCATTGTTAAATAGAACATGTTGTTTAAATAAATTAACTATGAAATTTTAATATTAACAATTGCCATGGTTAAAAACAATGCATTGTTTAAACTACAAAAACTATTTTAAAATTAAAAATGTTTATGGTTAATAAATAGAAACCGTAGAATAGTTAAATAATCTGTTATTATTGGTAAATACCAGTCAACAACAAAATGTTCAAATTAACCTTATATAACGTTAGTTAACCTGATATAAGGATATTTTTCTTCTCAGTGCATCTGCTCAGAGCATTGCCGCCCAATGTGCGCCTATACTATCTTTGAACTAAAACTACGGACTCCAGTGCGTAATAGTGGCGGACAATACAAATTCTTGTTTCAGTGTCCCAGTTATCAATTTTTGTTAAATCTATCTGCAAAATAAAAAAAAACCCGACTCATTAAATAGAAAAAAAGTTATAAATTTTTTTTGGTAGCGGCTTTCTTCAGCCTCCCTGTATGTCATGGAAAGAGAACGGGTAGGTGTTATTATATTCATTTCCTAACCATAATTTGATAAACTTAATTTCGAAAAACTCAATCAGCTTGTACATGCGGATGGAATTAATACCACTGGGAAATCAGTTTTGTTTCCCTATCTCTAAGTTTTAAGGCTGGGATGAAAATTCTTCTGGAACCTATTAAAAGAAATGCTGCTACGGAACATGCCCATACTCTGCAAACCTTAAAGGCCAACTTAATAAATCATCTTCATATGCCTTCGCCATATTTGTCACCCCAATCGATGATGACCTTCGATCGATCTACATGATAAATACCAGAGTTTTCCCCACGGTTGAGTTAACATTGCATGTAAATAAAACTTAATTCAATTTCGGATACATGTCACCCAAACGGGTGACTCCTTCCATAATCCACACATAACAATTTGTCGGATGCCGTACATACGAATACTCGCAAGTATGCAGGAAATGTCCGCATATAGAAATGTCTATGCCGGAATATTCATTTGAAAGGTGTTCATTTTTGTATTGTCACAGGTAGTCCGGTCTCTTCCTAATTGAGTTGTTTTGTTTTGTTCATTTTGCCGACTACAATTGAATTTAGAACATATTTTTTTGGGAGAGCATCCATTACCATGGCTTTGAATTTTAAATTGTAAATATTGCAATCAATGCCATGGACCGTATTAAGGGACATAATAGGCCAATTCCAAACAATGGCAATTAAATTTGGACACCTCATCATTTGGCTTCCGATCGGAAGTGGAAATGAAAAACAAAAGATGTTTTTCTTTTTCTTCGATTGCGAATGGAAATTTCTTGTAGCGTAACACGTGTAGGTCATGATTTCTTCGAACCTCCTCGATATTAGCGAGAAATTTATCCATATCGGCTCATGAGTTTCTCCTTCTTTAGTTTCGACTTTTTTGCGGGTGGGTGGAGGAAGCACCATTTGCACAGCCATTTGTCTTTGTAATCTACGGTTTACCTTTTGGTAGGGCGAACATAACAACGAATTGGCACACAGACAAGACGAAAGCGAACCTCGCTGCTAAATCAGTCAACATGTGTAGACATAAATCCATATATGTTTTGTCATTTATAAAGTTTCCGTCTGTTACTTTGTATTCCTTTTCGGCCAATGTTCAGAGGCGTCCGTCGATCCTTTTTGTGGGCAGAGGAAAATCAAAGGACATTTTTTGAAGACTAAACCGGGACACACCATTGAAGAAGTGAACCAGTAACAAGTGGTCAGTTCATAAGTTCGACCAGGCCAAAGTTTTTATACTCTTCACCATGGGTTGTGTTGTACTACGACATTGCCCGGAATGGGGTATTTGGTTGTTGGTGCTGAGTGCACATTTGACATAACTTCATTTTTGAGGCCGTTGCCTTTTCACATTCGTGAGGAAAATTATATTGTTTACGGGAGGGGTTTTGGGCCCCAATGCTCTAAGGTTAAGTCTTCTAACCCGAAGTTTTTATTCTCTCCAACATGGTTGTGTTGTGTTCTTGGTGATATTAGACAGAACTACATTTTGGTGGACCTACTCGTATGAACCATTGTATGTTTCACATTCGTAATGAAAATTATATTCGTTACAGGCAATTTTTGGGGTCCCCAATAGGGTGACTCCCCATGCCCTAAGGTTAAGTCCTCTAGTTTAACCAAGTCGCAAAATTCATATTCTTTAGACAATTCCAGTATTTCTGAGTTGCCATATGTCCATGTTCGAAAGGATATACAAGCATGTGACGGGCAAAATAGAAAGGGACCTAAGGTTAAAAGCCAGTTTTGTTCAGGAGAGCCATTTTAAAGATTAGGTCCCTTTCTATTTGCGCTTAGAATTGTCGACATCACTTTCATAAAACACGCATATCTCTGGAAGGGAACACTTTTGGGGCATGGGATCGGTCTCATTCGATGCCCAGATGTTGTCCACATCAAAAAAAAGTGAAAAGTTGATGAAAAGTATTGGTCTGAAGAGCCATTTTAAAGATTAGGTCCCTTTCTATTTACGCTTTGAATCGTCGACTTCACTTTCATAAAACGCGCATATCTCTGGGAAGGAACACTTCTGGGGCATGGGATCGGTCTCATTCGACGCTCAGATGTTGTCCACATCAAAAAAAAAAATGAAAATTAATTTTTTTACCCTTAGGTCCTTTCTCTATGCGCTGTCACATATATAGATCTTTGGGCCCCCTTGAGACTTAATACAAATGGGTCAAGGACTTAAAATTAATCGAATAAAAAAACTATTAAAAAAACAAATGTTGGGCGTGGTCCACTATATTTAACCTGCACCTTTGGCTGTTCATAAAAGCCAACTAAAAATAGGTTTTTTGACCCCTGCAGAAATAAGAGAGGGCTCTAAATTTACTTGGACTGTACAACTAATGTTATATTTGAATTTGTGAGAAAATGTCATTAATTTTCTCCAATTGCAACAGCGGCATGAGGTAGCCAATAAATCAACTCGATAAGGATCAATAATGAACATAGATAAGGACACAGCAAGACTCAAAAGAAAAAAATCTAAAAAGAATAAGTCAGAAATATAGGTGCACTATATCGTACATCACATGCCCTAGGCTAAGTATTGGACGACTGAACTAGGACTGGACAGGAGAAACCTATGAATTATATTTGGGGACATACCAAGACCCTGTTTCTTTATTATCAAATTTGCTTCGACAGTACATATTTTTATATAAAGAATGACATTACAATGAATCCTATGGATCTCTAAACGGAGGTATACTTAGTAGGGACATAAATACTTTTACACACGTTTTATGCTGTAAAATAAAAAGTACTGAATGTTTTTGGACCAAATATTTTTTAATATATTTATTGATGTATATTGTATCCAAAAAGAATCTACTTTTTCGAAATGTCCGCCTTTTGCCTTTCCACACGCCTTCAGTCGCACTGGCCAATCGTCAGTAGCTGCACGAACCTCGTCTGTTGGAAAATTGGCCACAGCTCGAACCAATGCAGACTTAAGAGATCCAATGTTGGGGTATCTTTTGTGACAAACCTTCTCCTCTAAAACCGTCCACAATTTGTAATCCAATGGGTTCAAATCTGGACTGCCTGGGGGCCAGAAAGAAATGAGGGCAGATGAAATGAACGCTGGCAAATTGTTTCGAAGCCAGGCCTGGGACGTTTTAGTCATATGGGCCGGCGAAGAATCCTGCTGGAAAGTCCATGGCTGGTTTTAGAAAGGGAATTGTTAAGAGGCTTTACAACAGCTTCCAAAACGGTTTCTTGGTAAACTTTGGCCGATGTTTTGACTCCTTGTTCGCAGAAATGCAGGTCAGTGACCCCATCGTAAGAGACGCCCCACCTTTTTGGATACAATATACATACATTAATAAATATATTAAAAAATATTTGGTCCAAAAAAATTCAGTACTTTTTTATTTTACAGCATAAAACGTGTGTAACAGTATTTATGTCCCTACTAAGTACGTTGCAGGTTTGCACAACAGGAGCCAACGTAGTTGTTTGTGTGCTTCCAGTTGAAGTCGTATCAAGGCTTTAACATCTGCTACATTGAACAGATGTTTGGCGGCTGTGTATGTAGACCTGGCAGACTGAGCAGAACCAGGGTTGTATAAATCCACCTTTGAGGTAGTTTTTAAGTTCGTCTATTTCGGATCCCCCTTAAATAATCCGGATGCCCCTGCCACATTAAGGCCGCTGTGAACTGCGCTCATGTCATTCCCAACATATCCTGATGGATGAGTGTATGCCACCGTGGCCATTCGCATACATGTGCGAATAGCAAACACCTACTAAAATCTATATGTAGGATTGTGAATATATCCTTACTAACATACACACATACAGACATTGTTGTAAACTTTTGTTACTCTTCGCACCGTACAGCACAAAAAGAGAAGAAAAACAAACAAAAAATGAAACAATACGCGTAGGACCAAATCGAACATTCCGAAAAGAAGAATTTCTGGTATCCCAGAACAATTCCATGAAAATACCGCCCGCCTGTACGATGGTGTGTCGTAATGAACACAGAGAAGCAAAATGAAAAATGACCCTTAATGCAAATTCAAATGTATGGCCTTCTTCCTCATGCTCGTTATGCTGGATTTGATTTCGTCTCCTTCCTTATCTGCTAATAGTGACGTGTGAGAGACATTGGAACGGACACGATGATAATACATCAATAAGCAAGTGTGTTAAATACAAAAGAGAAACACTCCAGGGAATAAAACAAATTTATGAGGATGCAAGTAGGACTTGTCCGAATAGTATGTGCCCTCCTGAATGGAATTCGGCTCATAGTGACATTTGCGAGGCAATGCTGGAGCGGATTGACAAAAAGGTTCTTATACAGTCAGAGAACGAATTCAATAGCGCAACTGAATTGTATACTCTGAACCATATGATGATAGAATATATTAGTTTGTCATTGTGTTTGTTACATCTCGAAAAACTTTTCAGTAACCATATAAAGCATGTATAGAGTGTACTCTTTCATAAGCGAACACCGAAGGGACTGAGAATTTTGTCCGTAAAGGTGTTTGTAAAGGTGAATTGTATTTTCGTGGGCGATTTTTTAAAGAAAACTTTAAATGTAAGATTTACAAACAGTACGAAATTATTTTCGATTAACGGCTTACAACTTTTTCACGAATGAGTGAAGTTTCTCATACGAAAATATTTTCTACAAACGGCATACAATTTGTTTGTAAATATGTGGATTTTCTTAGGGTTTCATATTAAAAATACTTTCGATAATATATTTCAGTTAATACGTGACATTTTTTTTATCGCTGACTTCTAATTATTCTTTTTGTTTGAATACGAGTACTTTAATTTTAATTGAACTGAAAAAAAACGTATCTGTGTACCAAATTAATAATGCTAATCATCAATTTTATTCAAATAGAATTTAATAACGAATGGTCCATTACTTTGGCCACACAAACGTTTTTTTAAGGCGCTTGGCACCGCCCACATTCTTGCCTTAGTGTGTTTTGTTCCATGTCAGTACAATATCGTCGTAGTTGGCAGCAGACTGTCGCTTTTAGTAGTCCTTTTGGTCATACATGTACCCACCAAACTGTTTTTCGATATCTTTATTGGCTCAGGATTTAGAAAAAGGCTTATGTGCATTTCATTATAGAAATTTTTATAAAATTATTGTAGAATGGCTTAGTGTTTTTCTTAACATAGGCTTTTTTATTTCCGAATCCGCAATTCTAGTAAGCCTTTTATATATTGTGATCCATCTAGAGGTATTTTTTCAGAACAAAAAAAAATATTAAAATTCAAATCAAGTGTGGAATCTTCATTGGTAATTTAAAGGACATTTTATGGCATTTATTTTTTGAAAATAATTACCTTCAAATGTTGGCAACTGTATTATGGAAATAAGCGTTCGGTGAGAAACGGGTTTTCGACCAAAATTTTGTTCAGTGATGAGGCCCATTTCTGGCTCAACGGCAAAGTCAATTAACAAAATTGCCGTTCAAAGATTCCACACATGATTTGATTTTATATATTTTTTATGTTCTGAAAAATACCTCTAGATGTATCGCCCTATATATTGCCCACAATGACAGAAACGAAAGTAGCATTCTGTATAGAAGGCGCTATGTTCTTTCGGACAAAATCTTATACACCATCTACCATGGATTATGTTTAAAGCCAAAATCATAATAATTAGTCGTCTTTGTATGTCAGCTAAATCAAATCACGGGCCAATATGGTTCTTAACAGTAAATTGCCATTCCATAAAACGAGTTTGTACTACATTTTGTCCAGATCAAACAGGACCTAAAATCGAGACGGACGTTTTGTACGAGGGCCGCATAAAATCATGGACCGATATGGTCTAAATTATAAACAGTTACTTCCCATGCCATGAAACTACTTCGTGTCAAATTCCGTATAGATCAGACTATAAATGATGTTTGTAGAGTGTCGATACCTAAACTTGGGAAGGTACTATGTGTGGGGGCTTAAATAAAGCATTAACTAAATTGGCCAATATTCAATCCAAAATAGGCCGTGTCAAAAACACAGTTTCAGACCTAGTTTCAGCAGCCTAGGTCAATCCCATCGTATCGACTTTTTTACAAATTTCACCCAAAAAGTGTGATTTTTACAGATGTTGTTTGAGTTCTTGCATAGAGAACATTTTTTCCTCTGAATGGATTTGGTCCATTATAAATTCCAAACAACCTGCAACAACAATGCATTTCTCTGCAATGTTTGGACTTTCTAGGTTGATCATTGTGACCGCTTTAGTGCTTTTAACAGACACACTGAAGGACGGACCATCGAACATCGCTAGAACGTCTTAGAATTGTATGCTGGTCAAGATTTATATATTTATATAGAGTATCAGATGAATTTTTTGAGGAGTACCACACGAAATGACAATTTTGGTACACCCCCAATCTATGTGGACAATTATATTTTTTTTTATTTTAATACAGAAAAGGTAATACTTAAAGGGCTTATGTGAAATTTTTTATATATTGTGGTGTCACACAAAATCGCGCCTGAAACGAATTTTTTTTAGTAAAACTTGACAAATCTATATTGACAGCGCATAGAAAAAGGGACCTAAGGGTAAAAAAATCAATTTTCCCTTTTTTTGATGTGGACAACATCTGAGCATCGAATGAGACCGATCCCATGCCCCAAAAGTGTTCCCTCCCGGCGATATGCGCGTTTTATGAAAGTGATGGTACACCAAAGATACACGTATTTAAATCTTTAAAATGGCTTTCCTGAACAAAACTGGTTTTTACCCTTAGGTCCCTTTCTATTTTGCGCGTCACATATACGAATCGACTGCAATTACTTATTTTCGGAAATTCCGCGGAATCAATAAATGCCGCAGTTTTTTGGCTCTCCTGATAAGTATCGGAAAAATGGCTGGGAACACCGACAATATGTTCCAAATATCATGGTGATAACTATAATGGTTCACGACAATATCACCCCATTGTCCAATTTAAACCCCACATAGTCTTCAATAATTTCCTAGTCCTTGATTTTATTTTGTGTCAATTTCTTAACGATCGATCCAATACTATAGCCGTAAATACGATTTTAAAGAGGCGTGGCACCGCCCACTTTTCTGCGAGGATGCCAGTCAATTTATGCCAATATCATAACTTAACGTGAAAATTTCGTAACGATTGCAGTTGTTGATTTAAAAAATGGTCCAACTAAAGCTCGCAATGTTAACTGTTAACAAAACCAAAAGTTTTTAGAGAATTTTCTTAATATTTTTCATTGTGATAGAACAATCTATGATATTTTTGTGAAACAAAATATCGGCCAAATGATAGCCATGGCCTCGGTGGCATACCTCAATCAGATGTTCCAAATTTTCATTAACTGTGAGCCATACTGGAGGTTCAATGTCGTTTAAGTGCCGAATAATCTTATTTATTTACGTACACTTTTTCTTTTTACTGTCCTCAAGGAATAATGTCCAACGGTGTCAAATCACAAGATCGAGGCCAATTAACATTTACATAAGAAAACACGGCCATTGCATTTCAGGCGCATAGACCCATTATTTTGTTGGCTGCGTAACAATTGGCACCATCCTGTTTGAACCACATATCGTCCAGGTTCATATCCTTAATTTCTGGCGATAAGAAGGCCGTTATCATCTCGCGAAAGCGAACACCATTCACAGCAACTGCTCGGCCGACCTCATTTTTATATAGAAATACGGCCCGAGGACGCCAGCCCATAAACCGCACTAAACAGTCACTCTTAGTGGATATATTGGCTTTCTTTCTAACAATCACTCGTGCATTCTACATGCGGTAATTTTGCTTGTTAACAAGTTCAAACAAAGCACGACTTACTCAAAATGCAATTTGATTGTCAACCATTAAAACAAAGAAATCTCGAATTAAGTGTGGCTTACAATTAACATCGTGCTTTATGGTCGACCACCCCTAAAAAGAACTGCAAATATAGTTTTTTTTCCAGACGTTTATTCAGTCGTTGTGTGGAAGACAGTTTTAACTCTTGACCGATCTGAAGCTCGTTTTTGTAACTCGTACCGATCGCAGTTACCGACCGATCGCACTCTGACGTCATTCTCACCTTCACTGTTTCTGTAAAAAAAATTGACGATCCTTATTCCATTCACTCGTTCCAAATCGGTAATATGACATTTGTTACGATTCTACGTTAGTAGGAATCGCTTAAAAAAGTGTTTCTTACAAAAATCGGTAACTGACCGATTTGTTTACAGAAACGAGCTACTGTTCCATTTTCAATACCTTCCATTCCAGAAACGTATGTTTCAGAAGAATTTCAGCTACCTTGCTGCAAAAGCCCAATCTGTAGTTTGCTTTTCACTGAAAGACAGACGGATATTGTACCAACACACGGACATTTTAAATCCTGGACTAAACCTATTAATGTTTGTCTATATGAACCCAAGTGCTAGTATGTCCATTCCGAGGGTCCCATTTAGGATGACTCGTTCGAGCATTTACAACGGTATGCCGTTCATGACACGCGTAATGTTAACTTCCAAAATCTGAATTGTAGCTGGTTTGTCAGCATAGACTTTGGACCTTATGTAGTCCCAAAGAAAACAGTCTAAAAGTGTGATATGGCACGATCTAGGCTGCGAAATGACCTCTCAATAGATCCATTGTTTGAGCAGCTGTGTGGCAATAGGCACAGTCCTGTTTAAACCAAAAGTCGTCAAGATTACGTGCTTCAGTTCCAGGTAGCAAAAAGTCCGATACCATGGCGCGATAGCTAGCACCATTTACCTAGTAGGGACATAAATACTGTTACAACATTGAACACACCCATTTCAATAGTAGAACTGTAAATACCCCGTTAATGTCATATGGGTTTTGAAAGCTAACCTCAATAGCGTTAGTCTGTAACGGGATTTTAAAATTGTTTCAACTTTCATCATGGAGTGGTCAGATAATGAGAACCGTTTCGCTGTAATAGCGCTTTTCAAGTGTGAAATGAAAAAAAAACGATATTTTCAAAACGCTCCGGCCACTAGGGATTAGCCGCATGTTTGTCTACCGATGCATAAAACTGTTTAAGAATACTGGAGATGTAAAAGACCGCCACCGGTCGGACCGCCCACGCTCTGTTCGAACACCGCATGTCACCAAAGCCATTAAATCCAGAATTCACAGAAAAACGCTTCGAAAACTGAAAATCATGGCCCGTGAGATGAATATCTCGCAAAAGTCCATGAGTCGAATCACTAAAAAAGACTTGGGACTTGGGGCTTTTAACCGACGTACTGGATATTTATTGACTGCAGCTTTAAAAGAAAATAGGTTTGAAAAATGTAAACGTCTTTTGGTGATAACTTGCACAGAAAAATTTTGTTCACCGATGAAAAAATTTTTTTCCGTTCAGGAAAAATTTAACAAGCAAAGGGATAGAGTGTATGCGCGGTCATCTAAGGATGCATCTGAACTGATCCCACGGATGGCAAAGGGTCATCACCCAGCTTCTGTCATGGTTTGGTGGGGTGTCCCTTACGATGGGGTCAGTGACCTGCATTTCTGCGAACAAGGAGTCAAAACATCGGCCAAAGTTTACCAAGAAACCATTTTGGAAGCTGTTGTGAAGCCTCTTAACAATTCCCAGCTTCAAAACCAGCCATGGACTTTCCAGCAGGATTCTGCGCCAGCCCATAAGGCTAAAACGTCCCAGGCCTGGCTTCGAAACAATTTGCCAGCGTTCATTTCCTCTGAAGAATGGCCCTCAGGCAGTCCAGATTTGAACCCATTGGATTACAAATTGTGGACGGTTTTAGAGGATAAGGTTTGTTACAAAAGATACCCCAACATTGGATCTCTTAAGACTGTTTTGGTTCGAGCTGTGCCAAATTTTCCAATGGACGAGGTTCGTGCAGCTGTTGACGATTGACCAGTGCGACATAAGGAGTGTGTAAAGGCAAAAGGCGGACATTTCGAATAAGTAGATTCTTTTTGGATACAATATACGTCAATAAATATATTAAATAATATTTGGTCCAAAAACATTCGTACTTTTTATTTTACAGCATACGTGTAATAGTATTTATGGCCCTACTAAGTACAGTTACGTTCCAGTCAAAATAAACTTAGAAAAAATATGCACTAATGATTCCACCGGTCCATGAACCGCACCTGGTTGCTCGTCAGCCCAAATGCGGCTATTTTGTTTATTGACGTTGCCGTTGAGCCAGAAATGGGCCTCAACACTAAACAAAATTTTGGTCGAAAACAGCGCATCTGCTTCGAGGTTTTGAAGTGCCCAAACACTGAAATAGCTAAGCGCAGGAACATCGTTAGGCTGCAATTCCTGAAATGCAAACAATACTGAAAAAAACCTTACTAAAAAAATACCTCTAGATTGATCACCCGTTTCATTTGATGTTGCTTACTTTGTTATGTTTTCCATTAGCGCCCGTAACGAATAATCTTCAGTGCTTTCTATATATGTGACATGGCATAGAGAAAGGAACCTAAGGGTAAAAAAATCAATTTTCACTTTTTTTGATGTGGGCAACATCTGAGCATCGAATGATGGCCCAAAAGTGTTTCCTCCCAGAGATATGCGCGTTTTATGAAAGTGATGGTACACCAAAGATACAAGTATTTAAATCTTTAAATGGCTCTCGTGAACAAAACTGGTTTTTACCCTTAGGCCCCTTTCTATTTGGCGCGTTACATTTAGGGGTCCCTAAAGGGCTGAAATAGGATCCGATCTTCTCAAATTTGAAAGTAATAAATACTTTTATTTGTCACTTGCTAGCTTACGTATTATGGGCAACGGTCTTCCCTACGATCATCGTATGACATCGGCTGTATTCAACTAGAACCTCTCGGCGATTCCACATCCTTAATTTTCAGCAAAAGATGCAAGGCATTACAAACGGAATGACAAACCTGGCATGCACTCCGCCTAAAAATAAGAGAGCATAAGTAAAATGGCTAAAGATATCGTTACAAAATTTGAGCCTTATACGCTTCGCTTGCCTAAGTGTGTGCTGATGTCATTGTCGGCCGAAGTTTTTGCCAGAGGAAATAAGTGCCAATAATTTCTTTTTTTTTTTGGGGGGGGGGAAAATATATGAATGTTTATGCGTCCTTCTGCCTGATGGCCAGCAACTGTTTGCTAGGCACAATAATTTTGTCAGCAATGCCTCGTTCATGTGAGAATGATGGCATTCATATGGGATAGAATGTCTTGTTTAAATTGTATTTGACCGTATGCAAAATACATTCAAATCGATTTGTGAAAGGTCAATTTAAATATTTTGAAGATCCTTTTTGTAATGGAAAAAATAACGAAATATTGCGCAGTGAATTGGAAAAAAGATGGTTGGATGTTCCTTTTTCTCCGAACATTTGTAATGTAAAATAATTAAAAATGACATTAAGTTCTACCAGGCAGCAGCTTATAAATCCTTCACCTTGGATTTGCCATTAAAATGGAAAAGATAACAACTAAGATATTTGATCCATCTGACAATAATGACCGTTTTTTCGGTCGTTAATATTCGATCGCACATAACACACTACGCTTTTTTTTTGAACTGATGCAGTGTGGTCCAGCTTCTGTAGAGTTAGTATACTTATATGTTGCATTTATTTGACGATGCAGTTAAAATCTATTGGTTAATCGAATAAACATACGTGTGTCGGAGCTCTTTCTAAATCTGAACCGCTTTGTTTCAATTTGATAATGACGTTCTTTATGGGTCCAAAAAACTAACGTGGGCCAAATTTTTCGTTAAAATAAGATATAATATGTGGTTTCTAGAGCTAGAGTGCTTAAATCAAATAATCATATAATCATTTATCAAAATCAGAACTGATTTTTACAGTTTTATTGTTTTTTTTATATCCATGGATACATACTTAGTAGGGACATAAATACTGTTACACACGTTTTATGCTGTAAAATAAAAAGTACTGAATGTTTTTGGACCAAATATTTTTAATATATTTATGATGTATGTTGTATTTAAAAAGGAATCTACTTATTCGAAATGTCTGCCTTTTGCCCTTACACACGCCTCACTGGCCAATAGTCAATAGCTACACGAACCTCGTCCATTGAAAATTGGCCACAGCTCGAACCAAAGCAGTCTTGAGAGATCCTATGTTGGGGTATCTTTTATGACAAACCTTGTCCTCCAAAACCGTCCACAATTTGTAATCCACTGGGTCCAAATATGAACTGCCTGAGGCCCATTCTTCAGAGGAAATGAACGCTGGCAAAGTGTTTCGAAGCCACGCCTGGGACGTTTTAGCCATATGGGCCGGCGCATATGGGAGGCTTCACAACAGCTTCCAGAACGGTTGCTTGGTAAACTTTGGCCGATGTTTTGACTCCTTGTTCGCAGAAATGCAGGTCAGTGACCCCAACGTAATAGACACCCCACCAAACCAACACTGAAGCTGGGTGATGACCCTTTTCCACCCTTAGGATCAGTTGAGATGCTTCCTTAGATGACCGCGCATACACTCTATCATTTTTGCTTGTTAAATTTTTCCTGAACAAATTTTTTCTATGCAAGTTATCAGCGTGCTTCGCCAAAAGACGTTTGCATTTTTCAAACCTATTTTTTTTTTAAAGCTGCAGTCAATTAATATCCGGTACGTCGTTTGAAAGCCCTAATCTCAAGTCTTTTTTAATAATTCGACTCATGGACTTTTGCGTGGTATTCATCTCACGGGCCATGATTTTTTGTTTTCGGAGAGGATTTCTGTGAATTCTTGGTTAAACGGCTTTGATGACATGCGGTGTTCGAACATAGCGTGGGCGGCCCGACCGGTGGCGGTCCTTTACATCTCCAGTCTCCTTAACAGGTTTATGTATCGGTAGACGAACCTGCGGCTAATCCCTAGTGGCCGGAGCGTTTTGAAAATATCGCTTTTTTCATTTCGCACTAGCGCTATTACAGCGATACGTAATAGCTCATTATCTGACCACTTCTATTATGAAAGTTGAAGCAATTTTAAAATCCCGTTACAGAACGCTATTGAGGTTAGCTTTCAAAACCCATATGACATTAACGGGGTATGTTCAGTTCTACTATTGAAATGGGTGTGTTCAATGTTGTAACAGTATCCCTACTAAGTTTAAAAAAACAATACTTTTTGACAAAATACTGTTTTGAGAATACTGAAATACTATTTTTGAGAACACAGTACTGATGGGGAGAATACTGTGAGAATTGTATTCTACCGCCCCTCATGCCAAACCACGCGACAGAGACCTTCGTTCTAATAAATAAATTTGTTGAAAAAAAATTAAAATGTAAAATAAAAAAGGCTTTCTGAAGAGGGTTGTTACGGACTCGAAATCATGATAAAAGTAGTGTGCAGCCACGAAAATCAATGCCACTTTGCCATTTTCTTAAAAACTTGTCTTTTATTTAAATATAGAAGCAAGAGGTCTTGGAAGGGATTAATCCCTGTTCAATGTGAAAAAAAATTAACTTGAAATTAAAAATTTCATTAAGAAAATCATAACAGATTTTCGTTAGGGCCCCTGCTCGCCGAGGTCCCTAGGCCATGGCCTTGTCCGGCCTAATGGGTAATCCAGCACTAGGCACGCCCCTTTACGGTACACTTAATACGTAAAAAATAGTGCAATATCTCTTCAATAATATAAGATACTGTTTGACAAAGTCGAAAAATAAAATCTCACTTTTTAAATATTCAAAACCTGAAAAATGTCCAAATCGTTACTAAGGAAAAAACTATTTTTTTGCGCCATTTATGAACAATTACTTGCAAATATGCAAAAAAAAACTTAAAACGAAAAAATAAATTTATTTTCGTTTGTTTTGCGCGTTTGTTTTATTTCGGTCTGTTGCTTTTACACATTGAACAGGGATTAACCGGCTCAAGACCTCTTGCTTCTATATTTAAATAGAAGACAAGTCTTAAACAAAATGCCAAAGTGGCATTGATTTTCGTGGCGGCTGCACACTGCTTTAATCATGACTTCGGGTCCGTGACAACCCTCTTCAGAAAGCCTCGCTGCAGTTGTTGAAAGTAAAACCGAACTCTATAAGGCCAGACTCTCCCCAAACGTATAAGAACTACTGTTGTAAACCTTACTTTTCAAGCGAGTGAGCAAGAGGCAAGAGTGAGTTGTATTTTCGTGGGAAATTGTGTGAAGAAAACTTGAAAAGTAAAGTTTACAACAGTAGCTCTCATTCGTTTGGGGAGAGCCTGGCCTTATAGAGTTCGGTTTTACTTTCAACAATTGCAGCAAAGCTTTCACGGACCCGAAATCATGATAAAAGCAGTGTGCAGCCACGAAAATCAATGTCACTTTGGCATTTTGTTAAAGACTTGTCTTCTATTTAAATATAGAAGCAAGGGGTCTTGAGCCGGTTAATCCCTGTTCAAATTTATTTTCTTTAAAATCGGAAAATACGGAAAGAAGTCAAATTCAGGCTAGTTTATAAAATATACCCAATAGCCTGATTTATAAATAATCATTGACTCCTTGGCTATAATTGCACTTTTTACAAAACTCAAAATATTTACAAGATCAAAAGTTAACGACTTTTGGCCAATGGAAATCGATCCTGGACCAGCGTGTCCCGCTTTAAGCAATATATTTGGTTTTGACGGAATCATGCTTTAACCAGACGGTCATGGCTATTTCTCCCTAGAATTCTATGACGATAAGTGATACAAATTTATATGGTCGCAGATAAATATTTCGATGTGCCACAAATGGAATGACAAACTTTAATATACTCCCATCCTATGGCGGAGAGCATAAAAACAAAAAATTGGAATAACATTTATATGGAAGCTATATATAAATCTGAGACGGCTGTCTTCAATTTCAATAACGTTCTTTTTTGGCCCACAAACAAACTACGCCATAATTTCATTATGATTGGTTGTAAAATGTGGTTTCTTAAGATAAAAACAATAAAATTCGATGAACATATATAAGGGAGATATATCATTTCAATAGTAGAACTGAACATACCCCGTTAATTTAATATGGGTTTTGAAAGCTTACCTCAAAAGCATTAGTCTGTAACTGGATTTTAAAATTGTTTCAACTTTCATCGTGGAGTGGTCAGATAATGAGAACCGTATCGCTGTAATAGCGCTGTTCAAGTGTGAAATGAAAAAAGCGATATTTTCAAAACGCTTCGGCCACTAGGGATTAGCCGCATGTTCGTCTACCGATGCATAAAACTGTTTGAGAAGACTGGAGATGTAAAAGACCGCCACCGGTCGGGCCACGCACGCTCTGTTCGAACACCGCATTTCATCAAAGCCGTTAAATCAAGAATTCACAGAAATCCGCTCCGAAAACAGAAAATAATGGCCGTGAAATGAATATCACGCAAAAGTCCATGAGTCATTAAAAAAGACTTTGGGCTTTCAAACGACGTACCGGACATTTATTGACTGCAGCTTTAAATAAAAATAGGATTGAAAACTGCAAACGTCTTTTGGTGAAGCACGCTGATAACTTGCACAGAAAAATTTTGTTCACCGATGAAAACATTTTTACCGTTCAACCGTTAACAAGACAAATGATAGAGTGTATGCGCGGTCATCTAAGGAAGCATCTGAACTGATCCCAAGGGTGGAAAAGGGTCATCACCCAGCTTCAGTCATGGTTTGGTGGGGTGTCTCTTACGATGGGGTCACTGACCTGCATTTCTGCGAACAATGAGGCAAAACATCGGCCAAAGTTTTCCAAGAAACCGTTTTGGAGCTGTTGTGAAGCCTCTTAACAGTTCAATGTTCCAAAACCAGTCATGGACTTTCCAGCAGGATTCTGCGCCGGCCCATAAGGCTAAAACGTCCCAGGCCTGGCTTCGAAACAATTTGCCAGCGTTTATTTCCTCTGAATAACGGCCCTCAGGCAGTCCAGATTTGAACCCAATGGATTACAAATTGTGGACTGATTTAGAGTACAAGTTTTGTCACAAAATATATCCCAACATTGGATCTCTTAAGACTGTTTTGGTTCGAGCTGTGGCCAATTTTCCAATAGACGAGATTCGTGGAGCTATTGACGATTGGCCAGTGCGACTTTCGATTTCCGTCATATAACCACACGAGCCCGTGTACAGCGGTCCATTCTCTGGACCCACTTTTCCACCACTCTTGCACGCATTTCGAACGGAACGTTGGCCATTTCGCGTTGGATGTTGTCTCTGAGCTTGTCTAAAGTTGTTGGCTTGATGACTTGATCTGGCTCCATAAAAGTAAATCCAGTGGGGTTAAATCGCATAAATGAGGTGGCCATCCGACCGGACCATTTCACGAAACGTTCACCCAATTTGCCTTTCAGTAAATCGACTGTAACGCGTGCTGTGTGCAAGTGGCAACGTCTTGTTGAACCATATATCGTCGATGTCAAGCTCAGCCAATACGGGCCTAAAATAATTTTCTAACATGGCACGATAGCGCTCTCCATTGACGGTAACATGACGGTTGTTTTCATCGTCGAAAAAATACGGTCCAATCACACCGCCGCCCTGAAAACCACACAGTAATTTTTTGCGGATGCAATTGTGTCTCTTGAAGCACATGTGGGATTGTTGCTGTCCAATTACGCATATTTTGTTTATTGAAAAAACCACTCAGCCAAAAATGAGCTTAATCGCTGAAGATAATTTTTCGATGAAATTCTGGATTTTCGTCAAACTTTGGCAGAGCCCAATCGGAGAAGTTTCGGCCTTTCAAATGATCGAGTGGCCTTAGATCTTGAATGAGTTTGATCTTATAAGGAAGAAGGCCAGGATCTTTTCGAAAATCAATGTGTGGCTTCTTAGTCTAAAGCTCGGTCCAAAAAACTTACTTTTGCCAAATTTCATGAAAATCGTGTAGTTTGATTACAAGCTATAGATGTCTGGACGGACGGACTTTACATGTAATCAGCAGGTGACTGATTATACGTCGATCGATATACGTGAAGGTGGGTGTAGCTCAAGTATGTTTGCTAGTTACAAACCCTTGCCATGAAACCAAACAAAAATAAATCACTTAGAATTTAATGTATTTTTAAACAGACTTCCTTATACAAATTTCTGCTGTTACAACATAACGCAAACCTAATCAATAATTTTGGGGATCATAGTACAGTTGAGTGGAATCATACTAGGGTTGTAGGGTTCGTAATACGGTTCCGTGTAAATCATACTAAGGTTGGGAGGATTTTAATGTGGGTGTGCTAATCATATGCGTATTGTGGTTATATGTGAATCATACAATGGTTGTTGGGCTCATTATATGGTTGTGAAAATCATATTATGGTTGTGTGTGCCAATCATACTATTGTTGCGGGGATCATATAATTGTTGTGCCACAGCCATGTACTCAACAAAAGTATGATGCTCTTCGAATGTTGTTACCGCAACCATACTTTTTTGCTGGTGTTAAGGCTAGAAAGTGGCCTTTGAAAAAGATGTCTGATCATGACAACGGAGCACTTCCACTCAATTTTTAAACCGGAATACCTTATACATTTTTGGGCACCTTCCCTCGACATTATCCATTGTGTTCCTTTCCTCCTCCTTATTTTTTTGTGCTCTGACTTTTACATTTATCTTTCTCTCTCTAATCCAGGGAAACGTCAAAAACCGGAAACACTTGAAGTTGTCTTAAGCAAACGTGGCCTGGCGTGGCGTGTTGCCTTTTACATGCAAATATTTGCAAAACTTAACATCTGCCAAGTATGTTAAACACTTATGGCGGCAAAACACGCTCAGAAATAAGATTTTTTTCTTCATGTGTGCGGCACATACATAAGTATATGTACAAATATCTACATAATATGAGCATAGATGAGTGGAAGATGTACGCAACCAAGAACAAATACTTCAGATTTTTTTGCAAACTATGTATATTGAAATTGAACCATATGAGAATATACATACATACATAGTAACTATATATATGTACTCGTATATATAGATATATTGAAACATCATTAAACACCGCCAAAATACAAATAGAAATACTCTAAGAAAGGTTCGTTTTCGTGGTAGAATTTTCAGGAGCTGAGTATTGGCAAAAAGTTCCTGTCCTGCCATTACCGATGCAAATATCAGACTCTTATTGCAGAAATTTAAAAAATAATATGTGACAGCGCCTAGAGAAAGGGACCTAAGGGTAAAAAAAATCAATTTTACTTTTTTTTTGATGTGGACAACTTCTGAACATCGAATAAGACCGATCCCATGCCCCATAAGTGTTCCCTCCCAGAGATATGCGCGTTTTAAGAAAGTGGAGTCGACGATTCTACACCAAAGATACACGTATTTAAATCTTTAAAATGGCTCTCCTGAATAAAACCGGTTTTTACCCTTAGATCCCTTTCTATTTTGCGCGTCACATATAGAGCAATTGTAGCTTGTTAACAAGTAAAAGAAACAAAAATCGGGCTGGGCCGACTACGAGTATATGATAATTGACACCAACCTGTTATTTAAAAAATTCCGCTCCATTGTCTGAAGTTCAAGCAAGGTCGGATCGGAAGATAATCGGCACCAACCTGTTATTTAAAAAATTCCGCTCCATTGTCTGAAGTTCAAGCAAGGTCGGACTGAACATGTGACTCTAGGTGCGGGAGTGATCTATTTAGCTGTGGCTATACGAAAACATAGATTGATATGGCACAATATCACCAGGGGTAGTTATAAGTCGCTCTTGATGCCCTATGATTTGTTTTCAGTGGATCCAATTTCATATGTAAACTTTATAGCGGAAGAAGTCGACCAAACATTTGAAAAGGTTGGCTAATATAGCCGAGCTTCAGTATGAATGGCTTTAAGTCGCTCATAACGTGCTATGCCAAATTTGAGCTTTTGAGATTTTATTTTTCTCTTCTACAGCGGCTTAACCTCAACTCGAAAACATGTATGCGAGACGAAAAATTGTACAGGGCTGAATATTTTTGGATGTAATGGGTGAAATTTTGGCAGAATCGTATGTAGTTTGTTGCTTCTAGAGCAACAGGACCTCTAATCGACAGAAGCATTTCAGTGGCGGATATTCTAAATTCGAAACAGTCTGGTCCACTTCACTAGAGTAACTACCGGCAGCTCATAATGTAAAATTCTAAATTTAAGTATGATCGGGTTTAATTTGCGGAGGGACTTTTGTCTGGGAATATTTGACAACATTGAACGGTGGGGTTAACTTCTCCACAGATAAGTGCTATCCACACGTAAAGTTCATTGCGACATTTTGTCAAAATCATATGTACAAGTAGTATGTGGTTTTCGAGCTGCAGGTTATGAAATTGGAAAAGAATGGGGCTACACGAAGACCAGACATATGTGACAGCGCATAGAGAAAGGAACCTAAGGATAAAGAAATCAATTTTCATCTTTTTTTCTTTTTTGATGTGGACAACATCTGAGCATTGAATGAGACCGATCCCATGCCCCAAAAGTGTTCCCTCCCAGAGATATGCGCGTTTTATGACAGTGAAGTCGACGAATCTAAGCGCAAATAGAAAGGGACCTAATCTTTAAAATGACTCTCCTGAACAAAACTTTTCATCAACTTTTCACTTTTTTTTTTGATGTGGACAAAATCTGAGCATCGAATGAGACAGATCCCATGCCCCAAAAGTGTTCCCTCCCAGAGATATTCGCGTTTTATGACAGTGAAGTCGACGAATCTAAGCGCAAATAGAAAGGGACCTAATCCTTAAAATGGCTCTCCTGAACAAAACTGGTTTTTTACCTTAAGTCTCTTTCTAGTTTGCGCGTCACATATACGAATCGACTGCAATTACTTATTTTCGGAAATTCCGCGGAATGAATATAAATGCAGCAGTGTTTTGGCTCTCCTGTTAAGTATCGGAAAAACGCCTAGGACTTCGGCTGGGAACACCGACGATATGTTCCAAATATCATGGTGATATATCACCCTATTGTCCAATTTGAACCCAACATAGTCTTCAATAATTTCCTAGTCCTTGATTTTATTTTGTTTCGATTTCTTAACGATCGATCCAATACTATAGCCGTAAAGACGATTTGTATAGCGGCGTGGCACCGCCCATTTTTCTATATATTATATATATTATCGAAAGTATTTTCAATTTTTTGTTACGAATGCAGTTGTTGATATAAAAACGGTCCAACTAAACCGCGCAATGTTAACTGTAAACAAAACAGAAAGTTTTTGAGAATTATCTTAATATTTTTCATTAGGATAGAACAATCTTTGTTAATTTTTGTAAAACAGAATATCGGTCAAATGATCGCCATGGCTTCGGTGGCATACCTCAATCAGATGGTCCAAAATGTCATTGACTGTGAGCCATACCGGAGGTTCAATGTTGTTAAAGTGCCGAATAATCTCATTTATTTACGTACACTTTTTCTTTTAAATATCCTCAACGAATGATGTCCACCGGTTTCAAATCACAAGATCGAAGCCAATTAACATTTACATAAGAAAACACGGCCATTGAATTTCAGGCGCATAGACCCATTATTTCGTTGGCTGCGTAACTATTGGCACCATCCTTTTGGAACCACATATCGTTCAGGTTCATATCCTTAATTTCTGGCCATATGAAGGCCGTTATCATCTCGCGAAAGCGAACACCATTCACAGTAACTGCTCGGCCGACCTCATTTTGGAAGAAATACGGCCCGAGGACGCCAGCCCATAAACCGCACCAAACAGTCACTCTTAGTGGATATATTGGCTTTCCAAAATCACTCGTGAATTCCACATGCGGTTATTTAGCTTGTTAGCCAAATTCTCTTGTTAGCCAAATTCTCTGAGGACACATTTGGTCGATTATGCTGACCAAACAAAGCACGGCTTACTCAAAATGCAATTTGATTGTCAAACATTAAAACAAAGAAATCTCGAATTAAGTGTGACTTACAATTAACATCGTGCATTATGGTGGACCACCCCTAAAAAGAACTGGAAGAATTTCCTTGCTGCAAAAGCCCAATCTGTAGTTTGCTTTTCACTGAAAGACAGACGGATATTGTACCAACATACGGACAGTTTGAATCCTGGACTAAACCTATTAAAGTTTGTCTATATGAACCTAAGGATTAATGTGTCAATGAGTATCATTAACTGGTAGCGTAGCAACCCCACAACGAGTTGAATCTATTTCGCTTCCGAAAATAAAATCGGACCATATCGTTTTCATATCGACCCCGTTTAAAGGTGCCTCTCGACTTTATGCCCTGCCGTACTGGAAGCTAGCCCAGTGCGTTAATACGACTTTAAGCCAATCCTAAGGAAGCTCAACAAAATTTCTCTATCCTTTAACATAGCCATACAACTGTCTTTCAGATGTAAGGTCAACCTAACATCAAACGCTATGTGTGACCTAAAACTAACACAGGTTTATTTGGAATAAATCTGTCTGCGTTGTTATATATGTGACGCGCAAAATAGAATGGGACCTAAGGGTAAAAACCAGTTTTGTTCAGGAGAGCCATTTTAAAGATTTAAATACCTGTATCTTTGGAGTACCATCACTTTCATTTAACGCGCATATCTCTGGGAGGGAACACTTTTGGGGCAGGTGATCGGTCTCATTCGATGCTCAGATGTTGTCCACATCAAAACAAAAGTTAAAATTGATTTTTTACCCTTAGGCCCCTTTCTCTATGCGCTGTCACATATTCCCCTCCGCTCACGAAAAATCCACTAAATTCATTTATGTTTTCACTTGGGATAGAAGTGTACACCACGTCCCGTTCTCTACTTCCCATACAAACTTTACGAGATTAGAATATGGTCCGATAGCGGATATAAATAATTATTTATATTACTGATATTTATATGACTGATATTACTGAACTTATCTATGGAAATGTTAAAACCTATCCACGCCACTTTAGTTACTTTAGCTACAAAGCAAATTCTTTACTTCGCAATTTTTAGGGGTTATCTTCCAGAGTAACTTCAAAAATAAACCATATTATTTTTAAGGAGTATTTTTAGGGTCGTAATAGACAATTTTTTCTCCTTTGCCTATGAGCTTCGCACCGTATGTACGGTAATTGATAAGGTTTCCTTCGGCCACATTCTTATTATGTATAGACTCATACAGGGTTTTCCATTGAGGATATAACAATTTTATATAGTATAAATAAAACACAGAATATTTAAGATAAATAGTTCAAATTTATTCCAGTTATAGTGCAAATAATACAATTTAAGAATTATATTCGATTTCGGTCATTTAACCACCAATAGCCCGTGCACAGCGATCCATTCTCTGGACCCAATTTTCCACCACTCTTGTATACATTTCGACCGGAAAGTTGGCAATTTCGCGTTGGATGTTGTCTCTGAGCTCGTCTAAAGTTATTGGCTTGTTGGCATAGACCAATGACTTGATGTGGCCCCGTTAAGAGAAATCCAATGGCATGAACGAGATGACCATTCGAACGGAACTTTTCTCGAGAAAACACATTCACCGAATTTGCCTTTCAGTAAATCGGTTGTAACGCGTGCTGTGTGGCTAGTGGCACTGTTTTGTTAAACCACATATTGGCGATGTCAAGCTCATCCAATTCTGGCGAAATATAATTTGTTAACATGGCACGATAGCGCTCTCCACTGAAGGTAACATGACGATTGTTTTCATCGACGAAAAAATACAGGCGAATCACACCTCGGACATGAAAACCACACAGTAATTATTTTGCAGACGAAATTGTGTCTTTTGAGGCAGATGTGGGTTTGTTGCTGTCCAATAACACATATTTTGTGTCTTGACAAAACCACTCAGCCAGAAACGAGCTTCATCGCTTAAGTTGATTTTTCGATGAAATTCTGGATTTTCGAGCAGCTCTGCCAGATTCACCGACTCAGAATTTCGGTAGGAATTTTTAATGATTCCAAAACGTTGCTCGTAAGTGAACTTTTCCATGATGAAAATGTTGACTTCGACTAATGTTTTGACACTGAAAGATCATTAAGTATGATTGAGGGTGCTTTGACATAAAGATACGAAATTGTTATGTCCCTATTGGAAAACCCTTTACATACAAACAAACGTATAGGAATGAATCATAGTATTTTAAGATCTACAAAGTACACACTACTTACAGTTTTAATGTTTGGTTAAGGAGAAAAAAATCTAAAATAAATAGTAACAAGTGGTGTTCAAAGTTGAACATGTTTTAAATTGTGTGTTGGGTAATGTTGCATTCTCAAGTGCAGCCCATAAAATTGTTAACTGTATACATTAGATAATATTTGTACGCTCGCTCATGATCGTACTTTTCCACATGGTGATAATAGCCAGTGGTAGGAGCAGCCCGCACACAAAAGAAACGTGACACTTTTTGTGTACTTAGGATGAATACCAGTATTGAAAATTGTATTTTATATTATGTTTTGTATATTTGGCCTCCGCTTTGATTTGTAATCTCTGCTGGAGGTTATACTAGATAACTTGAAATATTTTCAAAATTTGATATAATCACTTTTTGTTAAATAAAATTTAGTATCTTACAAATACTCAACATGGAATGACGTGTTTTTCACTCATTTTGGTCCATTCGAGCCTTTAAAAACGAAGATTTTTCCCCTACCCAAGGTAAGAGACTCTAAGTTAAAAAAATCGAATCTTTAGCGCCAGAGGTAAAGAAATCTATTTTACCGCCTAAGGTAAAATTTAAAATCAACGAGTTTTCCCCCATCAGTGGTAGGAGACTCGGAGTATCTTACAAATGCTCAAACGTGAATGACGTGTGTATCACTCAAGTGTACAAATTAAGCTCCGGTCCAATATGAAAACTTTAGCACGTCGCAACGCCCACTTTCCCTTCAGGATATGTTTTGATCCATGACAGCATTATATGTTCTAAATATCATCGTCGTCATGTAGTTTAGGATTGTTTGGCCTGTGTCAAGACCCCTTTTTTACTTTTTACCATAACATAGTTTGTTATAATTCCATAGTCATTGGGTTTACTCTGTTTATATTTTATAATCATCGAACCACGACTTTGACGATAATTGCGATTTTTTAAAAGGGACTTGGCATATGTCAATTTTCTTTAAGCGTGTGTTTCGATCCATGCCTACTAGGGTGGGTCGATTTAGCTATTGTTATTATGCAAACGATTGTGTGAGAGCTTTTGGCATGAGGAAAAAAAAAGTGCCACTACGACATATAGAATCGAACCAGTCGTATTTATATTCTCACGGGCTAATGTGTTATATTGTATTATATGTAGCAATGCATATTAATATGTATTGTATTTTACTTTGGCAACGTAATATTTAAAAAAATATTTTTTTTTTATTAAAAAAAACTTTAAGAAATTAGGAAATGTAAACAAAATGAAATTTGGGCGCCTCAAAAATGATTTTTTTGATATGTCGTAGTGGTTTTTTTTCGCTTATGCCAAAAGCTATCGTAAAATAGATAGCATAATATCGACAAATATCGAAAAAATTACGAAGTGAATTTGATTTGAACGTCCATTTTCGTAAATGGATTCAACAATCTTAACGCGCTGCTCAATTGTGTATCTCTCCATTGTTAAATTTGTCAAACACTAAAACAAAGAAATGTCAAAGTAAGTTGGGCAAAAAACCTGACGTTAAAGTGTGACAATTGATATCGTGCATTATGTTTGGACCATCCTTTACATTTACATTGTGTCTCCAACGAGTATTTCGAAGTGTTGCAAATGAAATAACAAAGTGAATATACCCTAAATTCTATGATGAATGGTATAAAAAAAGCTAAAGTCGGCATTGGACGACTATAAAATACCCAGCAATTTTGGAAGTGAAACTGGAGGCACGTTTTAGACACTCAGATTTTAAATATAGTTTCACATTTAAATAAATTAGAAAATTTATGTGTCCTTGGTACCCATATGTCCATGTTTAAAATTTCCAAAGTTTTCGGCCTATTGGGGTTCGTCACCCAAGTAAACCCTTTGACGGTTGAGTCATCCGTTGCCCTTATACGGAGTACAAGGTCCACAGGGACCTATTTCTATGGAATTTTATATGAAAACGCATTTTTTTACATTTTTTTTTGTTTTAATTTATTATTATTTACTAATTATACATGTATAATGAATGATAGAATTTGTTTTATGAGTTTTATATGAAAAAACCCTAAAAAACTATTGTTGTGCAGATTGTCCCTTGTATCAACGCTCGATTTGTTAGCGTTGTAATCCAAAATAGCAACCGGCTTCTTGTATTCAGTTTGCATGTCCACACCGCAAGTATAATGTTGTGTCGACTGCAAAATTACCGCTTTGTTCTTCTTGGGCACATATGAACATAGTGCTAAATCGCCTTCGTTGATCAAAGTATGCGCCAAATTCAAAGTTGTGAAAAAATTGTCGGCATAAATTTTGCGGCCTGTATTAAAATATCTCTCCGAAAGTTGAGGTACAACATTCTGCCCTTGATTCACCTCTCGTGCCTGGTCAGGCAATTTCCCAGAGTAAAACATTCCTTTGACAGGATAAAATGATTTTGAGTCGCACTTCGATGGAATGTATTGTGTGAAGCGGTGCGGCCTCTACATGGGAATAAGCTGCTGCCCGTTAGACTGCAACATTTGCCAAAAATCATCAATAGCCGCAGTTTTGCTGTTGATTAGTTACTGCTGTCGCGTATTTTCATTGTCGAATCTAATGTATTGTTTTATGCACTTTATACGATCTAATAATAATGCAGCTTTATATATTGGACAGCGCGTTGGGCCCCATAACTCTTCAAGATGTTCACTATTCGATTTAGTGTGTCCAGCATACAAAATAATAGCCAAAAAAGCATCGAAATCTTTCAAAGTGATTGGTTTCCATTCCTTTGTGTTAGTTGGATTTGCCAAATTCCATGCAGCGATCACTTCCCTGCCTTTCCGATTTGATTCGCGTATTTTGATGTACGTCATGTCTTCGGTGATGAGCGAGCGGAATATGGTCAAGGGATCATATGTGGTTTCTACTGGTGTGTTCCTCCTTGTGTAGTCGACCACGTTATGAGCACGAGTACGGGAAGTCGGTGGTGCATTTTTAGTCCATTTGGTGCTATCTTTGGAAATGAAGTAATTGTCACTTGTTTGCTGAGCATCAGTTTCTTCCTCTTCATCATCGTCGCCATCACTAATATCTTCATTGATGTCCATATGTGGTTCAGTTTCCGCATCCGAATCACCAACATGAAAATTTGCTTGATATGTGAAATCGTCATCATCCGCACCTTCAAGAGCAAATGCAGGAATAGCACCTTCATCGTCATCACTCATCTCCGCACTCATGAAGTCTGCAAATCTATCATCCACTGCACGTCTTTCTCACTCATTTGCTGGTAGCGTGTACTAGGACGTACCACAATTTTAGCAATGTCTAAATTTTCCTCTGCCATTGTATTGTACTTTTATTTCTCTTTATAAAATTCAAAATAAAATTTCGCACTCGATATTCACTGTCTCAACTTTCACTGATTTGGTTTACGAAACTACAGCTGCTTTTATACCCTTTTCTACGTCTACCTTTTTTCTAGCTTGTACATCTGCGTCTATGTGAGAGTAAGAGTAGGTAAGAGTATGCGTAAAAAGTAAGGGTAAATTCAAACAACTCAAAAGGGACGGTAACAAAAATTGAAAAAGGGACGGAAAGTTTGTTATGCTTCATGTAAAGGCACAATAAAATAATCAAAAATTCAAGAAACACGTTTGTGATGTGTTCAAACAATAAAACAAGCCAAAAGACAGTGCATTAATTAACAATTTCTTGAAATTTCAGTACAAGGTCCCAGCGGACCTTTTCACACGTACCCATACTAAACACATTTAAATCTCAATAGAAACTAAACTTTTGGCCGGATCGCTTTGAATTTAATAATTTTAAAACGATTCTAGATAAAATTTCCTTGGAATAGATGTGGGGGTCGGGTATACTTCCCATGGACCATCAAGGAGGAATTTCAGTTTGAAAATGAAAAAGGTCCCCAGGGACCTTCTCACTCGCCGGAGGGTTAAGCCAAATACAAACTTTTTTCTTAGATTTTTCTTCATTAGATTTTATTGTTTTGTGATTCCCATATGTCCATGTAAAGTGTGTCCATGTAGGTCATTTTTGGTTGAACATCCAAAAATGGTCTAAATTGTTTCTAGACCGGCGATCGTTATATTAAGGGTGTTTTTTTAAACGTGTGGTTTTCAAGAAGAAATAAAATGCATATGAGTTAATGTTACGGCCAAGGATTTAGCTTTATCATATAGATAAGGCTTTGTCATTAAGTTTTAAAAAAAATTTCGGGCAAGTGGCCGCCGAGGCTGATTCAAAGAAATTCCAGCCAGAGGCTTAATTTTCGACCACTTTTTGCAGCGCTAGGGGCTGTATGTCAGCAATAACGAGCCGAATATTCTCTTTCAAGGTGTCAGTCGTGCCGGGCCTATCTGCGTCTGACTTTACATTAAAAATAGTCCAGCGGTGTTAAATCGCACGATCTTGGAGGCCATGTCACAGGCTCACGACGGCAGATAACCAAACTAACCAAAAGTTTCCTTCAATCAATTTATTGTTTCGTTGGCTGTATGGCATGTTGCGCCACCGTCCACATCCAATTCAGGCACGAAAAAGTCATTAATCATTTCTCTATAGCGTTCCCCATTGATTGTAACATTATGGCCGGCTTCATTTTTGAAGAAATATGAACCAATGATTCCCTCTGCCCATAGAGCACACCAAACAGTGACTTTTTGAGGATATAACGACGTCTTAACAATGGCTTGTGGATTTTCATTACTCCAAGTGCGACAATTTTGGTTATTAACGACTCATTCAACCAAAAGTGAGCTTCATCGCCGAACAAAATTTTCTTGTAAAAATTTGATCGATGACCATCTCGTTTTGTGTCCATTTGCCATTATTTGCAGACGTTGTACCGATTTAAGTCTATTCATTATAAAATGGCAAACCAAACTGAGAATAAACCAAGTGACAACTGTCAAAAAGACCAACTCCGAAGAAGCTTGGTCAGATTAAAAACCACACGTCTAAAAACACACCCTTTACTATACCAAATCCGATCGAAATTTGTATGGGTGTAGTGGGTGTTATACTCGTATGTTATATCTAAACAGATTCCAATGGCAGGCGTCCGTTGTCGAAAAGGCGGACGTTTGGCAAATTTTAAGAAGACCGGACACTCGAGTACAAGCTTTGGATGGAAAGCTGCGGACAGATATGAATACATCGTTTAATTAAATTTGCTCTTTTTTCTGAGTAGATCGGCACACTTCAAGGTGAACCTAGTTCAAATATTTTTGCTTAGCGAGTTGAGAATATATGTTTAAATTCAAATTATTACTAATGTAGCTTTTTTATCATATTCATACGTTTTTAATCTTTCATTTCCATGTACTAATCCTTAAAAGTGCCAGGTGTGTGAGCGTATGGGAATGCGGTGCTATCTGTCCCTTACCCCCGTCTTCTGTGGAACCGCATTCACAGCCATTCAGCCGACAATGACCTACAAACCTCATGCATGTGGTCTGGTTTAGGTTAAGCATGTGAAATATATGCCATGGAATAAGGACATTCCACTCCACTCCATGCTTGCCCGCCTGCGTCTCTTTGTGTGTGCTTGTGGATGAGCATCGTGTGGTCTTGTCTGTAAATCCGCATATCATAAGTTTTAAGTAAGAAGACCGACCGACCGGCCGACCGCCGGGTTTTGTTCCACTTCACACATACTCGAAGCGAGTGAACAACCACGAGAACACCAAGCAAAGCTGGGCCATGTTGACAATGTTCACACAAAATTACACGCATACCGTGCTGGTCCTTATGGATGTCCTTTCCGTGCACATGCTTCATTAAAATGTGGTTGCCTGAAGTATTACAAGAGTTGCGGTAATATTTGTAACATTTACGGATGAGTGGGCTTAAGTGATACCCAAACTGAGGGGGATTCACATGGAGAAAAGGTGCGATGATTAGTTGCGTGTAACAGTCCTAGAGTGAAATGAGTGTTCGGTGAAACGGGAAGATCCGCTGTTTTCGACCAAATTTTGTTCAGTGATTTGGCCCATTTCTGGCTCAACGACAAAGTCAAGATACAAAATTGCCGCATTTGGTCTGAAGAGCAACAAGAAGAGGTTCAAGAGGTGCCATTATACCTAGAGAAAACCACGGTTTGGTGCGGTTTATAATCTGGTAGAATCATCGGTGCATATTTTTTCAAAAATTATGATGCCCCGAACGTAACTTTGAATGGTGCTCGCTGTCGCATCATGATATCGATCTTTATGCTACCTGAAATTAAAGCCCGTAGTCGACACTTGGTTTCAGCAGTATGGTGCCACTTTCCATACAGCTGCTCAAACAATGGATCTATTGAGAACAGCTAACTTCATGTTTTGGACAGGTGAGTTGGCCGCCTAGATCGAGTTATATCACACATTTAGACATTTTTCTTTGTGGTTACGTAGTCCAAAGTCTATGCTGACAAACCAGCTACGATTCAGGTTTTGGAAGCCAACGCTACGCGTGTCATTAAACCCATACCGGTCGAATTGCTCGCAGGAGTCATCCAAAATTGGACCCTTAGAATGAAAACCCTGAGGCGTAGTAGCGGCCAACGTTTAAAGGAAATTAAATTTTTAAAAAATAAATGGCATAAAATGTCCTTTCGAATGAACAAAAAAAATCCACACTTGATTTGAATTTTTATATATTTTTTGCTGTTCTGAAAAAATACCTCTAGACTGATCACCCGTTATAAGAAGTAAGAACAAATTAAAATGGGGAACCTATTTTATAACTGGTTGTGCCACCACTGTCATGGCTGCATTGTTTCAAAAATTATGCCTAGTTTTCTTGGATCAAAGTAAACAAGTGTGTAAGTTTCAGGCGGTAGGTCCAACATACCCCCAATCATAGATGACGGAAACAAGTAGTACTGGGTTTTCGATTTTCCGTCCTTAATTTTATATAGCGTTAATATTCTTAACAACTCAATATCGATACCATTGTCTAAAGCGTAACGATTTTTGTCAATCCTCGTACAGGATCGTTCGTGGAAAAGTACTAGAATAGGGCGTGGCAACCACTTTTGCCTCATACGCGATGTAATTAATGATACGAAATTAATGTACCCAAATAGGGCGTGGCAACCACTTTTACCTTATACGTGTACAAAGATGCAATTGATGATTACTAGGGAATAAGTGGTATGGGTTTAAATCTTCCCTCAAATAGTGTTATTTGTGGGAGAGAATCCAGAAAGCGCATGGCTAGGAATCCAGTGTTTTATCACCATGTTTACCTTAAAGCTGTTCTCCTAATTATTGATTTTAAGACAGATCACTGAAAAATATTAAAGATGTAAAAAGAATACCATAAGTGGGCGTAATGATACTTTTGTGAAAGAGGTACCGGAAATATTACCCATTATCAACACCACAGGCAGTTGTGGAAAAATTTTACTACGTTAAAATTTAAAAACGATTGGTTACTCCTTTTGTATGTTATCGGGAAAACCTGCTGCACAGATGGACATGGTTGCAAATCCACGAAATGATTTATTCAAAACATATGTAAGGCCTAAAATAATTTCTTTCGATGCGTTACAGCTTTTACACGCTCTAAATTATATAAGCTCTCTTACTCAGTATAGGGAGGGTACAAAAAACCCTATGCCAGAGTATGTAGATCCGCAGCATTTCGTGACATTAGTGCGTGCTGGATTTCGCAGCAATGGAAATCTCTGCAAAAACACTAATTAACTGCAACACCACTTTCAGCATTCCTTGACATACGCCAAAAATCATTTGAGTTAATCACGAAATCTCTTTCCCCATCTTTACAGATTATCCTGCACGCGGTATGTTGGACATTCTCACTCGCTGACCAAGTGACTGCAATGCCAGGTAAGCTTTAAATGTGACCCAAATACTTAACATTAAAGGAACGAATAAACACCCGCGGCGACCACGTTGGTCTAAAACAAACAGACAATATACCCAGTTGAACTTGTCCGCAGGACAACGAACTGTAATTTGTCGGAAGTTATGAAGCCACCAAATGACAATCCCGAACTTTTCACATTTGTAGCCGCCATAGGTGGGTAGCATCCTGTGGTTTCACCCAAATCGCATTTTGTGAAGTCCTTTGCACAGCCCGGCTGGCTGTGTGTGTGTATTGGCGTCGGCATCCGCATCTCACTACGTGTGCAAGAGTGCGTATTATGGCCCAAAATGCTTTAATGAATATTCACAACAGTTTGCAAAATTTTTCACCGAATTTCCCCAAAATTATGGTTGGAAAAACGTGCATACAAAAATGCTGGCGGCCAAAAAAAAACTTTAATTATACTTTGGTCCTGAAATAGAAAAACTTTTGTGGCTCACATTTCATGCAGCGTTTTTTTCTTGTTCTCTCAGTTTTTATATTCCCCATTGGGGAAAGAAAATGTGGCGCGCTTTTTACTTAATAACATAAGACATGGTTTTTGTTCGGGGAATATTGTTTGGAGTTTCAAAGCTATATTAAATTACTAAATTACAATTTTAAATATGTTTTGTGTAGCGCAAGTGTTCGATGGACCGGCAGGTTGACTTCTTAATCACCCATCGTAATTATGGTGACCTAGAATGTGTCAGCTTTAAAGAAATACGCCTAATTATCACTTACGCCTACAGGCTACCTTAAGAAGACCATTGTGGTAGAAAAATAAAAACCCATCGATTCAATGTCAAAAATGAAAACAATTATACATGGTGGAGCGCGGAGGTTGCTTACTTCGGAATGAAATAGAAAAATTATGAACCTTAAAAAAATTTATTTTATGTTTTAATTATATTGAACAGTAAGGGAATTTTTAAATTGCATGGTTTTAAGTAGTGTATCTGGCAAAGGTCGACCTTCGGTATCCACACACTGCTGCATACGTTTTCTCAAGTTTTCATGTTCTCTTAACAAATACGTCGACTGGTATTCTGCCAATTTCAGCCTCAATATTGTTAATTAGGCCTTCCAAGGTGTTGGGACGGTTGAAATTCACCTTCGACTTCAGGTTACCCCAAAGGAGAAAATTGCATGGGGCTTAGTCAGGTGAGCGTGCCGTCCAGTTCAAATCTGATGTTTTCATGAACTCGACTGATATTCTGCCAATTTCAGCCTCAATATTGTTAATTAGGTCTTTTAAGGTGTTGGGACGGTTGATATACACCTTCGACTTCAGGTAGCCCCAAAGGGAAAAATAGCATGGGGCTGATCGTGCCGGCCAGTTCACATCATCCCTTAAAGAGATAACCCGCCCAGGACACATTTACCTCAAACAATTCATGGAAACCCTCGCTGTGTATATGGGGTTGATAATTGTTGGACCATGCACATTTTATAGGGGTGAAACTTCAGTTCATCATGAAGAATCCGGTTGGGAGAACGCCTGGAAATACCACGAGCAAGTGATTGCTTCCTAGCAGAGTGTTTCGGAGATTACAGTACTGCTCTAACTCTCTCGATGTTTTGTGGTGTTGCAATCCTTCTCTCAGGTCCCCTTCGTACACATGACACATTCCCTGCTGTTCTCAATGAAGGTACCCAATGATTGCCGTTCAGGTACACGTCCGCGTGGGGAACAAGCGAATCGTAAACGAAAAGCACGCTGCACTGCAATGCTCGAGTGCGCATTTGTAAAATAGACTTCAACACAAAATGAACTCTCGTCACGTCTCCAATGCATAATGGCAACTTAAAGGCAGACGAATACAAATCTCCAGGCAGCCACTATAAGCCACGCATACTCCCCACTCTCTTCGGTCAACAGTGCCACATCCGGCAGTGCAAAAAAGCAAATTTCCGCGCTTCACCCTGTACAATTCAATAAGTTTGGCTAGACCGAAGTTATATTAATCTTCTTCACGCACACAGAGAAAAAAATTAGTTGGAAATCGCCAAATGCTTAAAATCGTAATTAATAAAGCATCGAATTGTAGACGCAACTAATATCAGGTGATCGTTCTAGACGTTTTTTTTTCAAAATAAAAAATCCCAAAACCTCAAAATAAGTGTGGAATATTTATTGTTTATATTCGATAGGACATTTTATGCCTTTTTTTGAATATAAATTCCTTCAAATGTTGGCCGCAACTTCGCCTCAGGGTGTCCATTCTGATTGTCCAATTTTGGATGACTCGTTCGAGCATTTCGACCGGTATTGCGTCAATGACACGCGTAACTTAGGCTTTCAAAACCTTAATCGTAGCTAGTTTGTCAGCCTATGGTTTGGACTTTACGTAGCCCCAAAAAACAAAGTCTAAAGGTGTGATATCACACGATCTAGGCGGCCAAATCACCGGTCCAAAACGTCAAATTAGCTGCTCTGCTAAATGATCTTATTGACTTTGCCGTTGAGCCAGAAATGGGCCTCATCACTGGCCAAATTTTTGGTCGAAAATACCGCTTCTTCTTCGAGCTTTTTAATAGTCCACTGAAACGGCGACGCGCGATTGATTGTTAGGATTTAATTCCTGCACGAGCTGCATTTTGTATTTCTTTAAACCAAGATTCTTCCGTAAAATGCTCCCAGTTGTTTCACACGATAAGCCAAGTTGTTTGAAGACATAGCTACCGCTGCTATGTCTTCAATATTTCGTGCTGGGTGTGGTTTATTATGTCGAGTAATATCCAATTGTGAAATCGCAGTTTCAATGTTGGCCGGATAGTGTGTTTTGTTGGCCGATTATGTCGACCACAAAAAAGGTTTAAGCGCACGATAAACGTTTATCACCGAAAGCTTATTTCCATAACACAGTTGCACAATGTCGAGACGTTGTTGCGGTGTAAGATAAAATGGCAAACAATACTGAAAAGAAAAAAATAAAGTTTAACACAACTCACGGGTAATCTGTGAAAAAATCCTATTAAAAAATGCTTCTAAATTGATCAAGCGTTATTTAGATTTCAAGAAATAGTGTTACTTGCATTTTTATTTTTTTATATTTTTTAATGTCGATGTTAAAATGGCTCTGATTTTCGGCCCGTTGGGGCCTCTAAAAACACTGTGGTACATGGTATACAGGCTTTACGTATGCTAATGTTTGTAATACCTTGAAGGAATGGAGCTGGACCCCTTGTTAAGCATACCGAGCGCTTCAGAATCACCATCTTATTCTGTTAGGAGATTTCCGCCCGTTCTCCTCATCTATTGTAGTACAGATTGAGGTTGCAATTGTGAACTTATTGCGACGATACTTGCCATATTCATCAAGTTTCAGCCAGACATAAGCCCCATTGAAACTTGTGCACATCCGGCAATAATTTGATATCGTACTTAGGTTTTTCCGACAGGCCTAACAACTACATTTTACATTTGATTCCAACCAAGTTTCGCACAGAGCGTTACGAGGATATTGGTCCATGATTTTGTAAACCTTCTACAGATACGTCTCTCCCGACTAAAGGTCCTTCAGCTCAGAAACCACAAATTAAACCCGAACATGTTGAATTTGCATGGTATGTTTTGGGCGACTTAAAAAAAAATTTTGTTTAAACTGGACTATAAGGGTACATATTTTCGTACAGTCCCTATAAAAAGGTTTCTATGGCTCTAAACGCTACATAGAACATCCGATTCGGACCAAATTTCGCACGGACTATTACGAGCAATCAATAACCTCCATGTCTTGCTTAATTAGACCATATCGTTGGCTGTCGAATTAATGTCTTGCACCTTTAGAAGCCACAACTTAAACTCGATTCGACACCCTATTTGCATGATACATCGAGCGACTAGCACTAACCATTGGATAAACTGGATCATGTAGATCCATATTTTCGTATAGCCTCAATACAAAGCACCTTCCAAATATTAGTATTTGCAGCTTTATAAGCCACAAATTACATCTGATTACACTGGTAAAATTGGACTATATCGGTCCATGGTTTTGAATAGCCAGCACATTACCACCCTTCCCGATTTGATGTTCGGCCACTTTAGAGGTCACATTGTAAAGCCAGTGTAGCCTAAAGGAAGCAAAGTACGTTATGTGCAACCTTTAAGTACCCCTTGGGAAATTGGACCGGTCTGTGTGTCATATATAGCTCCGCAAAATATGTGCTTCTGGCTCTACGAAGACTGCTATATATTTCTGGCCTAATAATGAAAATGCGCATATTTATCATCAAAAATGGTTTTATTGTTTTCCAAAGTATTCTCCAGCATGATTTATACACTTTTGCATGCGCTCAAACCAATTGTCGAAGCACTTTTTTCACTCCGATTGAGACACCTCCAAAACATGGTTTTTAAACGCTTCAACAGCATCTTCTGGTGGTTTACCACGCATTTTTTTCTTGATGTGCGGAAATAAAAAGAAGTCATTGGGTGTCAAGCCCGAGCTGTACGGTGGATGACGCATCAATTCGACGTTTCGGCCGGTCAAAAAGGAGCAGGTTTAAGCCGATGTGTGAGGGCTCGCATTGTCATGGTGCACAATAAATCGTCTTCTGTTGTTCGTTTTCAGAATTTCTCCGAAGACTTCAGGCATACAAATAGTGGTGTACCATACAGAATTGACCGTCCTTCAATGCTCAAGCGAAAGAGTCGCTACATGACTAGTTTTGCCGAAGAAACAGGCGACCATTTGCTTCGAAGTGCTTCTTCCACGACCAACTTTCGTTGGAATTGGCTTGTCTTCGAAAACCCACACGGTCGATTGCTGTTTTGCTCATACGCATAGATCCATGATCATACGCATAGATCCATGATTCGTCACCTATGACGATCTAATAAACGTCTTTTGAAGCACCGCGATCGCATTTTTTCAAAATTTCTCTGCCCCAATCGACACGAGCCTTTTTTTGAGCGATTGTAAAGTTGTGCGGGATCCAACGAGAACAAACCTTTTTTACGGTCAGGTGTTCATGCAATATCGAATGTATGCTGGTGGAAGAAATGCCCAAGGATGCCTCTATTTCACGGTAAGTCACATGACGATCTTTCATTATCAGTTCACGCACGGCATCATTGTTCTCTGGCAAAACGGCCGTTTTTGGGACGACCTTCGCAACCTTCGTCTTTGAGCGACCGTCGGACACGATTGAATTCATTAAACCAGTTTTTCACAGTGCTATAGTATCGCCATACAAAGATTTAACTTCATCGATGCACTCTTGTCGTGATATTCCAGGTCGAAAGTTGTGTAAAATGATGGCACGAAAATGTTCACGAGTTAATTTCTTTATTTTGATTTTTTCAAGTCACTGTTAACAACACAAATGATGGTCGTACGTTAAAACGTTTTGAGTACGTTTGTGCTAAAAAATATCAAACATTTCAATGGAAATGTCACACAATGTGCGTCCGATGAGTATCCGTAGTGCAAATTGGGCCCTTATGTGTGTCATAAAGCTCCAGGAAATATATCCTTCCTGCTCTAGAAGAAACATATTAAGTATGACCTTGCACAAGCTCCAGACACCTCTAAAAAGCAGTGTGGGGTGGGTATCTGTTAGACGACCACGTCCGACTTTGGCTTTTTTTACTCGTTTTCTGACTGCTCTCGTGAGATAGTGTTATGGAAGCCATTTTGTATGGGACCTTTATCAAAATGGGCCAATGTGGTCCAATTCGATCCACGATTGGTTTGTCTATCGTTATATGCTCTACTAAATTCCATCGAGATCGAAAAAAAAATAGTTGTTGTATGTACAATTGTAAGAGACCTTTGTTCTGGGGCTTTAACAACGGCTACTTTAAGATCTAGCTGTGATATTTGGCTTTAGACGTCTTGTCCCAGCCAACACAGTCGCGCTTCTAGGTTCACGGACAAAAATAGGACAACAAACTTGAATTTGGTTTAATATCCGTATCGTTAAAATTTCTACAAAAGAATTTTTTTTAGTCGTCACAAGAACAAAACTTTCGTAGAATCCTTAAAGTCTTGTCCGATGAAGGCAAACATGACGCTTGCATAATGTTCCCGTACACAGTTTCTCTTGCTGATTATCGCCGATAATCCCCGTTTCATTGAAAACTGAAATACAGCATCAATATTTTGTTGCTGGAAAACCCTCTTTGCTTGGCATTTGCCATACAGTTCACCATATTTCTCCTTCATGTTTTCTCATTTTACTATGCCATTTCAAAGAAGAAGCTTTTATGCTCATATCAGTATATTTTTGTAAAGGATGATACATTTAGAATGAATTTTTCTAATTAGAAATAAAACATTTAAGCAGATTTGGATATGGCATAGGTTTTAGATGTATTTTCATTTGAAGTGTTGTCGCAGCAGCGAAGTAGGTGATCTATTAAGAAGGTACAACTTTCGTTATCACGAGCATTGTTTAACTGGACTAACTGATGGTTAAATTTTATGTTTTCGATTTGATGACCAAAATAATAAAGATAGTATTTTTAAATTTTTATATACAACGATTTTGAAATTTTTTATATTGGTATTCTTATGAGCAGGTTTTTGTTTTACTTGTGTTTCACTTTGAAATCTAAGAAAGTTTGTATATACTCGTACAATAGGGGTGGGATAGTGTTGTATGGAGATTCTTAGTTTTAAGATTTGGATTTGACTCACCCCCTTATTTTGTAAGGGTTTGGAAAAAAATGCATTAGCCGAAAAATGAGGGAGGTGGGATGGGGGCAAGCGACAGCTCATCGAAGTCAAAGGTCGTGGAAAGGAAGAAAATATTCACAAAAAGCCCTGCAACTACCTAGGAGTCGCACCTAGAGGGGTAAAATGTATGACCGACCCCATTATTTTTTCCCTCCCAATATTTTTTTCAAATATAACTATCCCCTATCTTCACCCCCTAGGGGGGCTCCCCTACAAAAAATTAATTATTTTAAATTTTGTTCCCACCGTTTTAACTACCCCAAAAGTGCCCCTACACGCAGACAAAAAGTATGGTTGTGGTGACAATATTCGAAGAGGATAATACTATTGTTGGGTATAGGGTTGTGGTACAACAATATTATGATCCTCACAACAATAGTATGGTTCAAATACAACCATACTATGATCCTCACAACAATAGTATGATTCACACATAACCATACTATGATCCCCAGTGGGGATTCCCCACAACCATAGGATGACTCACACTCAACCATACTATAATCTTCACAACCATAGTGTGATCCTCACAACCATAGTATGTTTTACATACAACCATAGTATGATCCTCACAACCATAGTATGATCACACACAATTATACGATGATCTCTAATATTTTATAGATTCTGTTTAAGTTGTCGACAATAGATTTGAATTAGAAAATTATTCAAAAAAACATTAAATTCAAAATAATAGGAGTGATTTATTTCACAGTAGAAAAAATAAGTTTAAATAAACGTAAGCGTTTTTATTAAAAAAAATTCAGTAAAACAAAGCCAAAGCAGCTTGTTTAAAAAATTTTAATTTCGATAAAAAAAGGACTATTATTGCATTAGATCCGTACCAATAACATTTGTTCTTAAGAGCATATTTAAATGAAGAAAAATTACAATCATACAGTATGACTGCCGTAACCATATTATTGTTAACATAAAACCCAAAAAACAATAATTTTGTCGCACCAGCCATATTTTCTTTGTTGCTACAACCATATTTTCATTTTAAAATTTGGCAATAATTCTATTGTGACATTTCAACAATATTAATATTGCAGAAATTATACTATTGTCAAAACTAAATTCAGTTAACAATGCTATGGTTGCGAAGAACATACTTTTATTGCCGTGACCATGTAGTAAACATGTTTTTTCTCTGCGCGTAGAGGAGTTAAATGTAAGACCAACTCCCAATATTTCTGCAATTCCAACAGAGTCTCAGAACAAATCCACCCTCTATCTTCAACCGTTAAGGGAGTCCCTTTCCAATTTTTTTTCTATAACACCGTTCAACACGCTTTTGCACACATGAAGAAGACCTATATATTCGGAATCTACGTCGAAAAATAAACTACCCGTGTGTCCCAGTTTTTCTAGATCAATTCGTATTTTCGCGAAAAATGTGAATATATATTTGGTTAAAAACCACTTATATAGACATATTTTGTATTAACATACAAGTCCATATCCATAATTTTTTTGCAAATATACGAATTGATGCAGAAAAAGTGGGATACACGTGTATTTTATTTTTTCCTCCTCTTTCAGAATATACTAATTTTTTTCATGTGTGCAACCAAAAGCTTAAATTTGTCATACAGTGTAATAAGAAGAGTCCAATGCAAAAAGCACTTAAAACCAGGGTACGAAAATTAACCCTTACGAACTGTTCATTTCGGTTTTGTTACGATCACTTGTGAACCAAAACCACTAACGATTGAATTGTTTCACACACAAAATAATTTTTTCGTTTTGTTTAGTTAATGATCGCGATGTGAAACCCATACACAAAACAATAACAAGAGAGCTCGAGAACATAACACGAAACCCAATGAAACGGTTTCACAACTTGTGAGTCACAACGAATAGTTCTCGTAGCAATCGGTTATAACCCACATACACACAAAACTAGTGAACGATTGGTTAGTGATCGACAGTGCCAAAAAACCAAATGATGAAAAGTTTAGTTCGTT
Source organism: Hydrotaea diabolus (assembly GCA_963513945.1). Lineage (NCBI taxonomy): Eukaryota > Metazoa > Arthropoda > Insecta > Diptera > Muscidae > Hydrotaea > Hydrotaea diabolus. The sequence goes on along the minus strand of OY740719.1, from coordinate 108,555,473 downwards.
GTCATGATCACTAACCAATACACAAAACGTTTCAACTCAACGTAAGGAGCGCTATGTGTTTCGAATCGTGTATTGTTCGGCAGAGGCGAAATGTTTCGTGTATCGTTTGTTGTCATGATACAAAACCATTAAAACTAAATGAATTGGTTTCGCTCAAACAGCGAACGGTTCCCGTAGCAATCGGTTAATTTTCGTTCTTTGCTTAAAACGACCAAACAAGACAAAATTCACCACAAAAGAATATTTTCGTTTAAACTGTCTGCTATTATTGATGATTATTTATTTTCGTTTTTATTAAAAGGTAAAATACATGTACCTATATTTGTAATTCGGAATTTTTTTATTGCTCGAAAATGTTAGTCAAATTAATTTAATTTTTTCATGTGATGGATATTTCTTCCGATTTTCGGCGACGACCTCAAGTAATATAAATTTGCTCTAACGATGATGAAAATATATTTTTACTTGAGGTCGTTGCCGAAAATCGGAAGAAATTTCCATCAGTTGAAAAAATTAAATTAATTTGACTAAAGAAAGAAGACGGCGCTACATACCATACAGCCAACGAAACAATCAATTTATGGAAGGAAATTTATGGTGAGCGCATTAGCTCATAATTCATATCCAGCAGTTGTGGCTAGGAATTGTTTAACTTAATTCGGTTGATACAATCGACTTATTGGCTAAACCAATCGTAATATCATTGTAGCTACTATCTTATGGTAAGCGGAACCATGTAATCATCAATACCATGAACAAAATGTATATACTATTTTGTAAGGAACATTGAGACCGTATTTTTGGACTACAATCACAGAGATTCGGCAGCCATTTCTCTTTTTGAGAACTTAAGTGCATCTAAACTAACACTTTCCATTTTAGCCAAGTTTCGTCCACAAAAAGTTCTCTATTAAGGAAATACTCAAAAATGTGTACGTTTTTTGAAGGTACCTTTAGTCCCTTAAAGGGTTACTTTTTTCCCCCTATGTCGATTTTAACTATTCACAATCCCTAATATGTTATGACCATGAGCCTTCATAATAGGATATTTCAGAATCCTTCCTTAATTTAATTGTCCGCTAAAGTGCCTTTAACAGGCCAGAGGGACGGACTTACATGTCTAGCTAGCCTTAGAATATTACGACGATCAATAATATTTAAACTAAATACCAATATTTGCAGGTGTTGCAACCAAAATATCTTAGTAGACACTTCGGTAATGGATATAAAATTCTAAATGAGTCACCCTTCATATCGCCTGTAGTCGACCTCATTTCAGTGCTCTGCATTTTCGTTCCTACAAGGATCAATTGGCCAGTCAAAGCAAATCGATGATGAGTGAATCCGTACAAGTGCCTGCGTCCATAGGGAGAGCAAGCATTGGCAAGGGATTTATTGAAGCAATTACTTAATTGAATGAAACTTTATTTAATAAGAGATATGTGCAATAGCAAAGAGGAGAGCAACGAATTTCAAAGAGCACAATGGAATTCAACAAGTTTTTAATGGCAAGTTTCGAAAACGATAAACCTTTTATTCACTACACGTAAGCTCAGAATTGATGAACTCACAGACAGACAATACTCGAATGTGGTCGATGCAACAATGGATTGCAAAGGCCACAACTACAGATGAATTCTTAAAGTGTTGTTGAGCATTTGGTTGAAAGGATATTCGATAAAATGAAAGATGAGCAATCGCCAATGTATACATAGAGTTTCAGGGGGTGAGCTAATGAAGTTTAAATCACTAGACACTATAAATAAAAAAATATACTCATCCGCACTTAGAGGTACAGGAAATTATGACTTAGTGCTCATGTTTGTAATACCTAAAAGGATGGTTCCCATGTTTAGTATATATCGTTGAAAACAGAATCACCATCTAATTTATCAACATTACGGTTTTATTGTCCAAAACCGACATTCGGTTTCTTAAAAGTAGCTAGAACCCGAAATTTCGGTTTACCCGATATTTCGAGGCCCAATGTTCCTTCCGTTCCAAAGTTATGACTATTCGACTGATATGCACATATCACAAAAAAACTTTTTGCATTTCAGTCAAATAGTCCTAACTTTGGAACGGTAGGACCTCTGGGCGTTTAGGTAATAAAAAAACAAAAAGATCCGACCGCTGTCATATCGCCCCTTGAATTTTCGGGCATGATATTATTATTTTCTCGAACTGAGACAAGGAATACGTTGGTGAAATATGTCCTGCCGTGAATGAATCACCTTGTTGAGGTATTATTTTCAAAATAAAAAAAAACTATTGTTTATTCGAAAGGGTGTTTTATGTCATTTATTTTTTGTATTTAGTAGTGACATAAATACTGTTACACACGTTTTATGCTGTTAAATAAAAAGTAATGAATGTTTTTGGACCAACTATTTTTCAATATATTTATTGATGTATATTGTATCCAAAAAGAATCTACTTATTCGAAATGTCCGCCTTTTGCCCACACATACGCCTTAAGTCGCACTGGCCAATCGTCAATAGCTGCACGAACCTCGTCCATTGGAAAATTGGCCACAGCTCAAACCAAAGCAGTCTTAAGAGATCCAATGTTGGGGTATCTTTTGTGACAAACCTTGTTCTCTAAAACCGTCCACAATTTGTAAGCCAATGGGTTCAAATCTGGACTGCCTGAGCGCCATTCTTCAGAGGAAATGAACGCTGGCAAATTGTTTCGAAGCCAGGCCTGGGACGTTTTAGCTTATGGGCCGGCGCAGAATCCTGTTGGCTGGTTTTGGAACAGGGAATTGTCAAAAGGCTTCACAACAGCTTCAAAAACGGTTTATTGGTAAACTTTGGCCGATGTTTTGACTCCTTGTTCGCCGAAATGCAGGTCAGTGACCCCATCGTAAATGACACCCCACCAAACCATGACTGAAGCTGGGTGATGACCCTTTTCCACCCTTGGGATCAGTTCAGATGTTTCCTTAGATGACCGCGCATACACTCTATCATTTTGCTTGTTAATTTTTTCCTGAACGGTAAAAATTTTTATCATCGGTGAACAAAAGGACGTTTGCAGTTTTCAATCCTATTTTTTTAAAGCTGCAGTCAATAAATGTCCGGTACGTCGTTTGAAAGTCCCAAGTCTTTTTTAATGATTCGGCTCATGGACTTTTGCGTGATATTCATCTGACGGGCCATGATATTCTGTTTTCAACGCTGATTTCTGTGAATTCTTGATTTAACGGCTTTGATGACATGCGGTGTTCGAACAGAGCGTGGGCGGCCCGACCGGTGGTAGTCTTTTACATCTCCAGTCTCCTCAAACAGTTTTATGCATCGGTAGACGAACATGCGGCTCATCCCTGGTGGCCGTAGCGTTTTGAAAATATCGCTTTTTTTCATTTCACACTTGAAAAGCGCTATAACAGCGATACGGTTCTCATTATCTGACCACTCCGTGATGAAAGTTGAAACAATTTTAAAATCCCGTTACAGACTAACGCTATTAAGGTTAGCTTTCAAAACCCATATGACATTAACAGGGTATGTTCAGTTCTACTATTGAAATGGGCGTGTTCAATGCTGTAATAGTATTTATGTCCCTACTAAGTATATAACAATTTCCTTTTACTATTGGCATCTCTATTATGGGAATGAGGGGGAAAATCCGCTGTTTTTGACCAAAATTTTGTTCAGTGATGAGGCTCTACGCACAACGTCAATAAACAAAATTGCCGCATTTGGGCTGACAGAGAGGCAACTAGAAGAGGTTTAAGAGGTGCCATTATTTTCAGAGAAAATCAGGGTTTGGTGAGGTTTATGGGTGGGTGGAATTTTTTTCTTATGGGCGGTTCCATATATTTTAAAAATTGATGATGACCGGACGTAACCTTGAATGCTGCTCGCTACCGCGCCATGATTTTGGACATTTTGCTACCTGCAATTGAAGCCCGCAATCTTGGCATTTGGTTCCAACAAGCATCTCGACATTTGGTTCCAACAAAACGGCGCTACATGTCATACAGCCAACGAAACAAATTATTTATTGAAGGAAACTTTTGGTGAGCGCATTATCTCGGGTCGTGCGATTTAACACCGCTAAACTTTTATTTGTGCACACAGAGAAAAGTCAGTAGGAAATCGATCCGAACTACAAAATTTCGGTTGGATAAACCGAATTTTTGTTGCAATAACCAACATTCCATAGTTTTGATGGTATCACGGTTTCTCGAACATATTATGGTTGCTACAACCATATCACGGTATTAACGGCCAATAATACAGTTACAGAAACCGAATTCCAATAATTGGTTGTGACAACAGATTAGTTCTTTGTAGTGACCAAACCTTGTTTAGTTGGTTGTTGTAACATAATATTAGTTACTTTAACATCAAATTATAAAACCTTTAATATTTTATCGGTTTTAGTTACAACAAAAACTTTATGTACTAAGAAAACATACTTTCAAATCCCCAAAAAAAGTATAAAAACAAAAAAAAGGGGGTCACACAGTTTAAGTTTCTTGGGTTCGGCGATTATTGCTTTCAAATGATACTGCCATATAAATAAACAAACTATAACTAAATAAATATTTTCCAGAATGTTGAACCAGGCTTAACTGTTATTTAGCGAAGTTACTCCGACTTGTTCAGAATTAACGGCATAGATAAACCACCTTATAATTTTGTCCCTAGTTACGGCCACCCAGAGTTTGAAAATAAATATGTGACGCTCAAAATAGAAAGGGACCTAAGGTTAACAACCAGTTTTGTTCAGGAGAGCCATTTTAAATATTAGGTCCCTTTCTATTTGCGCTTAGAATCGTCGACTTCACTTTCATAAAACGCGCATATCTCTGGGATGTTGTCCACATCAAAAAAAGAAAAAAAAATGAAAATTGTTTTTTTTACCCTTAGGTCCCTTTCTCTATGCGCTGTCACATATTGTAATACAGGGTGTCCGCCGGAAAAGTATTCTACTTTGATTTGCCGCCATTTTGGTAAACATTGACAGTTCATATTTGGCAGTCGTAAAGTATAGACTATGGGAAATTATTCGATAAACCAACGTGTCTTAATCGTTAAAACATTTTATCAAAATCAATCATCGATTACTGTGTCCATGAGAAAGTTACGTGAAATTTTTGGGAGAAACAAAAGCCAACAAAACGCACTATTAATCGTGTAGTGAATGATTTCGAAGAAAGAGGGTCTGTAGAAGATAGGCCCAGGCATGGACCACAACGTACAACTTAAGAAAGCGTTCAAAACAATCCATCAAGCTAAATTCGACGCCGTGCTCAAGATCTTGGTCTTCAATGAAGAACTATGCCCACAATTATGCACAAGGATTTGCATTTGTTTCCATTTAAGATTCAGTTGACACAAGAGCTTCTTCCATAAGACCATTTACGCTGCCTTACATATGCCAATAGGATGTTACAGCTTACATTTTCATTTGAATGGATATGTGAATAAACATAGTAGTCGGTTCTGGGCAATGGGAATCCCTCAAATTAGTCATTAGTCACCTGTGCATCCATTAAAAGTGACAGTCTGGTGTGCAATTTGGTCAGGAGGAATCATTGGACCTTACTTCTATAAAAATAAAAACATCTTAATGGTAACTGTCAATGGGAACCGATATCGTGATATGATTGAAAACTTTTTAACACCCGAATTGCATGCTTGTTTGATTAACATGTGGTATCAATAAGACGGTTCCACATCGCATACGGTCAGTATTACAATGCAATTACTGCGAGACCTCTTTCCACATCAAGTTATTTCATGGAATGGTGATGCCGATTGGCCTCCACGGTCACCTGATTTGACTGTTCCGGACTTCTTATTGTGGGGATATCTGAAAAGCAAGGTTTATGCAAACAAACCAGAAACGCTTGACCGACTCAAACAAAATATTCGTGTTGAAATTAATGAAATACCGAGTGAAATGTGTAAGAATGTAATGAAAAATGTGCTCAAAGGGCTGGCATTTGTAAGGCTAACAGAGGCGGACATTTATCTGATATTGTATTCCATACATAATTGCAGACATTAAATAAAACATTTATCAATATAAAATCTAATTTCTTTCATTTAATCAAAAATTATAACCAAAGAAAGAAGTATACCTTCCCGAGGGACTCCCTGTATATCTTCATTAATTCTCTTCCCATTGAAGCATATTTTACTGACCCATTGCAAGGCGGTAAAATATTATTTTTTTTCAAAACGTACTTATAACCAACAATCTATAACAACAACTAAAACATGTACAAATTCAGTTCCAAAAATCATCTTAGTCAGTTAGGATTACCGATAATTGTTTTTTCCCACCGAAAGGGCCAGTTCTCTTAACTGAAAATTACTGTCCTTCCAATCAACATTTGGTTGTACGTGTACATGGATAGTACGTGTAACCACCAACACTCGGTTGGAAAAAAATTCGGTTGTAACAACTAATCTGTCCTCTGTGCTTGTGGTGTTATGTGAAGTCGCGTGTCTACGCAAACAAGCCCAACTCTACACGCAGAAATAAAGTATGGTTGGGGTGACAATATTCGAAGAGCATCATACTATTGTTGGGTATATGGTTGTGGCACAACAATATTATGATCCTCACAACAATAGTATGATTCAAACATAACCATACTATGATCCCCACAACCATAGTATGATTCATATCAAACATACTATGATCTCGACAACAATAGTATGATTCACACTCAACCATACTCTTATCGCTACAAACATATTATGATCCTCATAACCATAGTACTTTTCTTATACAACCATAGTAAGATCCTCACAATTATAGTATGATTCAAACGCAACCATGCTATTATCCGTACAACTGTAGTATGATTCAATCAACCATATTATGATCCCCAAAATAGTATATTAGGATTGGGTGTTGTTATTCAAAAATAGAGATTTTCATCAAGCATGTAATTTTAAATTGCATTACACTTAGTTGATAGCCAGTTTGGAGGCCATGTTTTTATTGAACATTTCATTCAAGAAACGAAAATATATATTTTCCAACGGCAATCAAAAATAGTTTTACTTGCCATCAGGGGTGAATGCTACTTCACCATCCGCAGACCCCAAGAAACGAATGTGATTAAACCATGTTCAATGGCTATATACTTAGGTGCAGGCAGATTTTTAATAAACGAGAACCAGTCGGTAGTAGAGTATTTCACCGAACAAAGTAAATACAATACAAATCCCTCGAACTACCTTCCGATTAATGATCTTCAACCATTCACTGTATCATGTGTGTGTTTGTTATGAGTATATCAAAAAACATACGCACACACATACATGTATGCTCTATAAAACCTGTTTTGTTATGTTTATAGTCGCAACCATACTGTATGATTGCCGAAATCATATTATTGTTAACCAAATTTTAAACAACAATACTTTTGTTGCACCAACCATGTTTATATGGTTCCTACAACCATATTTTCATTTCTAAATTTGGCAATAATACTATTGTTAAATTTCAACAATAGTAATATTGTCGCAATCATACTGTTGGGAAAATAAAATCAAAAAACAATACTAGGGTTGCGACGAACATGCTTTTATTGTAGAGAACATATTATTGTTGCGATGACCATAGTGTAACCATATCTTTTCTCTGCATGCATTGACGACTTAGGAGCGAAAATCGGCGCATTATTGCTGATGCGTCTCGGCTAGAATTTATTAATTTTTACCAGCCGCTGCGGCCACTTGCCCGAAATATTTTTTTAAACATAATGGCAAACCCTTATCTTTATAATAAAGCTAAAATCTTCGCCATAACTAATATGAGTTTTATTGCTTCTTGAAAACCACACGTCTGAAAAAGCACCCTTTATAAACATTGCTCAAATCTTTGAAAAATATATCTACATAGACAATTGACACCATTTCTCGTACCACTGTGCGGCGTCTTCTTGTATTTTCCGCCGTTTTTTTGGCATTTTCTTTCATCTCTTAAAGAGTAAATTTCCGCTTTGCCATTCAAGGATTTTACATTTATACTGTCCTAACGGCGTAAATAACCATACCCTAGCGGAAAATAAATTCAAATCAAGGATAATTTTTATATATTTCAGATAGAACAACGTTTCGAATGATATTCCAGCGTTAACATTTACATTACGCTCCACACCAACACCCGTCCGCGCCCAACCCATTCCACTCATCGCACAAGGCAAACGAGCACTTTTCACATTTTTCGCCAGTCATAAACGTGGTTATTGCTCCCCCTTCCTCACCAACTAATGACGCCGTGCCAGACGTAAATACCATTCGGTTGACATTAGATGTGTTTTTAGCGATAGCAACGGAAGAGCGACAGAAATAAGAAGGAAAAAACCAACACCAACTGAATTCCAACACATTACGTGTGGGATAGGCGGGAATGGCGGCATCCAAGCTGGCTCCGGGTAAATTGCGCGCAAAATTGGTCGCTTCGCGGCTGACGTGTCTGTGTCTGTGTTGGGTTAGTTCAAAGTGTTCAGCGCGAATAAGGCTTAAGGACATTCGGGTAACATAAAACGATGCCTTTTTGACACTTTTAATAGGCATAAAATATTTTCGTGTTTCCTTTAATTCCGCCAACGTGACTAGAATTTGTAGTTGCGCCCCTTTCCGCGCACTTTAACGCAATTACGGTCTCACCCTCCTCGGCGAAATTGAAATTTAAACCAAATTTCGAATGTGCTCGATTTTCGAGAAACAATTAAACGAAGCCATAAAGAAAGTTTTGCGCCAAACTCATGCATGTTTCCTTAAATGCTGTGCATATAAACGATTTTATTAAATGGACAACGGCCCACTCCTTTATGTCGCCGACTGGCTCAACAGCGACTTAACGACAACGGTTGCCTGAAGTTGGCGCAGATTATGTAACTGCAATGAAGAAGTCATACGAAGACTGTTGCAAAGATTGAATTTTCCATTTAGTTTAAGCCATGTGACTTACAGCTTTTGTTGAATATTTCATGAAAGGATCTAGTGGGGACACGGATACGGACGGCCAGAGTTGGCAGTCACAGCTACAGGATTATACGAATCAGAGCAAAACATTTTCGAAACATTTAAAACACGCAACAAAGTCACTTATGGCCAGATTGCATTGCGTTTTATGAGATCCGAGGTGGACAACATTTTCGCCAAAGGCTGGGTATTTGAAAGGTGTTAGACGGCAATTGCCGAGAAATACGCTGACAGGGAAGACCGTAACACAATCCTTGGTGTAGCATGACAATGAAATCCTTGTGTTACATACTGTAGACCGCTCGTAAATGATGTGGAGAGCTTTAAAGAACATTTCTTATGCAGGCTAGGATCAACAATTGGTTGTAGTGCCAATTCAACAAAGTGGATATCAAAAAGCAGCTCAAGAAAATCAAATCCGCAGTATGGTATTGCAAATGGAAATGGGGATAAAAGGGACCAAAACGGTCGATACTTCAATTTTGTTCCACTTTTTTTAAGAGGAGCAAAATTGGAGATGTACCGAATTGTGAGAAAAGTAATATCAAATCAACAGGAAGGCACAGAAAATATATAAGGGGGGATAACAAAAGTGGTCCAAGGTGGTCGAAATATCAAAAATGTTATTGAATAACCTGGATTTCACAGCAAATAAAAATGTAAATAAATAAAGACAAAAGTGCACAAAAAGGGCGAAATATGAAGAAGTGAGAAAAACTACAACAAACCCTAAAAAAGGCATAGAAATTAGAAATGAAAATAAAAAGTACCCAAAACGGGCGAAATAGAAAATATAAAAAAACACAATATAAAATCAACAGGACTGTAGTAAGAAAACGCCATTTGAAAGAAAGGGGAAAAATGAGGGATACGTCAAAAATTGGGAAAGCAGTATACATTAGGAGAATATACATTAAGAAAAAAAATGAGCGAAAAAGATCGAATTATAAAATTATAACAGAAAAATAATATTTATTAACCGATTTTCGGTCACAGTTCGCACATGCGAACTCTACATTTACTCGTTTTTAGTTCAAAACTAAGTGTTGCCTGGCGCCATCTGACATTTCCATTAGAAAGTTTGCCATTTTTTTACAGTTTACAGTGAAAATCAAGTTGGCAAAAAATGAAATTAACTCGTGAACATTTTCGTGCGATCATTTTTCACAACTTTCGACGTGGGTTATCAGGACAAAAGTGCATCGATGCTCTTAAATCTTTGTACGGCGATGAAGCTCCATCCTACAGCATTGTGAAAAAATGGTTTAATAAATTCAATAGTGGCCGACGCTCGCTTAAACACGAATGTCGTCCAAAAACGGCCGTTGTACCAGAGAATATTGATGCCGTGCGTGAACTGATAATGCAAGATCGTCATGTTACATACCGTGAGATAGAGGCATTCTTGGGCATTTCTTCCATCTGAATACATTCGATATTGCATGAACACTTGGCCTTAAAAAAGGCTTTATCTCGTTGGATCCCGCACAATTTGACAATCGCTAAAAAACAGGCTCGTGTCGATTGGTGCAAAGAAATTTTGGAAAAAATACGATTGCGGTGCCTCAAAAGACGTTTATAAGATCGTCACAGGTGACGAATCATGGGTCTAGGCGTATGAGCCCGAAAAAAAAACAGCAATCGACCGTGTGGGTCTTCGAAGGCGAGCCAAATCCAACGAAATTTGTTCGTGGAAGAAGCACTTCGAAGCAAATGGTCGCCTGTTTCTTCGGAAAAACTGGTCATGTGGCGACTGTTCCGCTTGAGCAACGTAGGACGGTCAATTCTGAGTGGTACACCACAATATGGTTGCCTGAAGTCTTCGGAGAAAGTCGAAAAACGAACAAGAGAATACGAATCATTGTGCACCATGACAATGCGAGCTCTCACACATCGGCTCAAACCAGCGCCTTTTTGACCGGTCAAAACGTCGCATTGATGGGTCATCCGCCGTACAGCCCTGACTTGGCACCCAATGACTTCTTTTTGCTGTCGCACATCAAGAAAAAAATGCGTGGTCAACGATTTTCGTCGCCAGAAGATGCTGTTGAAGCGTTCAAAAACCATGTTTTGGAGGTGTCTCAATCGGAGTGGAAAAAGTGCTACGACAATTGATTTGAGCTCTTTGTATTAATCATGCTGGAGAATACATTACAAAACAATAAAACAATTGTTGTAAATATTCGCATTTTTATTAATAGGCCAGAAATATATATAGCACTAGTAGACTTGAAGCTAAGATCGCTGTGTCACTGCAGTACAATATCCGATGTTGGTAAATCTGACGTGTATATGGTATAAAATATAAAGCTCATTTCATTCGAATTGTATTGAACTACGAGGGCGACCGCAAAAGTAACTGGCCTAACATAAAAAGAATCTTTTTTTTGGAATTATTATTATTTATTTTTCAACATAATCTCCTTCCAACTCAATACACTTCATCAAACGTTTTTGAATTTTTTTAATTCCATCCGAAAAATACGATTTTTCATGACCTTCAAAATATGCCTCAGTTTCAGCAATAACCTCGCTATTGCACGAAACCTTTTTTGCTACCGGAAATTTTTTTTTAAATTTGGAAACAAGAAATAATCAGAAGGAGCTAAATCTGGACTATATAATGGATGCGGAGCAATTTCAAATCGTAATTCGGCCAGTTTTTGTTGAGTTAAAAATGCAGTGTGTGAAGGAGCATTATCTTGATGAAAAAGAACTTTTTTCTAAATGCGGTCGTTTTATCTTGATTTCTTCACTTAACCGATCCAATAATGCACAATAATATTCACTATTTATAGTTTTTCCTTTCTCAAGATAATCAGTAAATATTATACCCCTTGCATCCCAATATACTGTGGCCATTACTTTTCCTGTTGACTTAACAGTTTTCGCCTTCTTGGGACCACTTTTACCAGCTTCTATCCATTGTTTTGACTGTTCTTTGCATTCTGGGATGTAGTGATGGATCCATGTTTCATCAACAGTTATGAATCGGCGCAAGAACTCTATTGGATTGCGCTGATAAATCGCTAAAAGCTTCTCGGAATTGGTCCAACGGACGATTTTTTGGGGCTAAGTCAACAAACGCGGCAGCGTTCTTGCGGATAGCTTTTTCATGTGGAGTTCGTTATGTAAAATACTCCAAACTTGTTTTTCGTGTATTTTAACAATATCAGCAAGTTCTCTGAGCTTTATTCGTCTATCTTTAGTCACTTCATTAAATATTTTTCTAATGTTTTCAATAGTAGTAGCAGTTTTCGGTCTTCCAGAGCGTTGTTCATCTTCCGTACTTGAACGACCCATTTAAATTGTTGAACCCAGGATTTCACGGTGGAGTATGATGGTGCATTATCACCATGAACAGAATCCAATTCATCTTTGATTGATTGTGGCGTATAACCTTTCATATAAAAGTGTTCAATTACCGCACGAAACTCTTTATTTTCCATTTTTCAAAAATTATAAAACTTGTTTACTTCAATCACCTGTAACAAAGAAAATAATCATTAAATATTTCGGAAATTTTGACAGATGGCTTATTAAAGATTGCTTTTAAAAAACAACAAAAAAAAAGTTGCTAGTAAAACAGAAAATGTGCCAGGCCAGTTAGTTTTGCGGTCGCTCTCGTAATAAGTGTTTTTAGGCCAAATCTGTTTATAGAACAAAAAAGTTGTTTAATTTTGAAAATGATTTTTTTTTAAATTCAACGATATCTCTTAAACTAGTGGGCAAATTTACAACCATAACGATTATTGAAATTTTTTTGAACATAATATGATGAAAAGTTTTCAAGTTATTCCAATATATTAAGAGAAAGTGCCTTCATTTTTGACATGACGGTATATCTCAAAAAGTCGAGCTTATAGAGACATATAGAGATTGGATTTAAAATCAGCGACTTTAAATTAGTAAAAAAATGGTAGTCAATACAAAAAAAGATTAATGTTGTTTCCATGTGTTATTAAAGGGTTATCTGCTCTAGCTAGTCTCTGCTTTACGGGCTCTGTGCCCTTTTTTGTTTTTATTGTGTTGGTCCTCTCTATCCGTTTCACTGTGTCCTTGCCCGTAATTATCAACATCTTTGTGAATTTAAATATAATTCCCAGCCGAAAAGCCTTTTTAAACTTTTCCCCATTTGTCTTATGCATATAAAATTTATTCAATTCAATAAATAAACCCTGATGATTATTTTTATATCCGAGCCAGCATACGAATATTTCGTATCGTCCTTATGCGCGCTCCGCATATCCGTATGCGAAATCTCCTATGCCGCTTGGCCATTACTGCTTCCGTTTCTGGCCACACACACACACTCACATTCTTGCTCGCGCTATCGTCTTGGCCTCAGGTCACATATGAAAGCTGAAATAAATTTAATGGCCGGCAATTCGTGTTGCATGTGTTGCACATATTAAAAGTGCAAATCGTTACCTTAATATAAAAAGGCCCTAACTCATCAAAAACACTTTTTACAGGAGAAGGAAAAAACTTAATAAAAGCAGAAATAATATAGCTACACAAACATTGTCAAAAAACGTTTTTATTAAAATTAAACGAGGAATTCAGATTGAAATACATATATATATATTTTTAATTTTTATGGATTTTATATGAGTTAGGGCTTTTTGTATTCGTATTTTATGAAAGAAATAGTGAGATAGGGCTTTTTGAAAAGAATAACTTAACTCAAAATTGTATTGAAATTCATGATTTTAAAACAAATTAAAAAGGCAAAATACATTAAATAAATAAAATTAGATAATTGTAGATAGTATTTAGATTTGATATGGCAAATTACCATAAAAGTAATGACAGTCTTTGGGCAGAAACTGCTTAAGATCTTGTAAGTGATCCCACTTCTTTTTGGATATTTCTATTCTCTTGGCGTAAAGTGGACCAGGTGTGATGGTTCTACTAATGGACTTTTTTCTTTGTGGTAGAAGTTCATATTCAGCACTTATATCGGTTTTGTAATAAATATACCCCAAGTCATCGTATATTAGGGCTCGGATCATGTTTACAGTAGGGTCACCATTGCTTCTTCCTGTAATGAATTTTAATATTAACAACAATTCATATTTACCTTACCGAATTAAAAAAAACATATTTACCTGGCTGAATGGACGCGTATCGTTTGGGAATACTTTCGAAGTCCAAGAAATCATCATAGTGCAGTTGGTGCACTTGTAAAGGGCTTGGAGATTTTCGGGCTTCTCTTATAGCACCAATCAATTGAGATGGAAGGTATATTTGTTTTTTTGCTAGTTTTCTCTCAATGAGTGAATGGGTAGCATCACACTCCATTTGCGAATGCCCACTTATTAAATACTTTTGTTCTATTGTTACATGGGTTTCCTCACAAAAAGAGAGTAAAGCATTGGCTAAAGTACTGTTTCGGTTCTGGTAAAAACAGCCGTCGGAATAAATGATAATATGGTGAACTTCTGGATGGCGGTTGTGAAAATTGTGTAAATGTTTAGTAATGCACGTTGCAAAAACTGAAGAGTAGAGTTTGCCATCAGTCTCATCCCACACATAGTTATCAGAATCATGGGTGATAGGATTGTAAATTGTAAAATTATGAACTTGTAATTTCATTTTATAATATGCAGCATTTGCGTTTAATTGAGGCATCAATTTGACAGCTTGTGCATCCATACAAAATATTCCACATAAGCCGGACTCTGCGTTTAAAATGTCGTTGCACTTTTCTTCTCGCATTTTATCTATTTCTTCTCTGTGTTTTTTATAGTCTTTCTCAGATATATTTCCTACTTTATATGATATGCAAGTATTACATTCATCATTTTTTGGCTTGAAAATTGAATAATTTGATTCTTTCATTATATTTGCGAAAACTGGATACGACAAATGTTTTAAAAGGTTTTCTTTGTTTGCGGTGCACTCATCCTTGTAGAGCTTATAGATTTCATTATATGATGAAAAATTGGATTGTAAATACAATTTTTTTGTTTTCTTTCTGCAATAGTGAGATTCCATTTTTGGAAGACCGTCCAGCCAGTTTTGGAGAAATGCACGTCTTTCCAGATTGCGTTGACCACTTTTCGAACACCTCTTAGATTCAATGCGAATATTTCCACTTTCTTCTGTACTTGGAACTGTGCCATGTTCTCCCGCACAATTTAACCACTTCCTAACCATTTTTTCATTCAATCCTAAGGTTGAAAGAAACATTTGGCGGCAAACTTGCAATCTACTTGAATTTTTCATTAAGAAATATGCCTTCGATTGAGTTCGATTTGAAGATTCAACGAAACATTGCTTTTTCTCCGTCATTGAAACAAGACCTACAATATATTGCTTTTTTTGCTCCCACGACATCTTCCAAAACAAATGAAATATTTCTTTTCGCGTATTTTCACAGAATTGCGAGCAGTGTCTCAATGAACTTTTTAAACAATAATTTGATGAACAAGTTAAACCTTGATGTCTTGCTTGCTTTAGGGAAATTGAATTACTTGTTATGCCCAAATATTCTTCACCTTTCATTCGCTTCACTTTATTGCTTTTGTACTTCCATTCCGATTGATTTGGATTAATTCTCCTAGTACGGATACCATCATTACCGACATTCATATTTTCAGTTTTTATACTTTTTACACATAAATTTCACAACACACGCTTACACCTATCTCTCTATCAGTTATACGCAATGTAAAACAACAACAATACTAGAAAAGCAATGTCTACTTTGTAAGTTTCGGCAAAAAGGTATGAGTTATGGTTTTTTTCTTTAAAAAGAGTTGTGTGTGTGTGAGTTAGGGCTTTTCGTATTTTGCTTATAACTTCTTTATTTTCCATAAATTTTGTTTGAAATGTTATTAGAATTAAAAAGCACAATGATAGCAAACACATGAATGAAGAAAAAACTTCTCTGTCTAGAAAAAGTAATGTAAAAAACAACAATTCTAGAAATGCAATGCCAACTTTGTACGTTTCTGCAGAAATGTATGAGTTAGGGCTTTTTTCTTTCGAAAAATTGTGTGTATGAGTTAGGGCTTTTTGTGTTCTGCTTATAACTTCTTTATTTTTTATCAAATTTGTTTGAAATTTTAATACAATATGTGTTAGCACCCATTCTACAAGAATCAATCAAAAAACGAATTTCAAAAAATAATGAGTTGGGGCCTTTTTATATTAAGGTAACGAAATGCTGGTGTGATGCTCGGCCAGAGAAGAAAAACACGCTACACACATATATTTATATATAATCGTACGTACATATATATATCGGATCATATCGGGTCATAAGGAAGAAAAAGGCAACACAAAAAAAATAAAGCAAATCTGAGAGTGTTTTTAAAAGTGTCTTTATTGCTTTTAATGGTTTCTTGCTGTTGCGAAACCATAAAAATAAATTCATTTTCAATTCAAACCGTATTTGCACATACGTGTCGAGAGTACACAGGCATATAATGGGTGATCCAAGTAGAGATACTTTTTTCAATAGCCTTTCTTTGACAGATCACGTGTGAGTCGTGTCATGCTGTCATATTATTTTTGTTTAGTATTGATTGGCATTTCATCATGGAAAGACTTACGCCTGAACAACGTTTACAAATCGTACAACTTTATTACGAAAATTCGCGTTCGGTGAGGAATGTGTTTCGTGCACTTTGTTCAATTTATGGTCAACATAATCGGGCAACTGAGCGTACTATACGCAACACCATCACCCATCTTGAGACCCAGCATTCATTATTGGATAATATTCGACCGAATAGACCACGTCCAACATGCGGTGAAGAAAATATAGCGGCCATAGCTGAGAGTGTACACCAAGACCGTGGAGAGTCGATTCGGCGCCGTTCGCAGCAACTCGGAATGATGTAGGGAACGTCTTGGCGAATTTTACGTCGAGATCTTAAATTGAAAGCGTACAAAATACAACTTGTGCAAGAACTGAAGCCGCCCGACGTTCCCAAGCGACATCACTTCGCTCTATGGACTCTTGAAAAGTTCCAAGAAGATCCGACGTTTTCAAGCCAAATTTTGTTCAGGGATGAGGCCCATTTCTGGCTCAAGGGTAAGTAAACAAGCAAAATTGCCGCATTTGGGACGAAGAGCAACCAGGAGAGGTTCAAGAGCTGCCACTTCATCCAGAAAAAACAACGGTTTGGTGTGGTTTGTGGCTGGTGGAATCATCCGTCCATATTTCTTCAAAAATTATGCCGGCGAGAACGTAACCGTCAATGGCGACCGCGATCGTGCCATGATAACCGACTATTTGATGCCTAAAATTTAAGCTCGTGATCTCGGCGACATTTGGTTTCAACAAGACGGCCCCACTTCCCACACGTCGTATCAATCAATGGATTTATTGAGAGAACACTTCGGTGAGCAGATAATTTCACGTTTTGGGCCGGTCGATTGGCCACCAAGATCGTGTGATATCACACCGTTAGACTTTTTTCTGTGGGGATATGTAAAATCTTAAGTTTATGCAGACAAACCCGCTTCGATTCATTCCTCGGAGCAAAACATTACGCGTGTCATTCGCCAGTTACCACTCGAAATGCTCGAACGAGTCATCGAAAATTGGACTCAACGGATGAACCATCTGAGACGTAGCCGCGGCCAACATTTGATAGACATAATCTTCAAAAAGAAATACCACAGAATGTTCTTTCAAAAGATAAAAAAAATATTCCCCATTCAATTTGAATTTTCTGTGCTTTTTTCTTTAAAAAACGCGTTAAATACACACATTCGTACTAAGATAAAGTCATACATGTATTATTAAAGGAGGCAAAATAGAAAGGGACCTAAGGGTAAAAACCAGTTTTGTTCAGGAGAGCCATTTTAAAGATTTAAATACGTGTATCTTTGGTGTACCATCACTTTTATAAAACGCAAATATCTCTGGGAGGGAACACTTTTGGGGCATGGGGTCGGTCTCATTCGATGCTCAGATGTTGTCCACATCAAAAAAAAGTGAAAATTGATTTTTTTACCCTTAGGTCCCTTTCTCTATGCGCTGTCACATATATATAAGTATATGAATATTAGAGTGCGCTGTTGTCGTTCAAGACCCGTCGGTTAGTAGGGTCATTTTTTGGGGGCTATTCATAAATATGGAATAATACTCGTATGGTTCAGTTTCATCAGGGTTGGGTATTGATTTCGCCCTATGCGAAATTTTTTTGGATCGTTCTAAAGCTGTCGGTTTTTAAATCAGGTATGGTAGGGGGCTATTCGTATGGTAGGGGGCTATTCCAAACTAATATGGTATAGTTTCAACAGAGTTAATTACACTGCGCAACACTTTTTTGGGGGATAAAATCTAAAATTTTGTTGGATATGAAAACATGAACTGATATGCTTCAGTTTCACTAGACATGTATGTTGGTCGTTTATAACGCTACATGCACTAGTTTGTTCACCTTTTTGCTCAGTAACCTGTTGTACACACAGAGAACAGATTCGTTGCCACAACCAACTTTATTACTAAGCGACTGATTGAGGTTGCATGCACCTCGAGTATGCCGTCAGTACAACCGAATGTTTGTTGGTGATCTGTAACGTTCAGTAATTTCTAAAGAAAAAAATTAATTTTCAGTAGAGGAAAAACAATGTTTTTGTCTTTACTTGAAGTACTCCTAAGCATTGGGAGGGTCATGTAGACGATAATAGAAGATTTTTACTGAAAAGAATTGATTAAAGGGCTTTCTTAAAGCTTTAGTACTCGTAATATTAGTTTTTCGTATTTGGTTATAGATAAAGTGGATACAGCCAAAATATCATTACCAATATTCGATTACAACAACAAACAGTTGGCGTAACTTCTTTTGGCTGTCACAACCACCTGTTATGGCAACTCAATACATTTTAGGCGTTTCATTGGTTTGACAGATCTATTAGTTGCCTCAACAATACTCGTACGATGAACATATTTTTCATCATATGGTATGTTGAACCGAATATCCATTAAGAATATAAACATTTGGTGATTGCAACCGAAATGCTTTTTTTACAACGGCATTTTAGTAGTTCCAGCCGATTTCCAACTAATTTTGTTCTCTGTGTGTAGGACTTAAGAAGTAATTATGCACATCTGCTAGATCGGTCAGGTCTGCGAAGAATCACCAGCCTTGGTTTGCCAGCAATTCTCTGGTCTAAGGATTTTTACCAAACCCTGATTTAACATTTTTCCTCTGATATTTACAGCGTCAGATGGTTTATATTTTCTACTACGATTTTCCGTCCTTGGCGGTTTTCCTCTGTATCGTCCTCGGTGACATATAGTCTAACACTTCGTCATGCCATTTCGTTAAATCAAATGATCTTATAGTCGCGTTCGATTTCGCCCAGAGCCTTATGTGCGGCCAACATGCATGTCTAGGAAAATTGAACCATATCGGTATATATTTTAACATGGTCCCTTTCGATTTGTACCGCTGCTGCTCGAGAAGCCACAAATTAAAATCAAAACGGGTCCTGCGTTTTACGGGGGTTCGGAGGATCAAAACGGGTCCTACGTTTTACAGGGCATCGGGTTTTTACGTACAAAGCGTAAAGCAAAAACGCACTCTACATAAAAGTCTAAAAAACTTTCGCGAGTAAAGCATAGATCTAAAGTAAATTCCCAGCTCGTGTAAAACGATTTTAAAATTGAGGTCCTGTTAAATTTTACATTTTACTCAAATTCGGAAATTATTTGGAAATAACTCTCCCATTTATAAACTGCTTGTCCGATTTGGTTAAAAATTTGTACAGACCTAGCTGAGGAGTTACTAAATTTATGTTCGGTAGGTGGACTCCTACTATATTAAGGAGGCCGAGGTGCTAGGAGTCGAACCTAGCTGCTTCGGGTCCACAAAAAGTTAAACATCAGCCATATTTGTTATCCAATACGCCTAAGTTTTTGCAAGACCATTATGCCAGAAGAGATCTTTTAAAGAACGATGTTTTCAACCCTTGCTTATTGTTTTGCTTTTAACTCAAAAAAGCGTTCTTGGATATTCACGAAATAAATGTATTTTTTAAAATAAAATTTTTCACAATTTTGAGACAGACTTAAAAAAGATTTCTCTAACGAGTAAAAAATTATTGAGGCTGAAAGTTAAAAAATTGAAAAAAGGAACGCCGCTTTCTGACCCAGAAATTCCATATCATATCCAAGGAACTGAACGTTGTGTACAGCTGTTGGCAAATGTTTGCAGATGCGCTTTCGCTAAGAGTAGAGACGATATCATCGTATCAAAAACACTAGGCATGGAATCCAAAAAGGACTTAAACATTTTATCCTTCTCGATAAAGGCCATCGCTTTGTATTTTTGTTTCATTAAATAAAATAAAATGAGTACTTTAAAACAACTGAATCGTATGCATGTTGTTTATTAATAAAGTTAAGACAGACATTGGGCAAAAAAGACTTCGCTTACCCTCCACCCTAACATTTGTCTTTTCGTTTGAAACACCTCCAAATAAAGACCGGCAACCATATACTAAATAGGTGAAATCGGTTAAGATATAAATATTTTCCTCATTCAAAAACTGAAACAACCGCTGTTTTAAGTATTTTTCGAATATTTTCGTTCGCATACGTCTTATATCACCTTTGTAGACACCGATCGCCTTGAAAATGTACAGATATGTACAACACCTCATCAGAATATATTTACAGTATCTCATAGGTAATGATTTGGAAGTTACAAAAAACTTGTTAAGTTTCTTCGAGAAATATTCTTGGAATTTTCGGTAGATTTCGTTTTTGCTTTACACTTTCTTCACTTTTTACCACCCATACAATTGGACCCCCTACATGGCTATTGCTTATTGGGTAATGGCGATGGTTGGTGCACCCAATATGTTTGTTACGTTTTCTTTACACAGGGTGATCCATCTAGAGGTATTTTTTCAGCACAAAAAAAATATAGTGTGTAATCTTTATTGGTAATTTGAAGGACATTTAATTTATATTTTGAATAAAATTTCCTTCAAATGTTGGCCGCAACTACGCCTCAGAGTTTCCATTCTGAGGGTAAAATGTTGGATGACTCGTTCGAGCATTTCGACCGGTGTGGCTTCAATGACACGCGTAATGTTGGCTTCCAAAACCTGAATCGCAGCTAGTTTGTCAGCATAGACTTTAGTTTTTTAAAATCGGTTAACAAATAAAGAAGTAAGGGGTCCTTCTATTGAAAAAAACCGAAAATTACTGTTTATGTTAATATATCCTAAAATATAGCGAATTTGGCAAATCGAACCATTAATTAAGTCTAAGTACACCTAAGAGGGCGACCGCAAAATTAATTGGCCTGGCACATTTCCTGTTTTACTAGCAACTTTTTTTGTTTTTTAAAAGCAATCTTTTATAAGCCATCTGTCAAAATTTCCGAAATATTTTGTGATTATTTTCTTTGTTACAGGTGATTGAAGTAAACAAGTTTTATAACTTTTGAAAAATGGAAAATATAGAGTTTCGTGCGGTAATTAAACACTTTTATATGAAAGGTTATAAGCCACAATTAATCAAAGATGAATTGAATTCTGTCCATGGTGATAATGCACCATCATACTCCACCGTGAAATCCTGGGTTCAACAATTTAAAATGGGTCGTTCAAGTACGGAAGATAAACAACGCTCTGGAAGACCGAAAACTGCTATTGAAAACATTAGAACAATATTTAATGAAGTGACTAAAGATAGACGAATAAAGCTCAGAGAAGTTGCTGATATTGTTAAAATACACGAAAAACAAGTTTGGAGTATTTTACATGTTGAACTCCACATGAAAAAGCTATCCGCGAAAAAGGTGCCGCGTTTGTTGACTTTGCCCAAAAAAATCGTCCGTTGGACCAATTCCAAGGAGCTTTTAGCGATTTATCAGCGTAATCCAATTAAGTTTTTGCGCCGATTCATAACTGTTGATGAAACATGGATCCATCACTACATCCCAGAATGCAAAGAACGGTCAAAACAATGTATAGAAACTGGTAAAAGTGGTCCCAAGAAGGCGAAAACTGTTAAGTCAGCAGGAAAAGTAATGGCCACAGTATTTTGGGATGCAAGGGGTATAATATTTATTGATTATCTTGAGAAAGGAAAAACTATAAATAGTGAATATTATTGTGCATTATTGGATCGGTTAAGTGAAGAAATCAAGATAAAACGACCGCATTTAGAAAAAAAATTTCGTTTTCATCAAGATAATGATCCCTTCACACACTGCATTTTTAACTCAACAAAAACTGGCCGAATTACGATTTGAAATTGCTCCGCATACACCATATAGTCCAGATTTGGCTCCTTCTGATTATTTCTTGTTTCCAAATTTAAAAAAATTTCTCGGTGGCAAAAAATTTTCGTCCAATAGCGAAATTATTGCTGAAACTGAGGCATATTTTGAAGGTCTTGAAAAATGTTATTTTTCGGATGGAATTAAAAAACTTGAAAAACGTTTGATGAAGTTTATTGAGTTGGAGCGAGATTATGTTGAAAAATAAATAATAATAATTCCAAAAAAACGGTTCTTTTTATGTTAGGCCAGTTACTTTTGCGGTAGGCAGCTCAAAGTAAAGGCAGGCAGCTCAAAGTAAAGTTTTTAAACGAAAATTGGAAATTTCAGTAGAGTTTTTCTACATCTTTAACAACTCTTGTCCGAAATAAAATTGATGCATATCGTTGAAAAGGTCAATCCTCTAAACACCGCCCTTAAAAATCGGTTAACAAATAAAGCAGTTTGTGGTCGTTTTATTAAAAAAAACCCAAAAATTACTGTGAATATCTCCTAAACTATAACAAATTTTGCAAATCGGAGGCCAGATTCGTGACCAGCAGTCCCCAATCAAAGTGGACTATCAAACCTTCTGCTGCAAGTTTAGTGTTGACTAGTGTTATTGGTCACTTTAGGTCACTCTATTATTATGTGGTATTTCCCGATATGCAATGAAATTAAACCATCAATCTAGTCTAAGGAAACCTATGCAGTATGTCGATTTATATATTTATATATTGCCAAAGTATCGGATAAGACATTACGGACGCTTTGTATGTTTTAAAAAAATGAGTCGCAAAACTTTCTAAATGGCTTTAACCGTGTCCGTTCATCATGTTCGCTGGGTGGCTTGAATGACTTTCGAGATATGATGCTAAACGTTCTCTACGGATATGTTTTTCATCATTTAATAAAACATTTACCACGTAGGACACGTGGATAAGAACAATTGGCGATACCTTCTACTACAATCTACAATGTTACCGTGTAATGGATAAAGCGGTGGTATGGTCTTCAAAAGTCTCTAATTTTTTCTTTTATTTCTTTCCCCTTTTCCATCCCTCGATGTAAAGTTTTTAATAACTGCTTCATTTATTTAAATGTTGTTACAAATGTTGTAGAGTTTTTAGAACACTGTCACATTTGATACAAATGCGTTTTTCAACATCGCACTTCATTCAATTTCGCGCTTTCAAACATTTCTGTTGCTGACGTTGTTGTCAAAACAACTTTTTATTATCTGTCAGTCTCAGAAAACAGAAGCTTTCGAAACAGTCGTTTTGCGATTGTTTTTGTTTTTATTGAGTTTTTATATTTTATGGATTTTCACAAAATATTAGAATCGATTGATGCGAAATTGTTTTGTATTTTCAAACTTGTACTTTTTTATGATTTATTATTGCTGTTGCTGTTACGGCCTTCGCTGGTTTGTCATGTTGTTATTGCCAGCAATTTTAATTGAGCACTCGAAAGAACAATTATTTGTTATTTTATGACAGAGGAAAAAATCACAAAATATGTTTTCATTTCTTTTTCTGTTTTGTATTTGATTTTATTATAACACACAAATGTTGCAATTTTGTAATATTCGCAATATTTCGATTTGCTCCATTTGTTGGGATAATGATTGAAATGACAGTTATTGCTATGCCTTTGCAAGCGTCGAATTGCCTACGGCAGCGGTGTGATTTTATGGAAAAATTGCCAGAGGCGGCGCTGTTTTGAGAAGGTTTTTTTTCTATTTTACACTAAAGTTTGGTACGGGGCTATGGTAATGTTTGTAACACCTACCAGGAAAGTAGATGGATCCCCTATCCAAATAAAGGGTGGTTAAATTTTAAGAACCGATGTTGAATGTGAACCACACCTAAACGTGAAGTTTTTTTTCTGAATTTCATTTGACATTTCTCAGTTTCAGACTAACTCAATTTGAACCATGGAAAAACACACAAGCGAGTAACGCGTTTAAGTTATTCAGGCAATGAGCGTTCAAATCAAAATGCACTTCTTGATTTTTTCGGCCAATTTAATCGTCCAAATGTGCGTACAATCGGAAAAATCATGCAAAAAATTGAGCAAACCGTGTCTGTAGGAGATGTGAAAACACCATTGCATGCCTGTACAGCTCGTACTGCGGAAAATATTGCTGCTGTTCGCGGTAGTGTGGCTGAAGAGCCGTCCTCCTCAACTCGTCGTTGATGAACATTATGCATAAAGACTTGCATTTACACGCTAACAAGGTGCGATTGACTCAAGAACTAAAGCCTCTTGACTATTCCAAAAGTCTTCAATGGTCTGAATGGTGGCAAGAAATGGCACCGGCCCTTAAAATTTAACCACCTATTATAACCGATCGATTTAGAATCGCTTTCTGATTGCATGAGGTAATTGCAGTCCGTCTATCTATTCGCTTGATCTATTGCAGCTGTAGAACCCCTATAAAGGGTGGTCCAACCATCATAAACGATGTTAATTGTGAGTCACACCTTAACGTCAACTTTTAAGCCTAACTTAAAATGACTTTTCGTTGTTTCATTGTTAGACAAATTCAACCACACAATTAAGCAGCGCTTTAAAATTGTTAAAACCTTTTACGAAAATGGGCCTTCAAATCAAAATGCATTTCTTGCACTTTTTTGATCGACCAAATGTGTACACAAGAATTGTGCACAAATTTTAGCAATCCAGGTTTGCGGGGAATTTTAAAATACCTGTAAATGCTAGCCCAATTCGTTCTGCGAAAATCAATGAAGTTGTTTCGTGAATGTGTGGCGGAAGAGCCGTCAAGCTCTACTCGTCGACGTGCCGAACAATTAAAAATCTCACTAACATCACTGATGCAAATTTTGAATAAAGATTTGGATTTACACGCTTACAAGGATCAATTGACTCAAAAGCTGAAGCCAACTAACCATTTCAAGCGTCATACACCGAATAGTTGGTTAAACAGACAGAAGTGAATGGTAACTTTACAATGAAAATCAATTTCAGCGACGAAGCACACTCTCACCTCGGTGTATTCGAGAACAAGCGAGAATACAAGAATCTACGAGTGAATGTGGCAAAGCTGATGCATCTACAAAGAGTGACTGTTTGGTGCGGTTTATGGGCGCGGCGCACAGTGCTTCAGGTTCGATTTCCATCGGCTTAAATTCTACTACTTATGATCTAGTAAATATTTTTGAGTTCTGTAAAAAGAAGAATTGTAGCTAAGACGCAAGGACTATTTTGAGCTTTTAATATTTGCAATCGGGCTATTAGGTATATTCTTAAAATTAGCCTTAAGTTGACTACTTTTCCTTTTTTTTACCGATTTTAAAGATAAGTCTCTTTTTTACGTTTGTATTTTTTTTTACATATTTTTTTAAGTCATTATTCATAAAATGCGAATTTTTTTTTTCAGATTTTAAAAATTGAATAGTTGAGATTTAAATTTTCAAGTGTATCTCCTACATTTTAAGAGCTATAGCACAATCATCAAGTGTGGTATCTTATAATAGTATCTAATTTAAAAAATATCGATTTTAAAAAAAATATGATTGTGGACCAACATAACTTTTTTTCTTTAAAAGCTTTTAGAAAATGCAGTACCATTTTGGAAAGTTGAAAAGGTTTTCCATTTTTGCTGGGGTACTTTTGCCCGCCTGAAATTGCCCCCTTTGGGGGTAGCGTACAATTAGTGAAAAGGTATTTTTTTTTTAGTAAAAAAAGCGAATTACTCACATTTTTATACAGGGTGATTCATTCACGATGTGCACAAATTTCAAATTTCGTTGGCTCATTTCATGAAAATATGTCCATCTACGACCATACCCGAAAATGCAAGGGGGCGAAATGGCAGCGGTTAAAAATTTTCGGATTGGTGGTCGAAGGGTACTAGGGTAAACTTGCTATGTACTGAACCAGTGGTCGAATTTTTTTGTTTTTTTTTCTCTTAAAAGATAGCCGTATCTTTTACATTTCCAAAATTACCTTAACGAAGCCCAGAGGTCCTACCGTTCCAAAGTATTTGACTAAAATACAAACATTTTTTTTTTGTTTTTTTTTGGAAACGAAATAACAGCTCACATTTATTTGTTTTTGTACTTAGTAGGGACATAAATACTGTAACAACATTGAACACACCCATTTCAATAGTAGAACTGAACATACCCCGTTAATGTCATATGAGTTTTGAAAGCTAACCTCAATAGCGTTAGTCTGTAACGGGATTTTAAAATTGTTTCAACTTTCATCATGGAGTGGTCAGATAATGAGAACCGTATCGCTGTAATAGCGCTTTTCAAGTGTGAAATAAAAAAAAACGATATTTTCAAAACGCTCCGGCCACTAGGGATCAGCCGCATGTTAGTCTAACGATGAGTAAAACTGTTTGAGGAGAAGGCCGCCCACGCTCTGTTCCAACACCGCATGTCATCAAAACCGTTAAGGCACGAATTAACAGAAATCCGGATTCACAAAACCAGCCATGGACTTTCCAGCAAGATTCTGCGCCGGCCCATAAGGCTAAAACGTCCCAGGCCTGGCTTCGAAACAATTTGCCAGCGTTCATTTCCTCTGAAGAATGGCGCTCATTCAGTCCAGATTTGAACCCATTGGCTTACAAATTGTGGACGGTTATAGAGAACAAGGTTTGTCACAAAAGATACCCCAACATTGGATCTCTTAAGACTGCTTTGGTTCGAGCTGTGGCCAAATTTCCAATGGACAAGGTTCGTGCTGCTATTGACGAATGGCCAGTGCGACTTAATGCGTGTGTAAAGGCAAAAGGCGGACATTTCGCATTAGTGGATTCTTTTTTGGATACAATATACATCAATAAATATATTAAAAAATATTTGGTCCAAAAACATTCAGCACTTTTTATTTTACAGCATAAAACGTGTTTAACAGTATTTATGTCCCTACTAAGTAGAAGTAAATACAAGAAAGTAAACACTTAGTTTTACCATAAACATCTTGTAAGTCAAATAACAGAACATATATTTCCAAATCGTTAAATATAAAGGTAAATAAATATCTGTTTTATATAGGTCAGATAACCGAATACATAAAATTTTACCATTAATGAACAAGTGCTAGATGTAATGAGAATCGAATCGAAAGAGTTCTTATAGCCAACAATCTATAACGACAACCAATACATGTACAAATTAAGTTCCAATAATCGTCCTCATTAGTTAGGGTTACCGATACTTCGTCTCTTCAATCGATACTGTCAGTTTCCACTACTGAAAATGACCCTGTACCCAATCAACATTCGGTTGTAGCTATACAATTCATAGATAGTAAAAATTGGCAAAAACTCGATTGTGTCAACAAATCTGTTCGTTGAGTGTGGGTAGGCCGACATGAAGGTTTTAGCTATTTTTAAGAAACCGACTGTCAGGCTTAAACATAAAATCCCAAACGTCCGATTTCGATTTTGGACAGTCTAATCGAAACACCTGTAAGTCCCACAACATCCCATTAAGGAACAAGGAGAAACTAATATCAAATCTATAAGCTCTTATACGCTCTGTCTGGGACCTCTAACAATAATAGAAAAACAGACGCCTGGCAAGAAGCTTTAAAATGGATAAATTTTGGATAAACATTTAAATACATTTTCAATTTTATAACTATCATTCCATTGTTTTAGCTAGTATGAATTCAAATGGGCGCTGCACGGACCAAATTTTCATCAGGGTGTTTATTTTTCATACCAACATCATAAGGTATCTTACACTGCTCTAACTGAACTAAAAGTACGGCGACGAGGGCCAACAAGCTACAGAAACACTGAATGCTGCCCGCATTGCAACTCCAAAAAAAAAGATGGGACACAAATTCTGCCCTCGGGGAATCCACAGAACGACGACGTGTGTAAAATACTCTGCGCTCGGCGTCTCCACCGTAGGACGACGTGTGCAAAAGAACTAAAGATACAGAAGTACTTACAGAAGTTCCACGACATCCCATTAAGAAACAAGGTAGAACTTCTCTCATAGTAGTGAGCTGTGCACGATTTAATTCGTATACTTGCTGAACGGGACCTAAAGGCCCGAACGGCTCATGCATTTTTTATAGAGAAGTTTTTACAAGGCTTAGAGATAAATCTCTTACTCGTTAAGTTAGCGGCATTTACGAGGTCCGTCGCTGAAAAATTGTTAGTTGTTCTTAACCAGGATTAAACCTCGGTTTACCGGCATGATAGTCGTGCACACATCCATCGTATCACGGTCTAGCCGCATATTACACTAAAATTATGCTTGATAAAATGTGTCACAGTTTATTATGATCCATCAGTGCATAGATGAAAATAAAATATATCAGTAAACGTTTTGAGTCTAAGGGCCTCTTAAATCTGTTTTCAGTTGACATTTCCGCACTTCTAATGTGTGTATAGGTAGAGTATAGAACAGTCGACCTTGCAAGACTTTGGTAAAAAACTAGTTATTATAATTAGAATTTCAATAAACCCTACTGTTAGTGAACCAGTTACAAGTAATACTGTCACAACCTTGCTTTTAGCCCTAAAATTAATTAAAAACAATCAATCATCCCACTCAAATTCCCATGACTCCGATTATAAACATTTCAATTAGTCTACGGCGCTTTTCACAGCCTCAAAATTGGACACGTGCAAAAGAGACTCATTTAAATGATAATCACAAATTTATGCGCACATTATCTATTTCCTATAAACTACACCTTTCCAATGTTTACGGAGAATTGGTAAACATCTACGCATCCGCATACTTTAAATTCGCATTCCCATTCCCACCAGAAAGGGAGAACCGAAAGGACGAAAAACAAAAAAGCGACCCAACACAAGTGACAATTTGTAAGATGTTCTTTATGGATGTGTGAACAAATCTATACTCAAGTGTGATATTTATCTCAATAATCAACCATTAAATTGTTTAGTCAACGTACCATCGAAGGATAACAAAGTTCGGGTCGGCAGCCTTGGAACGGGTGGGCGGACTGGGTGCGACAAGTGCGTATGTACGGTCGTACCTTGAATTGTTATGTGAGAGTAAAATTCTTTGGAACACATGTTCAATTGTTGGCATACAATAACGAGTGTAGGGTGGCAAGTATTTGCAGGAAATGGAAATACATTCATTATTCCTTTTTAACTAAAATTACGTGTTCTCTAGGGTGTTTAAAAACAAAGTTAAAGAAAATTTAAGAAGGTTTCAAACAGGTTGAAAGGGGTTTAAAATCATAATGCAAAAACTTTACGCAAATTATTCAGCACACTCATTGCATTGTAAAAAAGTCTATATGGGGAATATTTCGGTTAGTATAGCGGGAATAGTTTTATTTGTTGAAATTTAAATTATTTTACATTAAGGACAAAACAAAGAAGTGTTTCACAATTTTAACAACCCACTCAGCTTATGTAGTTGTTTAACCTGGACATTTAATTCTATATTTTGTAATTAGTAGCGCATAGTTGCTATCGTCAAGGTCTTCAGCCACTAACAATTTAAAATAATGTTTTTCTAAAGTTCTCAGCGCACTCGACGTACCAGACAGCTGATTTCCATTTGCAAGTATACAGTATGCGAGCCTTCATGTCAGTATGTGAGTCTTTCGTCTGGTGTTTGACCTACTCAATCTAGTGCGTACCTTTGCTGCTTATCAATAGTAATCCGAATCAATTTTTGAGGTTTGGAACGTTTGCACGTCCATCTAGATGAAGACAACTAGATAAATGCCGCTCTTATGCGTTTATTTAGGTTTGCTAGTACCCTACGTCGACGCTTACGTGTTTAATTATGACTATTACGGTGTATCTTGACGCTAAAAATAATAATTTATACGTTTATTTAGTCGTGCCTTGCCGCTATACGCCGAAGCTTACGCTTTCATTTAAGTTTGACCTATATTAACGTGTATAAAGGCGTTAACATTCATTTAGATTACCTTCCCCCCATACGCAGATGCATACTCGGTTATTTAATTGTACCATGGTGTGGCTAGATACAGCATGTTGCCGCTGTACCTTGCGCTAATGATTTTACTTGGGTTGTCTAGTACCATACGCCTACGTTTGTGTTTGTTTAAGTGTTCCTAGTTACTGCACATTGTATCTTGCCCTATACGCCGCGTTTACAGGTTGGCTAAAAACATACGCCAAAGCTTTGCGTTTACGTCATTGCTTACGATTTTATTTATGATTATTGAGTTGTTTGTTTGCGTGACCCTTGTCGCTGTACGTCGTGCTTAAGCATTTCTTTTGGTTGGCTATTAGCAAACGCCGACCGCTACGCTTTTATTTATGTGTACTTTGCCTGATATACGCTGACGCTAACGTGTGGGTGTAACACTATACGCCGCGCTCGCCCAATGATTTAGGTGCACCTTTTCGCTTTCCGTATATAGGTTGGCTTCTAATATACGCCGCCGAGCTTGCGTGTATAAAGGTGTAACCTGACGCTATGAAGCGCGCTCACCCTTTCACCATGTTGTTATACGTTGCGCTTAAGAGTTTATTTAGCTGCCCAGTGCCTCTAAAAGCCGCCCTTGGGCGTTTATTTATGTTGCCTAGTATTATATACCGACGTTTATGTTTTTTTAGTTCTAAGATTATGCTATAAGAATTCAACTGGCCGCTTTTTAGGTTAGCTAGAACCATACGCCGTACGCCGACACTTACGTGTTTATTTAGGTGTGGCTAGTTAACATGTGAAAAGCCTTAAACCGGTCGTTTACATCTCCAGTCTCCTCAAACAGTTTTTGTGTCACAGTTTTTTTGTGTCAAACTCTATCGAAAGCTTGTTTTACACCTAAAAATATCGCAGAGCAGTATTCCTTTTTTTCTAAAGTAGCTCTAATGTCATTTTTAAAAAAATTAAACTTTCTTTAATATTCATATTCGCCGATTTTTTTAATGTTAAATTTGGGCATCAGTACCGATCAAAGCCAGTGCTTTGCCCATAACACCAACACTCTTGTCGGTACTAAAATCTAAACTTTTGTGTAGCTTTGGTAGAGTTTAAAACAAAATAAACGACGGCAAACATTTAAAAATTAATATTTTTTATAAAAAAAAACATAGATCATAGTGTTCTCAGGATTTTTAGGAAAGGCAAATTAAATTAATAGAAATATAAGACCCTGAGTTATGGTTCACAAGTCGATATGGCCTCGAAATAAGGCCATGGGACTTTTTTGTCATCAGGTACTATAGGCTTGGTTATTTCGATAACATTAAATTTGTCGCCCCTGATGGTCTTGGTACAAACCGCTGTTCCGTCACTGTTCTACTTCGAAATATTCCCCTTAGAAGCATACTTTTAGGCGGGATTGGTTATTTTACTATGCTTTGTTCAGTCTGGTTAAATAACGAAGACGGTTAAATGTTCTAAACTAATTATTTTATTTGCTAATACAAAATTGCTAGTTTTCATATGAAATCATTTCATAACTTACTTATTCTAGCAAGTTTTCCATTTTCATCTCTTCCAGTATGACCTGTGGCCTCCATATAATTTTCCGGTGAACGATATTTACAAATGAAGGGTGCAATAACGGCTGCCACTTCCCGGGGATTATTCAGGTGTATATGGTGAGTACCCTCCAGTTCGTAAAATTCAAAATTTGGATTATTTTCCCGAATTAGTTTTATCAGCTCCAAGGAATCGCGATTAACATAATCCGACGCAGAGGCCTTAATAACCATATAATTAAGGTTTTTAATGCTCTTCATCATATGCCATCGATATTCATACTGGAACGCATAGCGTATGTAGAACTTCACTTTTGGGTCCCGAGAAAAATATAATTTTTCAGGATTCTGTACAGATCGGCTGCAACTGCGTTCAATTAAATGCTTACAATTCTCTTTATTGACGGATTTACCAGAGCCACGGTATAGAATTTCTTCTAGCTGGCTAAAATAATATGACGGTGGTTCTCTAGCATCATCATCATAGCGTTCATTTTCAATTATCAGCTTTTCGGTAAAGGTGGCAAATCGTTCAAGTTGAAATGCAAGTGAATGATAAGGCAACGTGATTAAATCGATTTGTATCAGCAAATCGATTGTTTCAGGAAACCATGCAGCGTACAGAGAACAAACCAAGGCTTCCATTGAATGTCCCATTAGTGAGACTTTATCCCATTTGTACTCCTTTATGACACGCTGTATTGTATGGACAAAGTCGACGAC
Organism: Hydrotaea diabolus; assembly: GCA_963513945.1. Classification (NCBI taxonomy): domain Eukaryota; kingdom Metazoa; phylum Arthropoda; class Insecta; order Diptera; family Muscidae; genus Hydrotaea; species Hydrotaea diabolus. The sequence goes on along the minus strand of OY740719.1, from coordinate 108,523,103 downwards.
ATGATAGTTCATTCCTTTGGGATATCGTGAAGAAAGCACGTGGCCGGGAAAATCCACACAAAGTATGCCTATGTGCCGCGGCAGCAAGGGTAGTAGGGTGTTCCACGTGTCCTGCACACCGTGTAGTGCCAAAATGGGGCGAACTTTGCGATTACCATACCAACGACCAGCTATAATTTGCAGATCTTCGAAGTAAAAAAAAACAAATAAAAAACGTTTACATTTCATTTGAATCAAAAAGTATAGAAAGCCTATGTCTACTGCTGAAACCCAATAAGTTTTGTATAGGAAAACTACTACGAGGGTTGCTATATATATTTCTGGCCTAAGTGTTGCCTGGCGCGATCTGCCATTTCCATTGGAAAGTTTGACATTTTTAGCATAAACGTACTCAGAACGTCTTGACGTACGACCATTATTTGTGTTGTTTAAAGTACAGACCTGAAAAAATCAATGGAATTAACTCGTGAACATTTTCGTGCGATCATTTTTCACAACTTTCGACGTAGATTATCACGACAAGAGTGCATCGATTAACTTAAATCTTTGTATGGCGATGAAGCACCATCCTATAGCACTGTAAAAAGCTGGTTTAATTAATTCAATCGTGGCCGACGCTCGCTCAAAGACGAAGGTCGTCCAAAAACGGCCTGTGTGCCAGAGAACATTGATGCCGCGCGTGAACTGAAAATGCAAGATCGTCATGTGACATACCGTGAGATAGAGGCATCTTTTGGCATTTCTTCCACCAGCATACATTTGATATTGCATGAATACCTGGCGGCCGTAAAAAAGGTTTGTTCTCGTTGGATCCCGCACAATTTGACAATTGCTGAAAAAAAGGCTCGTGTTGATTGTTGCAAAGAAATTTTGAAAAAACAAGATCGCGGTGCTTCAAAAGACATGCGGGATGGCTTACGCATATATTTAGGTGTATCTGATTGCGTACATTTTTTACCACTGTGTTATAGGGTTTTAAAATGGACGCATTGGAAATATCCTAGTATTTGTATAGGGTGTTTATATGTTCCCTGTCGTAGTAAAACCTTTTGCTGCTATCCTCGTACTACCACATCCTGGCCACTCTCCCTACTGTTTAAGTTTTACTTGTGGCACGAACATGTGCCTTTAGGAAATATATATTCTCTGTATGTTTTTGTCCTTTTTCCCCATACCCTGCGATTATCTAATTTATCCCATGTCTTCATTGCTGGCGTGGTAATTTCACGTTCACTTTCTGTCGTAGAAATATGTCTTTATCTGTTTTTAAATATTTTCGGATCGAAAGTAGAGCATAGAAAACAGAAAATGCTTATTTTTTCCAAATAAAAATAAAAGCGTACGGGACCGTCAAACCCCTTTGTCGGTGAACTTTTTTATGTTTATGTGTGATTTCGACTTGGGCCAAAAAACAGCCATTATAGACTAAACCAGGCTCTGACTGTAGATATTTGATATGTGAATATTGATGTTAAACAAATTTCACTAAAAATCCAAATATGAATTTTATTTTGAAGACTAAGACGGATTACAGGACCGATAGGGCTCCAAATTATCCCCGTATTGCCAAACGCAGCGACTACTTGCAAATAAAGGGCATATGGACTTAAAATAAAGCAACGATATTTGGATTTATTTTGAAAATTTGGCTAAGATTGAGACTCATAAGAAAGCCTGGTTTGGTCAAAACGAGCGATGAATGTTAAATAAAAGCATATGAGAGCTCATTCAAAGCAACTTTTTTATATTTATTTATTTCGTACCAAATATTATTTACAATTCAAAAACAAATGATTATAGCCTCAGCGCCACGTGGACATTTTTGGGGCCAGTTGGCAAAGATTAAGCTAAATTTAGTTGGTAGCTCTAAAATTAGATATAACAAAAAACTGTGCACTTAAAAACTAAATAAACTTACAATAGAAGCAATTCAATATTATCTAATAAATATGTTTTTAATGTTGTTTTGAAAATTGAGATTCGTAAAATATTTTTGATATATTGAGGCAGACGATTATATTCAGAGCAACCGGTATGCTCAATGCGTTGTTCTGTTGATTCCAGCCTACATCTTTTGACAAGTAAGTTTGATCGATTTCTAGTATTGAAAAAAGTTTGATTTTGAGAAAAATAAATAGAATGACAACCAATGTTAAGGGAACTTATATTACGAATTCAAATATAGATATACTTTAAGAAGATTTGGGTCGAACTCATTGACCTAAGGGTCCACAAAACGTGTAGTTCAATAGCGAACCTATGTCTAATTACAATGTTAATCAATTCAAAAATAAACCAGTAAAGGAAAATCGTACGTCGGACGTGTTCGGACTTAATACGTTAGAGCAAATCTGTTGTCGCGCATAACGCACCAGACTAAACTTTACCCTGAGTATTCGTATTTGTGTCTTCTAGATCTGCAGGGCTTAATATCGGGAGGACCTTTATGTGGGAGCTATTCGAAAACAAGAAACGATATCGTCTAATGTTAAAGGGCATGGGTGTTTGTCGCTCGTAGCGCTCTTTGCGAAATTTGGTAGGAATCGGATGTTAAATGTGGCTTCTAAAGTGGCAGATTCTGAAATCGGGAAGGCTCTTGTGTGGGGCTATACGTATAAATGGACATATGGGGTCCGGTTTCACCAAGGTATATAAAGATCTGCGACATACCATGCAAAATTTGGTCATGATCGGGTGTAATTTTTTACCTCTGCAGCTGCAGACCCTCATGTAGGGAGGGAATTTTTTGTGGGACATATTCGAAACCATTGACCGATATGTTCTAATTTAACCACAGGTATGTATTGGTCACTGGTAACGCTTTTTGCGAAATTTCGTCTAAACTAAGTGTAATATGTGGCTTTTAGAGCTATAGGTTCTGCATTCGGACCTTTTTATGAAGGCTATACGAAAATAGGGACCTGTGTTGAACAGTTTTTTTTTTTAAATAACCAACCCTCAGGGGATGCGGTGCATTGCGTTGGCGAGTGTAAAGCAAAGGATCGGAGGGGGGGAAGATGGAGTAATGATTATTGACGCTTGCCTTGAACTTCCGGATGTCGCAATTAGTGGGAAATACATTTGCCGAAAGTCGATTCGACATACGGACTGTACGAGCGAAAAACGAATTTGATCTATAGTTTATAGTGCGGTCAACTGGCCAATCGATAACAAACGGGTGTGAATTCCTAGTAAGTCACGAATCCCTGACGAACATCCTCACGTCAGGATGTCTGATGAACACACACCATGAAAGTAACGATAAAACAGCGTCACGCATCCCACATTCCGTCGATGCTCAAGGGAAACGATAGAGTTTGATACCCTACTGTCACCTTTCAGCACCATCGCTCTCCTTTGAACACGGTCATGTACCTCCAAGGATGATTTTGGAGCACCTGCCCATATATGGGAGTTGTATTCCTTCTTCGGCCTGATGTAAGTTGTAAAGATATTGAAAAGATCAGAGGGAGTGAAATATTTCTTGCACCGCTTTAAGAAGCCTAAGCACTTGAGTGTTTCTTTCGACACTTCGAATAAATGTCTCGGCCAACGAGCGTCATATTGTATTTTCATGGCCAGAACATGGAGAGCTTCTGATTGTTCAATATCCGTACCATCGACAGAAATTGGCGATATTGTTGTGTCAGCAAATCGCTTGTGAGACAACAGGCAGCACTGTTGCGCATTAAAATCTAGTCTATTCACTCGACCCCATTCGGAAATGGCCAGTAGATCCCCGCCAAGTGTCTCATCCATAATTCGCTCTTTGTCTTCAATATCTTGAAGACTCGGCCTACGTTCGAATGAATATGAATGACAGCGGTTACAGTCATCTGCGAAAGAGTAGATTGGATTCACGGTCTGACCCAAAGGATCGTCAATGAAAATAAGAAATAAAGAGGGAGAAGAACAGAGCCCTGCGGTACACCTGCGGCCAGCCTATGTGTGTTGGATGAGAAACCATCTACAACAAATCTAATAGTGCGATCTCTAAGAAAGCTCGATATAAATCGAGCAAACGTATTACCGACACCAAAATCGATCAGCTTTAATATTAGTAATTAATGGTGGCTCATGACGTACCATGTAAAATTTAGGCGTGATTGGGTGTAATTTGTGGCTTCTAGAGCTGCTGGAACTACAATCGGGAGGGGCCTCTGTGTGGGGGCTTATCGAAAACATGGACTTATATGGTCCAAGTTACAAAACATTGGTGTTGGGCGCTCCAGGCTAAATTTGGTAAAAATCTGATGGAACCTGTGGCTTCCAAAGCTGCAAAAATTAAGTGATGGACCATTTTGTGGGGCTTAACGAAAATATGGACATATGTAGCCCATTAGCAAATGTTTAATTAATGCTAACGTCTGAAGCTCAATTTGGGTGTAGTTTGTGGCCTCTACAGCTGCAGGACCTTAAATTGGGACTGACATTTGTGGCACGATATTACAAAACATTGATCGATACGCTGCAATGTTACAGGTCATAAGTGTTGGTCGCTCGTAACACTCCATGCTAATTGGGATCAATATCGGATCTTATTCCCCGACAATGGTCTTTCCCGGGGCCATACCTATACGAGGTATAGTTAATTATTGCTTGCTCCTAAGGTGTCGTAGAAATTTTGGGCGCGATTGGTTGTAATTTGGTGCATCTAAAGTTGCAGGACTTTAAATCGGGAGGGACCTTTGTTTTGGAGCTATTGAAAACCATGGAGTGAAGTTTCTCCTGAGCAGGATGTTGGTCACTCGTTGTGCTCTGTGCAAAATTTGGTTAATGTCGGATTTAAAATGTGAATTTTAGAGCGGTAGGCTCTAAAATCGGTTATCAAAATACGGTCCGATTTGGACCAATTTCAATAGGGTGTGTCTTGAACCAAACTTGAAGAATGTAGCAAATTTTATTGAAATCGGTGCATAATTGCGACCTTTACTTTGATTACAACAATAGATGGCCAGGCAGAGTGAAGGACATCGCTAAATGAAATCAGTGATTCTGAGTCGATCGGTAGACTTCATATAGTGCAAAGTATTGCCAACCTCACCACTAAGTCAAAACAACATGTACCACAGTGTCGTGTAGGATATTGTGATAAGTCTTCAGAAATTGATTTTCGAATATTTGATAGGTATAGGTACCGGCTTACACGGACTGAAAAGATGACCTTGTCTGGAGTCGCGGCATAATTCGGACTGAATATGCCGGGGTGACTTAGAACGTATATTGCGACATATGTGACGCCCAAAATAGAAACCTAAGGTTAAAAACCAGTTTTGTTCAGGAGAGCCATTTGAAAGATTAGGTCCCTTTCTATTTGCGCTTAGAATCGTCGATTTCACTTTCATAAAACGCGCATATCTCTGGGAGGGAATACTTTCGTGGCATGGGATCGGTCTCATTCGATGCTCAGATGTTGTCCACATCAAAAAAAGTGAAAAGTTGATGAAAAGTTTTGTTCAGAGATCCATTTTAAAGATTAGGTCCCTTTCTATTTGCGCTTAGAATCGTCGACTTCACTTTCATAAAACGCGCATATCTCTGGGAGGGAACACTTTTGGGGCATGGGATCGGTCTCATTCGATGCTCAGATGTTGTCCACATCAAAAAAAGAAAAAAAAAATTAAAATTTATTTTTTTACCCTTAGATCCCTTTCTCTATGCGCTGTCACATATGTGACTCAATTTGAAAGTCGAGCTGCATATGCCCCTTTTCCATCCGTACGATTTCGTTCCTTCAAACTGTAGGGAGAATTGATTGCAAAAATAGCAAAAATAGAAAGAAAAACTATAGCAGTGATTCGTTATAATTTCCATCATTTATTGGAAATTCGGTTGACAGTTTGCTGAAGTTGAAGAAGGCAAAAGCGGTCAGTTATCATTATTACTCAACTCCAAAACTCTGGTATTGCCCAAATAAAACGGACGAAAAGATGATTGTAAACTTCGTTATACATTAATGAGGGTATTTTCCATTGTTAATGGTTGCAGTAATTGGTACTCTCCATATCAGATAGAAGCAGAAAGTAGAATAAGTAAGTTTCAGTTAATTTGATAATTATTTAAAAATGAGGAATTGCATTAAACATATTTGGCATTCAAAATTGATAAGCTTGGAATATCTAGTTTGGTGGTAGGGCTGCTACCTTGGATATTGCCTTTTACTGATCTCCGAACCTGCCAGAGAGGTGTCTGATTCAGCCGCTTGCGGCGAGACAGATGGTGCGTGCAGACGCCAATTTGTGGTCAAACGTTGCTGTTGCTTTTTTTCTGAGTCGCCTCGCAGGTTTTATATCTGCGCTGCCCGTCATATCTGATGAGTGTTCCTCTATCCGTCATCGAGGTAGGCTTTTGAAGGTAGATATATAAAACATCCACACGGTCTCTTTATATGCCGAATGAAAATATATCTTCTTAAATGTATCCTTTACGAATATCCACCACATCACTTTCTCAAGACTCTGCTCTCAATAGTAATTTCAACACTTAGTAACAATACTCGTATTAAGTTACTTTTTCTCCTTTTTACGATGTTTTCGTACACATTAGATTTAATGAAGCTCTCCATTTCCTAATAGTTGTGTAGAACCATAAGGAATTACAATACAAAACTTAACAATGCAGCACTTAAATCCGAAACCATTATCAAGCATCATAAATCATATTGTGGCCATAGCAAATTCGAATAGAATGAATCTCTCAATGATACTTGTTTATGGTTCAAAATAATATGCAATATTTTCTAAAAATAAAATACATACTCGTACTCTCAAATAAAAACGATTTTGCCTGGACTATATACAATTCAGGAAACACATGCATGCAACATTAAGCGGCGCTGCACAGTGGGGAAATAAAATCAGTAGGGATCGGAATTCTTTGAATTGTGGTCGTCAGTCTAAAAGTAACGTTGAGGTAAAACCTTAGAAAAGCATTTTGCATTAATATGTTATTGATTAGCTAGTGCATACTTTTGCTTATTTTATCGAATATACATTTTGTTTGAATATTTTTTGGAATGAAATTCATATTTTGTGCATATTTTGTTTTAATCTTTTATGCACATTTTTCCAAAAAGTTATTTTTTATTCCACATAATAAAATATTAAATTATTATATTTACCGAATGAAAATAATGATTTATGTTAAGATTATGATTTATGGCGATACTAACAAGAACTCTGTATTACAATTCTGTATTCCAGAGTGTACAAATTGCAGATTCTCTCAATATTATTAGGTGCAGAATAATAATACTCGTAGGTGCAGAAAATACAAAATACTTATACTAGCTTGATTCCATTAAAATGCACCTAGTGTTTCCGACAAAGCTGTATTTCGTTCAGCACCTTTAAAATTTTTTTAAACCAAATAAATTATGGTTTACTTTTGAAATTTAAAAAAAAAACTATTGTTCTTGATTTTAAGTTTTTCGATCACGTATTTGATCACCAATTAAATAAGACTATAATATGCTATGCTGTTGTTTAAATTCTTGAAACCTCTTTACATTGTGTTTTAAATTTATCATTGATCTCAAACAACTTTTTGTGCATATTAGTTCTTTTTGATTTTTTGTGCATATTTTCTTTCATTACTGCTTTTTTATATTTTTGATGCATATTTTGTAACATACTTCTCGATTTTATTGTGCATATAATGCGCTTTAAACGCGTTGTTTTAGTTTATATAATTCCGATCCTTAATGATAAGACTAGCCACCGAATCTTTAACACTCGCCACCATTAGTTGCGTTCAAATAGGACACTTAAATACTGTTACAACATTGAACACACCCATTTCAATAGTAGAACTGAACATACCCCGTTAATGTCATGTGGGTTTTGAAAACTAACCTCAATAGCGTTAGTCTGTAACGGGATTTTAAAATTGTTTCAACTTTCATCATGGAGTGGTCAGATAATGAGAACCGTGTCGCTGTAATAGCGCTTTTCGTGAAATGAAAAAAGCGATATTTTCAAAACGCTCTAGCCACTAGGGATTGGCCGCATGTTCGTCTACCGATGCATAAAACTGTTTGAGAAGGCTGGAGATGTAAAAGACCGCCACCGGTCGGGCCGCCCACGCTCTGTTCGAACACCGCATGTCATCAAAGCCGTTAAATCAAGAATTCACAGAAATCCGCTCCGAAAACAGAAAATAATGGCCCGTGATATGAATATAACGCAAAAGTCCATGAGTCGAATTATTAAAAAAGACTTGGGGCTTTTAACGACGTACCGGACATTTATTGACTGCAGCTTTAAAAAAAATATTGAAATTAAAAATACAAACGTCTGTTGGTGAAGCACGCTGATAACTTGCACCGAACAATTTTGTTCACCGATGAAAAAATTTTTACCTTTCAAGAAAAATTTAACAAGCTTAATGATAGAGTGTATGCGCGGTCATCTAAGGAAGCATCTGAACTGATCCCAGGCGTGGAAAAGGGTCATCACCCAGCTTCAGTCATGGTTTGGTGGGGTGTCTCTTACGAAGGGGTCACTGACCTGCATTTCTGCGAACAAGGAGTCAGAACATCGGCCAAAGTTTACCAAGAAACCGTTTTGGAAGCTGTTGTGAAGCCTCTTATCAATTCCCTGTTCCAAAACCAGCCATGGACTTTCCAGCAGGATTCTGCGCCGAAAAAAATTTGCCAGCGTTCATTCCTCTGAAGAATGGCCCTCAGGCAGTCCAGATTTGAGCCCATTGGATTACCAATTGTGGACGGTTTTAGAGGACAACGTTTATCACAAATCATACACCAACATTGGATCTCTTAAGACTGCTTTGGGTCGAGCTGTGGCCAATTTTCCAATGGACGAGGTTCGTGCAGCTATTGACGATTGGCCAGTGCGACTTTAGGCGTGTGTAAAGGCAAAAGGCGGACATTTCGAATAAGTAGATTCTTTTTGGATACAAATATACATCAATAAATACATTAAAAAATATTTGGTCCAAAAACATTAAGTACTTTTTATTTTACAGCATAAAACGGTGTAACAGTATTTATGCCCCTACTAAGTAGTAAATAGAATTTGTGTTTATATTAAAGTGTCCCTTTTCTGCTTAACAAATGAATCTATTATTAAATTCTAAGGAAATTTCGTTGTCGTTGGAATTTAAGACACATCATCTGCGACAACGTGAAATTTTTGGGCTTCGTGGTTTTATCAGCCCACACCCACACAAAGAAAAAAAATGGTGGTTTTTGGCTGAACATGAGGTTAAATATTTAGGCTGTTGGTATGTTACCAAAAAAGCCGTGGGAAAATGTGGGCGATGGCACGCCCCCTTTTTATAGTGCGATAGAGACATTAGTAATAGGCCGATCCTCTTAAAATTTTGACACTTTTCTGCTGCGAACCTGGAGATAGTTGCATACTAGTATTAACGGATACGCTTTTTAAAAGGGGCGTGACACCTTCCACTTATTAAATTTTTAAAAAAAAAACCCAGAGTTCAGAAACAGTAAGAGCTATGAATATTACAATTGGTATATATATATGTAATGAAGTACATTCGGAGAAAAAGTGGGCGGTGCCACGCCCCCTTTTATGATAGCGATATGATGACCACAAATATAGTAAGATCGTCTCGAAATTTTACACAGTACGCGGTTGTGGGTCAATAATTTGTCATAAATTATACATTGATGTGTTTTTACAAAGGGGCTTGGCACCATCCGCATTCACAAGTGTTAATTGTGCAGAACTCATAAAGTTTTTAAGTTGAGATAAACGGATTAGGATACTACTAAAGTATATACTAATAAAGTGTACTCGTATAGAAATAAGTTTCTATAAGCAATAAAATAAACTTAAATATAGGCAGATCGTCCTGAAAGTTACTCTTTATACTACTGTGTGTCTGGAAATCTTAAAAGTATATAACGCATGATCCATTTCGAGGTTCCCTACTTTTTTAAAGAAAAAAACACAGAAAATTCAAATTGAATCGGGAATTTTTATCATCATTTTAAATAACATTCTTTGTTATTTATTTTTTGAATACTGTGTCTATCAAAAGTTGGCCGTCTCAGATGGTCCATCCGCTGAGTCCAAGTTTCAATGACTCGTTAGAGCATTTCGACTGGTAACTGGCGAATGACACGTGTGATGTTTTGCTCCAAGGCCTGAATCGAAGCGGGTTTGTCCGCATAAACTTTAGACTTTACAAAAAGTCTAACGGTGTGATATCACGCGATCTTGGTATCCAATCGACCGGCCCAAAACGTGAAATTATCTTCTCACCGAAGTGTTCTCTCAATAAATCTATTGATTGATGCGCTGTGTGGGAAGTGGCGCCGTCTTGTTGAAACCCAATGTCGCCGAGATCACGAGCTTCAATTTCAGGCATCAAATAGTCGGTTATCATATCGCCATTGACGGTAACGTTCTAACCGGCATCATTTTTGAAGAAATAAGGACCGATGACTCCACCGGCGCACAAACCACACCAAACCGTTGTTTTTTCTGGATGAAGTGACAGCTCTTGAACCTCTTCTGGTTGCTCTTCGTCACAAATGCGGCAATTTTGCTTGTTTACATGCCCATTGAGCCAGAAATGGGCCTTATCGCTGAAAAAAAATTTGCCGGATCTTCTTGGAACTCTTCAAGAGCCCATAGAGCGAAGCGATGTCGCTTGGAAACATCGGGTGGCTTCAGTTCTTGCACAAGCTGTATTTTGTACGCTTTCAATTTAAGATCTCGACGTAAAATGCGCCACGTCGTTCCATACGTCAGTCCGAGTTGCTGCGAACGGCGCCGAATCGACTCTCCACGGGCTTGGTGTACACTCTCAGCTACGGCCGCTACATTTTCTTCACTGCGAACGTGCTCTATTCGGCTGGACGTGGTCTATTCGGTCGTTGTTGCGTTCGGTGTTGCGAATAGTACGCTCAGTAGGCCGATTATGTTGAACAAAGTGCACGAAACACTTTCCTCACAGAACGTGAATTTTCTTAATAAAGTTGAACGATTTGTAAACGTTGTTCAGGCGTAAGTCTTTCAATGACGAAATGCCAAACAATACTAAACAAAAATAACATGACAGCATGACACGACTTACACGTGATTTGTCAAAAAATGCTAAAAAAAGTATCTCTACTTGGATCATCCATTATATTTTTATATGATTTTAAAAAGGAGACTTGGCTTCGACCACTTCTTCTAAAACTTTAACCAACCAAAACTCATGAAGTATATAATTGTAATTCCATAATAATAGGCTGATCGTGTTGAAGCAAATTTTTACAGAGGACATACGGATACAATTTTGCAAAAGGGCGTGGCACTAACCACACATCCAAATACTTTAAACGATCAGATGTCAGAAAAAAAGTCTTGGTGGTCGCTTCCAAGCCCTCTTTTGAAAACGCTTCAATATCCATAATAGGTACATAGTTTTGATACGAACCCTGTACGAGTATTCTACTGCAGACCACAGTTTTCAAACCATTTTCGTGTTATGATATAAGTTGTCTTTTTTGCGTTTTTTTAACAACAATCAGGACAAATCGCTTTGATGTTCGTACAGTTTATTTTAGCTAAAACAAATCGAGCTCCGTTTGATATTGCAGAAGGAGAATCAAAATTAGCTTAAGGATTTAACGTTTAATATAGGAGAGGGGAGTTTTTTTTAATTATTTTGGCTCAATATGCAAAAATTGTATTTATAAGAATATTATACGAGGGCGACCGCAAAAGTAACTGGCATAACATAAAAAGAACCGTTTTTTTGGAATTATTATTATTTATTTTTCAACATAATCTCCTTCCAACTCAATACACTTTATCAAACGTTTTTCAAGTTTTTTAATTCCATCCGAAAAATAAGATTTTTCAAGACCTTCAAAATATGCCTCAGTTTCAGCAATAACCTCGCTATTGGACGAAAATTTTTTGCTACCGGATTTTTTTTTTTAAATTTGGAAACAAGAAATAATCAGAAGGAGCTAAATCTGGACTATATAATGGATGCGGAGCAATTTCAAATCGTAATTCCGCCAGTTTTTGTTGAGTTAAAAATGCAGTGTGTGAAGGAGCATTATCTTGATGGAAAAAACTTTTTTTTCTAAATCCGGTCGTTTTATCTTGATTTCTTCACTCAACCGATCCAATAATGCACAATAATATTCACTATTTTTAGTTTTTCCTTTCTCAAGATAATCAGTAAATATTATACCCCTTGTATCCCAAAATACTGTGGCCATTACTTTTCCTGCTGACTTAACAGTTTTTGCCTTCTTGGGACCACTTTTACCAGCTTCTATCCATTGTTTTGACTGTTCTTTGCATTCTGGGATGTAGTGATGGATCCATGTTTCATCAACAGTTATGAATCGGCGCAAGAACTCTATTGGATTACGCTGATAAATCGCTAAAAGCTCCTCCGAATTGGTCCAACGGACGATTTTTTGGGGCAAAGTCAACAAACGCGGCGGATCTCTTGCGGATAGCCTTTTCATGTGGAGTTCATCATGTAAAATACTCCAAATTTGTTTTTAACAATATCAGCAAGTTCACTGAGCTTTATTCGTCTATCTTTAGTCACTTCATTAAATATTTTTCTAATGTTTTCAATAGTAGTAGCAGTTTTCGGTCTTCCGGAGCGTTGTTCACTTTCCGTACTTGAACGACCCATTTTAAATTGTTGAACCCAGGATTTCACGGTGGAGTTTGATGGTGCATTATCACCATGAACAGAATCCAATTCATCTTTGATTAATTGTGGCGTATAACCTTTCATATAAAAGTGTTTAATTACCGCATGAAACTCTTTATTTTCCATTTTTCAAAAATTATAGAACTTGTTTACTTCAATCACCTGTAACAAAAAAAAATAATCATTAAATATTTCGGAAATTTTGACAGATGGCTTATAAAAGATTGCTTTTAAAAAACAAAAAAGTTGCTAGTAAAACAGAAAATGTGCCAGGCCAGTTAGTTTTGCGGTCGCCCTCGTATATCAAAGAAGAGCTAACGATTTAACAAGTAATCTTTATCATCGTACGCAAACATCATTTACGTAGTCCCATAAGATCTTTCTCAGAAAAGAATGTGGAACCGCTCCACAGACTGATCAACTAGCGATAAAGTAAAATTATTACATAATATCTTCCAAGCTACAATGATAGTTTTGACCTATCAACTGATAGATTAATACTTCGTATGACAACGGCTCAAATTTAAGAAAAAAAATCATTTAAAAAACTATCTCTGAAAGCATGATTGGGGGTAGCGGAGCGCACCGGGTTTCGGTATATTTTAACCGTATTTTTTTTTATTCTTATTGTAAAATTTTTAAGAACAGTTTGCAAACAAAATCATATCCCACTGTGTGCTCTGAAAACTAAACCAATACTCCCATTGTTTGCATTGACAATTTTCTTCGAGTGTATGCCTATACAACTTCTCCAAGTGGTCATCATTTCAATTTGTTACAGAACAATGTTGAAATATCCTTACTGTGACTTCCTTTAGCAATTTGCTGGAGTATCCTCGATGTTCTTTATGATTATCGTCCTTCGTATACATATTTGTGTGTGTGTTGTGTGTCTTTATTTGTTGTCTCCATTTTGAGCTGTTGTTGTGTTTTTTTTATATTTTGCTTAAAGGACTTTTAATGATGGTATCATTTGTTACACATGCATTGTCCTCACGCTGACGACGGATGCTGCTGAATAAAAGAAAGTGCTTTGATTCTTAACTAAACCGGAAATGGTTGGTACGGTTATTAAATAAAATAACTGTCATTTTATGTTCTGGCAAGTGCTAGAGATGGAGAAAGTGAGCGGAGATATCTATTGGTATCATCGTACCACAACGGAAATGAAACACTGAAATGTTGATTAACGATTCTGTTTTATAATTGAAAACGAAAACAAGTGGTGTGACAGACACTTCGGGTAGGTAAACGACAACATTATTGATGAATGTAATATCCATGAGTACAAGAAAGTGTCGCATTAGGAGACCTTTCTAGAACAGGAAAAAAATCTCGGGTTCGGAATAAACTGAAGGTGTCGTAACATCAGTAACACTGTGTTACATATCCCATGCTTCGCAGTGGTAGGAAATCAATTTGTTTTGGTTATAAACTAGTAATTTGGAAAAAAAATTAAAACTTATAAGCACTTAAAAAACATTTTACATAATGAGTGGTCCATCTGGTAGTTTCTTTTGGTATTAGAAAATCTTTTTTAAAAGTAACAGATCTTTCGCCCTCAAAACAACGATAGACAAAAATGGTTGAGATTCGGTAGGAATTATCATAAGTCGGCTATAACGCACTTTTTAAATTTTAGCACAATCGGGTTTGTTTTTTAATTTTTTTTTTAAATTTCTAAAGAGTCAAAATCTTAACTCGGGACCATGAGGGCTTGTAGAAAACATAGATCTCGTATATGAGGCTAGTAATTATTCCAAAGCTTAACAAACGCCCAGGAGACCCATCATCATATTGGCCTATCTGCCTACTTGATACGACAGGAAAATAAATGGAGAAAATTATATTCCACGGACTGCTCCTAGCGCTGGAGGGTCGCCATGGTTTCTCTCATCAGCAATACGGTTTATCTCATCATAAGGCTAGGTCTACACTCGACGCTATAAGACTTGTTACTTCTCTAGCAACAAAGCTGCTCGAAGGCAAAGATGCAAAAAGAAAGTACTGTGCATTAATCACCCTAGACGTTAAAAGTGCATTTAAATCGGAGCAAGGGGATCATATAATGAACAAGTTGAGGAACCTGAGAGTAACAGCCTATTAGGTAAATATTGTATCGGCTGATCAATTTGAGGTATTTTTTTCAATAGGAATTTTTCGCAGATTACTCGTAACCCCAAGTTAACTTTTGTCCAACCCTGTATAAAGCTAATGCATTACGTAATTTTTTTAAACAACTTTAATTAAGTTCGGCCATGCCGAAGTTTAGACACTCTCCATCATAGATCTCGTTCGAATCATCTTCATACGAGGGCTGCTATAAATATTTCTGGCCTTATAATGAAAATGCGAATATTTATCATCAAAAATGGTTAAATTGTTTTTCAAAGAATTCTCTAGCATGATTTATACAGTTTTGCATGCGCTCAAACCAATTGTCGAAGCACTTTTTCCACTCCGATTGAGCCACCTCCAAAACATGGTTTTTGAACGCTTCAACAGCATCTTTTGGCTACGAAAATTGTTGACCACGCATTTTTCTGCATGTGCGGGAATAAAAAGAAGTTATTGGATGTCAATTCAGGTCTGTACGGCGGATGACCCATCAATTCGCGGTCAAAAAGGCGCTGGTTTGTGCCGATGTGTGAGAGCTCGCATTGTCATGGTGCACAATGATTCGTCTTCTCTTGTTCGTTTTTTGAATTTCTCCGAAGACTTCAGGCAAACAAATTGTGGTGTACCACTCAGAATTGACCGTTCTACGTTGCTCCAGTGGAACAGGCGCCACACGACCAGTTTTGCCGAATAAACAGGCGACCATTTGCTTCGAAGTGCTTCTTCCATAAACAACTTTCGTTGGATTTGGCTTGTCTTCGAAGACCCACACTGTCGATTGCTGTTTTGTTTCGGGCTCATACGCATAGATCCATGATTCGTCACCTGTGACGATCTTATAAACGTCTTTTGAAGCACCGCGATCGTATTTTTTCTAAATTTCTTTGCACCAATCGACACGAGCCATTTTTTGAGTGATTGTGAAATTGTGCGGGATCCAACGAGAACAAACCTTGTTTACCAGGCCAGGTGTTCAAGCAATATCGAATGTATGCTTGTGGAAGAAATGCCCAAGGTACCTCTATCTCACGGTATGTCACATGATGATGTTGCATTATCAGTTCACGGACCTTCACAACCTTCGTCTTTGAGCGAGCGTCAGCCACGATTGAATTCATTTAGCCACTTTTTCGCAGTGCTATAGGATGGTGCTTCATCGCCATACAAAGATTTAAGTTCATCGATGCACTCTTGTCCTGATAATCCACGTCGATAGTGGTGAAAAATGATCGTACGGAAATGTTGAAGGGTTAATTCCATTTTTTCCCAAATTGATTTTTTCAAGTCGCTTTAAGCAACACAAAGGATGGTCGTACGTCAAAACGTTCTGAGTACGTTTATGCTAAAAATTGTCAAACATTTCAATGGAAATGTCAGATGGCGCCAGGTAACACTTAGTGTTGCCTTGGCCAGAAATATATATAGCAACCCTCGTATTTATATATAATTAAATATGGTCCTTCTAAGATCAGAGCTGTGTGCTCGGTTCTATATATATATTACCTTATGATGAATTTCATTTAAAAATCGAGATAAAACTGAAATTTTGAACCCGACCCCCTCAGATATCGGTGAAATTTTGTTCATAGCTAAATTTGATCAATACAAACAAACTCTCATTTTTAGAAATGATCGAAAAGAGCTCCATTTAAACTACAATAACTCAGAATGGGCTGAACCGATTTGCATGATCTTGGTATCATTAAAAAGATATTTTAAAAGGCTTTATGACACGTTTAAAAAAAACACAAAAATACACTGTAAAAAATTGTATAAAAAAAAGAATTTTAACTAACGAAAAAACCAAAAAGATCAAGGGTTTTTTTACAGTGTATTATTTTTTTAGAAAGGTTTATCCTTCACCTATACCATACCAAAAAATAAAAATGGGTTCTTTTTTAGTTTTTTTTATATAATTTTTTAAGTAGTGTCACTTCTAGTAATTGCCCATATATTTTATAACAAAAAAAAAATTTAGGTAACGAAAAACGAAAAAAGATCAATGATTTTTTACAGTTTATTATTTTTTTAGAAAGGTATTTCCTTCACCTATAACATAAATAAATGAAGAAATAGCACGATAAGCTGCCAGCCATCGTGCGACCTCTTGTAGTTGTAAGTTGAGGTCGTTTCCAATTTATCTAAGGACAATTTGGTCTCACACAGAATATGTTTCACAGGTATGTCCTACACATATATGGTTGCAAGGCTGTTTCAAAATTGATTAATCGATTCTTGGAATTGCGTCCACTTAGGTTCCAATTTTAAATCATGACTTTCGTCTAAAGTATTTGTTCGTTTACTTTTGGATTTGTGGATGTTTGTGTGTCAACACAATTATGGTTGCGATGGTATTTGACCCCAGCGGGACAGGAAAGGGCCCAGCAAGGCCTTTTTTGCATGCTCGGAGGAATGCCTGCTGCATTTTAATCTCATTTAAATTAACATGGGATTGATTGCGGAGCATGACTTTCCATGCCCGGAAGGCCTATAAAAAATATAAAACAAAAAATTCTAGTGGGAAATAAATTTTAAATTACTAAATTTACAGTTTTATTATTTTTTTTTTAATTTGCATCCAAAAAATTTCCGATATGCTACATCCTGACCTACTAAACAAAATTGTGCTTTAATGTCAAACTGTTTTTACAAGGTGGTCCAAATAAGACTGAACGGTTTACCAAAAAGTTCCATTGTGGCTCTTGCTAAAACCCTATGTTCCATAAAAACCATAGGAGTATTCTGAACTTGCGCACCAATCAAATTTTCGGTCGTAGTCGTATACAGAGCCCCCTTATCTGGAGGGGTGCAATTGAAGCTGGTGTATTACCCTAGTATTCGGACTCTGATTCCTTTTTCTCAAAACGGGAGACTAAGTTCCCAAACGTGTTGTTACTGACTGCTGTTCTGACATTAAAATGATGGCGATAATTACATTGAGTTGAGATAATAGACTTGCCAGAATAATAATAAAAGTCAACAATTTTGATGCGTTGCTGTGTGTATGATGTAGCCATCAAATGTCGCCATAAAAAAATTAACAAGCTGCACAAGAGAAACAAATATTATAAACCAAAAAGTTATTTTGACCCTTCTGTCTTATTTGGGCCACCCTGTATGTCTTCTCTACCCATCGCTGTGACTAACACAATTCGTGCTGCCTTCACTCACTAGACATGGCAGCATGTCTCTACAAGAAGGGAACCAGGAATGTTTATTGAATATGTATCAGTAAAAATATGAAGTCCTTCTTGCAGGCCTTCTCAAAGAACGAACTAACGTATGAGTATAGGATTAATTACAAGACCTCCTAGAAGGCTTTCTTTGGGAAGCCACATGAGAATGAGTGGATGAACATTTTTCTTGTGCAAAGAAGGTCTTTTGGAATCCATAATTTTGAAATGCATTAACGAATGTTTATTGGAACAGAAAAGAGAACTTCTAGAAGGCCTTCTTATTAGAAGCCCCTCCTTGTATGTGGGTGTTTCTTTACATCCCAGCGCGAAAAGGAAGGTCCTAGCAAGACCTTCTAAGGATGCTTGGAGACATGCATCCCGCATTCTACGTTAATTTCAAATTAACACAGGGTTAGATTTCAGAGCAAAGTCTTTCTCGCTTCTTTCTATGAAAAGGCCTTCCAGAGGCATGTAGAAAGTTATCTTCCAGAATGTATTTAAAAAAATTAAAAAAATGTCTTACTTAGAAGTTTATTTTAACACACTTAATTTTCAGTTTTATTTAGTTTTGAATTTGTCCCCATTAGACTCTCAACCTACTACTTTCTGATTGCTACCCCGATTATGCTACATACTGTCCTTCCGAACCAAATTGTGTGTCAACGTCAAACGGCTTACATATCTTTACTGTCAATCGCTGTGGTGAACACTTCCGAGCTGCCTCCCCTTACCTAGCCTGGTAGCATGCCTTTTAAAAGATGGGAGCCAAGCACGTTTATTGGATCTCTTTCATTGAAAATGCGAGGGTTACTATTTATATTTCGGGTCCTAGCAATACTAGTATTCCCAGTATACTGTAACTTCCATTGGATAATTTGACATTTTAACATAACTTCGCTCAGAACGTTTTGTCATTCGAGGGCGAATTGTTTTGTTTACAGTGTTTTGAAAAATCATCTCAGTCAAAAAATGGAATTATCCCATGAACATTGTAGTGCGAAGATTTTTTTACGATTTTCGGCGTGGGTTATCGAGACAAGAGTGTTTAAATCAACTTGTTTCGACTTTTGGCGATGAAACACCAAAAAATACTGTTAATAGCTGGTACCAAGAGTTCAGTCTAGGACGCCGTTCACTGCAAGATGAATTTCGTAAAGGACGTCCAACTTCGCTCACTTTGCCAGAAACCATCGATGCTGTGCGGAAACTTATAAAGAATGACCTACATTCCGTGAGATTGAGTCATCCTTGGACATTAGTATGACAAGCATCAGGATGATATTGCATGTTCATTTCGCGGTGAAAAAAATTTGTTCTCGTTTGGATCCCACATAATTTGACGAAAGCTCCAAAAAAAAACTCGTATGAATTGGTGCAAGGAGATGTTGAAAAAGTATAATTGCGGTAGCTCAAAGGCAGTGTACAACATTGCCACAGGTGATGAATCATGGATCTATGCATATGAACCCGAAACAAAACAGCAATCGATCGTAAGTGTATTTTAAGCCGAGCCAAATCCAACAAAACTTGTTCGCGAAAGATGTAAATCTAAGCAAATTATTGCGGTTTTTTTTCGGTATAACCGGCCATGTTGCCACAATGCCTTTAGTGGAACGTAGGAGGTCAATTTTGAGTGGTATACAACCTTCTGTTTGCCCACAGTGTTCGAAGAAATGAGGAAAGATTATAAGAGAAGACGGATCATTTTGCATCACGACAATGCGAGCTTTCACACATCAGCTGAAACAATGAACTATTTGATCACTCAAGATGTCGAATTAATGGGTCATCCACCGTACAGCCCTGATTTGACACCCAATGACTTCTTATTCCCTAGCATCAAGTAAAAAATGCGTGGTCAACGTTTTTCATCGCCCGAAGCAGCTGTTGAAGCGTTCAAAAATCATGTTTTGGAAGTGTCTCAATCGGAGTGGAAAAAGTGCTTCGAAAATTGGTTTGTGCGCATGCAAAAGTTTATTAATCTTAAAGAAGAATATTTTGAAAAACAATAACAAAACCATTTCCAAATGAATAAATTATTGTGTTTTTATTGCCGGACCCGAAATATAAATAGCAACCCTCGTAGGAACCCCTCTAATACTGATTGGGGGCATGCTTTCTGCATTCTACTTTCATTACAAATAAACACAGGGTTACTTATAGTTTGTACAACAAGGCCTTTGTCGCTCCTTTCTATTGGAAGCAGTCGGCAGGCGCGACACACGTCAGGAACGTTAGCATTAATTTGCGCCCAAAACGACTTTAGGCAGCTGCACCATACAGATCTCAGCTGAGCCAGAACCACACGTAACTGTCGAATAAGCGTCTTCTCTTCTGGTAACATCTCTAGTAGAAGTTCTTATAGCAAAATATTCACGCTATAGTTGAATACTGTTCCTACGACTTGACCAGCGTGAATGTCGTTCCTTCCTGCCTTATAGTTTCTAAGGGCTCTCTTTTATAGCTAACCTCTCTCTCTAAATCATGAAGATCGTACCTGGTCTGCCTAGGCGGAAGCATTCTGTCCATGCGATGGTGGTTAAGATGAATACTGCGAAGACACCCAAGCAGATACATACTACCTAGACAATATGAAATTATGTCTGCGCACTGTAAGGACCTTCGTCGCCTTATGTAGATGGTCCTCAGAAGACATAAGGTGACACCCTTTTAATGTTCTCAGAGCGGCATACTGGCAAGTCCACTGCGCCGTACTCGCATTCGCCGACCACACCGGCGCTGCGTAGTTCGCTACAGGCCAACCTAACGCTTTTTAAGAGGCCAACAAGATTTCTTTGTTGGCTCCCCAAGCACTGTCGGCTAGAGGCTTGAGGATTTATTATAAGGCCCTCTAGTGGGCGTGTTCGGAGAAGCGACATGAGAATATGTGTGGGATCATTTTTCATTTCCAAAGAAGTCCTTCTGAAAAAACAATTTTTGGAAGTCATAAACGTATCTGTATTTGATCTTAAATAATGCCTTCTAAAAGGTCATCTTATGAGAAGGCCTAGTCAATTTTCCCTATGGCATGTGTGTGGTTTTTGACTTGTGCACGTGTGTTTTGCCTCGTGCAACTGTGTTTCTGTGTGTCTATGTGTGTGTGTGCGTGCGGTTATGGAGTTGTTAATCACTGACTTTGGTTTAATCAACCCACTGTGGGCAAGAGCTCAATGATTGCGAAACCCTCTTTTGTGGCGCTGTCTAAAGAGGATTAAGTTGTAACTCAGTGATTTATCGGAAACAATTTAACTTTGCCCCATCCCTCAACTATGGCACAGTTGGTGGGCCGAACTCGGCAATCAACTGTAATAATGTGATCATAGATAATTTGACACATTGACATGAATAAACCAATTTAGTGGCACTCGGTTAAGGGCAGAGGGTTGGTTGCTTTTGTTTTTTTGTTGGTTGCTATTTTTTAAAACGCATCTCATCTCGATTACTCATGGATAAAAGATTTTACAATATTTACTACGTTAGAAGCAACCGAAAGAACAAGTTGCAGTCGGATGATTCGACTTACATATACCCTTACCCATATGTGACGCGCAAAATAGAAAGGGACCTAAGGTTTAAAACTAGTTTTGTTCAAGAGAGCCATTTTAAAGATTAGGTCCCTTTCTATTTGCGCTTAGAATCGTCGACTTGACTTTCATAAAACGCGCATATCTCTGGTAGGGAACACTTTTGGGGCATGGGATCGCTCTCATTCGATGCTCAGATGTTGTCCACATCAAAAAAAGAAAAAAAATAAAAATTGATTTTTTACCCTTAGTTCCCTTTCTCAATGCGCTGTCACATATGTGGAATTAATGTTTTCCTCTCTTCCGCCCTACATTGCATAAAGAGAACCGATTTTATCGATACCTCGTAAAGGGTCGATTGAGTAGAAGGTGCTAGAAAGGGGTGTGGCACGCACTTTTTTCTTATGCACATGCATAGATGAATAATGTATATTGTAGGAGACAAAATTCAAGAATTTATGCATTAGGAAAAAAAACTTATACAGATCCGGCAATAAGAACCCACTAATTTATCATTGGAAATGGTTTTATTTTTTTTCAAAATATTCTCCTTTAAGATCAATATACTTTTGCATGCGCACAAACCAATTTTCGAAGCACCTTTTCCACTCCGAATGAGACACCTCCAATACATGATTTTTCAACGCTTAACCAGCTGCTTCGGGCGATGAAAAACGATCACCACGCATTTTTTCTTGATGCTTGGGAATAAGAAGAAGTCATTGGATGCCAAATCAGGGCTGTACGGTGGATGGCCCATCAATTCGACATCTTGTGTGGTCAATTAGCTCATCGTTCCAGCTGATGTGTGCGAGCTCGCATTGTCGTGATGCAAAATGATCCGTGTTCTTTTATTATCTTTTCTCATTTCTTCAAACACTGTTGGCAAACAGATGGTTCTACACCACTTAGAATGGACCTTCCTACGTTCCACTAAATGCATTGTGGCAACTTGGCCGGTTATACCGAAAAAAACGCAATTATTTGCTTCGATGTAATTCTTCCACGAACAACTTTTGTTGGATTTGGCTAGTCTTGAAAGACCCATACGGTCGATTGCTGTATGGTTTCGGGTTCGTATGTGTAGATCCATGTTTCATGACCTGTGACAATGTTATTCACTACCTTTGAGCTACCGCAGTTATACTTTTTCAACATCTCTTTGCACCAATCCTTTTGAGTCTTCTTTTGAGCTTTCGTCAAATTAGGTGGGCTCCAACGAGAGCAATTTTCTTTCACGGCCAAATGAACATGCAATATCTTATTGATGATTGTCATACTAATGCCCAAGCATGCCTCAATCTCACGGTATATCACATGTCGGTATTGCTTTATCAGTTCACGCACAGTATCGATGGTTTCTGGAAAAGTGAGCGAAGTTGGACGTCCTTCACGAAATTTACCCTGGAGCGAACGGCGTCTGAGACTGAACTCTTGGTACCAGCGATTAACTGTGGTTTTTGATGGTGCTTTATCGCCAAAAGTCAAAACAAGTTGATTTAAACACTCTTGTCTCGATAACCCACGCCGAAAATCGGAAAAAAAATTTTCACGGGATAATTCCATTTTTTGACTGAGATGAATTTTTCAACAAACTGTAAACAAAACATTTCGCCCTTAAATGACAAAACGTTCTGAGTGAAGTTATGCTAAAAAATTTCAAAGTTTCCAGTGCATCTGGAAACACTAGTATTGTCAGGACCCGAAATATAAATAGCAACGCTCGTATGTGGCAAAAATCTATATAAATATATAGGGTCATCCAAGTAGAGATTCTTTTTCAGTCGCCTTTTTTTGACAAATCACGTGTGAGTCGTGTCATGTTATTTTTGTTTAGTAATGTTTGGCATTTCATCATGAAATGACTTACGCCTGAACAACGTTTACAAATCGTTCATATGTATTACGAAAATTCACGTTCTGTAAGAAACCAAAATTCGTTCAATTTATAGTCAACATAATCGGCCTACTGAGCGTACTATTCGCAACACCATTAGCCATCTTGAGACCCAGCATTCATTATTGGATAATATTCGACCGAATAGATCACGTCCAGCACGCAGTAAAGAAAATGTAGCTGCCGTAGCTGAGAGTGTACACCAAGACCGTGGAGAGTCGATTCGGCGCCGTTCGCAGCAACTCGGACTGACGTATGGAACGACGTGGCGCATTTTACGTCGTGATCTTAAATTGAAAGCGCACAAAACACAGTGCAAGAACTGAAGCCGCCCGATGTTTCCAAGCGACATCGCTTCGCTCTATGGGCTCTTAAAGAGTTCCAAGAAGATCCGACAAAATTTGTTCAGCGATAAGCCCCATTTCTGACTCAATAGGTATGTAAACAAGCAAAATTGCCGCATTTGGGACGAAGGGCAACCACAAGAGGTTCAAGAGCTGCCACTTCATCCAGAAAAACAACAGTTTGGTGTGGTTTGTGGGCCGGTAGAATCATCGGTCCATATTGCTTCAAAAATGATGCTGGTGAGAACGTTACCGTCAATGGTGACCGTTATCGTGCCATGATAACCGACTATTTGATGGCTGAAATTGAAACTCGTGATCTCGGCGACATTTGGTTTCAACAAGACGGCGCCACTTCCCACACATCGCATCAATAAATGGATTTATAGAGAGAACACCTCGGTGAGCAGATAATTTCACGTTTTGGGCCGGTCGATTGGCTACTAAGATCGTTAGAATTTTCCCTGTGGGGATATGTAAAGTCTAAAGTTTATGCAGACAAACCCGCGTTGATTCAGGCCTTGGAGCTAAACATCACGCGTGTCTTTCGCCAGTTACCAGTCGAAATGCTCGAACGTGTGATCGAAAATTAGACCAACATTTGATGACATAATCCTCAAAAAATAAATGCCAAAGAAATTTCTTTCAAATGATAAACATTCCCTATTCAACTCGAATTTTCTGTGTTTTTTTTTTCTTTGAAAAAGTAGGGAACTTAAAAAACACCCTATATATTTAGAACTCTAGACGAGAAAAAATAATTTATAAACTTATGCCGTCAAACATGGTCTATACTCAACTTTCTTTTTACATATTGAAATTTTTTTTTATATAGTGTATTTTTATTTGCAATCTATTTACAATCAAAATATTAAGCAAATACTATCAAAACTTATAATTAACAGAAAAGTTAAGTTCCATTGAACTTAACACACAAAAATTATGTTACATTATTTAACAACTTATATGTGTACCAAAGAGATTGTTACATTTATAATGAAAATGGAAGATCTAAAATGTGCAGTCTTTTTAGTCTTCTTACTTCATCAGTATCATCTAAAAGTGTTGTTGGCAGAACATTAGGGTGATTGCTAGGTCTATTTAAATAATTCAAGCTAAATCGTTTTATTTCATTCCTAATGAAAGGGACACTAAGATCATTGTGGATTGTGTTGTTTTTGACAAACCAGGGAGCACCAAAAAGTAACCGCAGAGTCTTAGATTGATATTTTTGCAGGATGTCCACGTTTGAGTAAGAGGCAGTTTCCCATAATTGGATCCCATATGTCCAAACAGGTTTTAAAATTGTTTTGTACAGAAGTACCTTGTTTTCAATGCTTAACTGAGACTTTGGGCCAAGAAGCCAGAACATTTTTTTCGTCTTTTAATCCAGTTGTTTTCTTTTAGCAGTAATATGATCTTTCCATGTTAACCTCTTGTCGATATGTAGGCCCAGATATTTAACAGTGTTGGATTTCGGAATAACGATTCCATTTAAAAACACGGAGGGCAGTCGCCCTCTTTAAGCGTAAATGTCACATGGGTCGATTTGTCGGCATTTACTTTTACGTTCCATTTATTAAACCAATTTTGCATGGTGTCTAGTTGCCTTTGGACTACTTGGGAGGCTTGAGTTGCAGAATCTTTGACGGCTAGTACGAGTTTTGCTGTGTCGTCGGCGTATGTCGCAATTGTGACATCGGAGTTTGTAGGCATATCGGAAGTATATAAAGTATACAAAACTGGACCCAAAACACTACCCTGTGGGACGCCAGATTTAATAGCACCAATTTTAGAATCTTCGTCGTTAATACTTACGTAGAAACTACGTTCAGTTAAATATGACTTAAGAGTTAGGTAAAACGGCGCAGGCAATTCCTTTTTTAGCTTAAACAGAAGACCTTCGTGCCAAACCCTATCAAAGGCTTGCTTTACATCCAAAATAACCGACGTACAATAACTTTTGGTTTCCAGAGCATTTCTTATTGTTTTTACGACTCTATGGCATTGTTCTGGAGTTCCGTGCTCATGCCTGAATCCAAACTGGTGATCAGGTATTATCTTCTTACTTTCAAGGATAGGCAACAACCTTTTCTGGGAAAGACGTTCAAATATTTTTTTAGGAGCTTCAACTTCTACAATTGCATTATTTATTACACGGATGTCGTAAATATCTTTGTTATTGGCTTGAGGGTCCAAATCTGTCAGGAACATTGGGAGTGGCTGCTTCGTCTTTCGGCATATGATATTTCTGACACTTCTTACTTGGTGTCCCGAACACAGAGATACGCTTTGATATCTGCAATTGGCGTAGAATGATGAAGACCCTTGATTACTCCACTGCACAATAGGTATTTTGTTCAGGAATCTTGGCCAAAAATAATTTTTTGAATAAAAAATAATAATGTTTTTGTTAATGACGTTTGATTAAGAATACATCAAAGCAAAAAACTGCATATTTTGTTTTTGTAAAACCCTAATATCAGCTGATTTATGGGCATTCAAAATTAGGCATTTTCAAGAAAAGTGCTCAATGAACTATAAAAAGTGTAATTTTTATATAATTTTAAACGGTTTTTATCATTTATTTAACAAGAGAAGGAAGTTGTGTTTAATATGGAGAAGAGAGGGAATAGTAAGTAATTAAAAAAAAAAAATTTTTGGTGGACGTTATTTATTTTGTTAGAAAAATCTCGTAATCTAACTTAACCTCAAATAGATGCCTTTTTCAAACTTTGCATAAGCTTTTAATAATGTTGGCCGTGAACTGCCGTGATTTTCTCTAGTAAAGAGTGTTCAAAATTGAGTTCTGAATTTATTTATTTTTATTTTTCGTTTCGAATTTTTTCGTTTTTTGATATATATCATTTTCTTTGACACAGCGTCAGCTTGAAGTAAAGTTTTTTTTTTGCATTAACCCGAATAGCTCTGTGGTTGGCATATGGCAACGCTGATAGACATGTTTTTACACAATCATAACACAACATATCTTTAACAATCATATCTTTATTTGCAACCACAATGACTCCTCTTAGACTTATAGATTCGTCGGGGATTCCTTTGTGGAATAACCACTCACCACAATCTATCAGGTTTTGTCGTCCCATCAAACTGGAATCTATTAAAGAAACCAAAAAAAAAATATTGGAAGAAAATTTTATGTTGGATCAACAAATTAAAAATTTGAAGGATTTGGAAATTGAAATTGGTGAGGGTAAGGTTATTAATATTCATTTTAAACCATTTCTAACCTTAATTGATGGTAAAGTTTTGAGCGTTTTAACCGACACAAAATCAAGTCAAGCTTGTCCAATATGTAAAGCCACTCCGAAAGATTTTTTAAGTATCACAGACTTTGGAAGCGAGAAGTTTAAGGCTAAAGAAGAAAATCTTAAGTACGGCCTTAGCCCTTTGCATTGTTGGATACGTTTTTTCGAATTCGTTCTGCATGCAGACTACAAGTGCGAAATAAAAAAATGGCAAATTCGTACAGAAGATGATCGCAAAGCAGTTTCCGAAAGAAAGACACAAATGCAAAAGCTGTTTTGGGATAAAATGGGTCTTCTTATTGATAAGCCAAAACTGGGTGGACTTGGCAATACAAATGATGGCAATACTGCCCGTCGAGCCTTTACGAGCCATGAACTTTTTTCTGAAATAACAGGCATTGACGTCAATCTCATTTATTCTTTGAAAATTATTCTTATTTCGATATGCTGCCTCTACCCGTTGAACGTTGAAAAATTCCAAGCTTATTGTCACAATACTGCAAGAATAATACAAACATTATATCCGTGGCTCCCAATGACTGCAACAGTACACAAAGTGTTAATTCACGGAAAAGAAATCATCGAGCGTACAATATTACCTATAGGTTGTTTTGGAGAAGAAGCTGCTGAGTCGCGTAACAAACATTACAAATACGATAGATTAAACCACGCTCGAAAAACCAGCCGAAAAACAAATCTTCTAGATGTTTTTAACAGAGCTTTGGACATGTCCGACCCTCTTGTTTCCTCGATAAGTGTGAAGAAACGCGTTGAGCAGAAGAGCCGCATGCAGCTTCCACGTGAAGTTGTAGCCATGTTACTTACTCCAGAAATACCAGAAGACTTGAAAGTAAATACCAGAAGAATTGAAAGTGAAGAGGAAAGTGAAGAAGAAAGCTCAGAAGAGGATTGTTTGGAAACTATTGACTATTTAGTTTTAAGTGAAGCATACCAAAGAGAGCTAGATGAAATAAATCTGGATAATGAAATTGAAAATTTGAATAATTAAAAAATATGTAAATAGTTTTTTTTTAGTTTTTATAAATTTGAATTACTTTTTTATTTTACTCTATGTGACACAAACAAAAAACAAAAAAAAAAAACATAATATATATAAAAAATTAACTTGAAAAAAAAAAAAAAATTGTTTATTTAAGATTTTGTGTACATGGCTTATACGCCATTTTGTTAGCCACCTTGCTAATTTTCATCGAGCCAAAATTCAAAAAAAAAAAATATATCAGTTCGTTTTCGAGATACTAGGTTTTTTACTTTTTTTTCATATGGTGGCAACCCTAAAAATGTCCACTATTACAAAAATCAAACAACCCACTTGTGCGTGCTCATGAAAAGGTCGTACATTCCAAATTACAGCCATATTGACCCAAAACTTTGGCTGTAAATAATTATGGCCTAAAAAGCAACTCAAATTACCCAGTGTGCACTGAAAGCTCGTTCGTGTTTCAGTTGATACGTATGAAACATAATTTTATTACTTTCAAAGTACTTAACTAATTTTCGGTACTTAAACGAACCTGGCCGTCTCTTATCGAGAAAAAAAAATTGAACCAAAACAATGTTTTTAAGAATTTTCAAAACAGAATCTTGGATTTGGGCCACCCTTTATGTGTGATGTGCGAAGTGGGTGTATGTGCCATATCCTATTGCTGCAACGAAAACGAACTTTACGTTTCGCAGAATCCCAATACTATAGATTTTTTCCCTCAACAAACATCCCTTCAAGTCCACCTCATTCAATTGTATTGCTCGTTGAACGAAGGCAACATCATGTTACTCTTACACTTACGTATGTGCCGCTGAGGCGGTTTCCCCATTTGTTCCGCTTGTATGAATTCGAAAAACGGAAATCTTTTTGTCGTTCTACATTTCCTTGCCTTCAGACATCTTTACAATTCATTTTATGAATGCTGAAAATCGCTCCTCCATTCAGTTCGCTCACGACACTCGTAGATGAAATTACGTATAAAATATTTTCCATAACAAAGACTCTTTCTTTTGGCGTTTTGTTTTGTATTTTATTTTTTTGCTGAGCTTTGTTTGGGGCAAAAACTGCACCAGCTTCAATAAACAACTAATTCTTGCTCTTCATTTTCTTCGTTGCATACGAATTTTTCTTCGCCTTTTTCTCGTTTTTTGTCCTTTTTTTTTGCTTGTGGACCACAATCGCAACAATTCCGTTGAGTTTTACGGAATTTTTGCTGTTGACCTAATTGGCAATCTTTCAAGAACCACTAAAAATTGCGAAATATGCAGTCATCCTTCGCCCTCTCCACCTCCCGGCCTGTGACTGGGGCACACGCAAGGAGTTCTGCCGCAACGGGACAAGGGAATGTGAAAAATGATTGTAAAGCAGACACAAATGAATGCGGACTCCATTCCACTCGCCATGTTTTGTGTGTGAATTGCATTCGCATGCAGCATAGAAAGCGAGGAAGAGCAGTTGGGGCGCGTTGCATTCACTTCTTTTGTTGTCTTTTGTTGTTGTCAAAGATGACAACAGTTATATTGTTGTCGCAAATAAAGGGTGTTCCCATATGTTTGGGGATGTAATTGTCCCTGAAGAATATTCTCAGATATGCATTTTGCTTTGGTTGGCAGGGGCCGCTAATATACCTGAAGTGTCATTGCCGAATCCCTGATGAGTTATTGCATTTTTCCAGTTGTTTGTCACATCTTTAGGTGATGTTGCTTATTTTTAATGCTCAATGAAGGACCGCACTTAAACGAATAATGTAGATCGATTTTCCAGGAGATCCACCATGCCCTAGTCGTACTTCATCTTGCTTCCGATTGTCTAAGAACGCCTCATCTTGGATTAAGCTTTCATATAAAAACGAAAGCACGCACGGGGCTTTGATGGATTAGAACCAGCAAAGCTGCCCCTCCGTCTGGCTTGCTCATCCGTCATATTATTCCCTAAAATGTTGCTGGGCCCGACACCCAAAATAGGCAGCTATCGATCTGCTTGGACAAATATTAATGCAACAGAAGAGAGATAACTGCGATAACTGGTGACAAGGGGAAAGGCATATCAGGAGAAGAACGACAAAAATGATTATGAAAGATGGGTCAAAATATCGAATAAGAACCTAAATATTTTTTTGCTCGAAAAAGTAAATAAATCGCTTCCTATTATCTCAGGAATTGCTTCCCCATTTTTTGGGGAGGGTGGTGGGGTTTTTGTAAATTTAAAAATTAATTTTTGGGCTTTACCAAAAATCTTCCTATTGATGGCCGATTTGTACTAAATTTCAGTAATATGAAAGAGAACCGGCTATATTATGTACTCAATATTTTATTAACTTATTTTTTTAACTTTTACTTTGTGTTTGATCGGCATTTTTATTTAATTTTATAAATCGTCGTAGGCCCCAGCAAAAGGCCTATGTGACTTTTTTTGTATATATTCTTGTGTCACCCAAAATCGCGCCTTTAACTTAATTTGTCGTAGTAAAAAACGTGGCAAATCTATATACCAATTGACTGCAATTACTTGTTTTCGGAAATTCCGTAAAATGATTCTCCAAAAAAGTATCGGAAAAACACATAGAATCTTTTTCGAGAATTCATAGAATCTTTTCCAAGAATCTTTTTCGAGATCGAGGTTAGAAAGCAGAATAATGGAAACGTAACTTACAACATAAACTTAAGCTTGAAAACAATTCTTTGAATCTAAAAATACATTTTTATTTTAAAAATTTTATATTTTTTAATTATTTTTTTTCTTCAATTTTTTTTTAAAATATTATCAAATCCAAAAGTGTAATCAGAGTTTTTGGGACCGCCGTACTTGATAAAGTTATGGGCAAAACAGTCTCGTAATTCCTCGTTTGTGGCTCTTGACGTTCCAAGATTCTGCCCCAAAATGGTCTAAGAAGGTTAATCCAAAAGTTCCACGTGCCTGTAAGTCTACGATAGCAGCTCTAGATGATTCTCAATAGAAAAATCCTCTGATAGATCCCCGATAGAGACTGGAAAGCATTCGCGCAATTCGGCATTTTCTTTTTTAAAATAGCTTATAATTTTATTTTTGAATAGTTTATAATTTTTTTTTTGAATAAATTTTAATTTATTAAGACTTTGCGGTTGCCGTTTTTTTTAAAATAATTTCAAAATTTGATATAAGTTGTTCAAATAATAAATATCGAAAAAAACGATGACTACGAAGATTTAAAAAATTAAATTTTTTTAAGTATATGTGACAGCGCATAGAAAAAGGGACCTAAGGGTAAAAAAATCAATTTTCTTTTTTTAATGTGGACAACATCTGAGCATCGAATGAGACCGATCCCTTGCCCCAAAAGTGTTCCCTCCCAGAGATATGCGCGTTTTATGAAAGTGAAGTAGACGATTCTAAGCGCAAATAGAAAGGGACATAATCTTTAAAATGGCTATCCTGAACAAAATTTGTTTTAACCTTAGGTCCCTTTTTATTTTGCGCGTGGTTAAATTTTAAGCGCCGATGTTGAATGTGAACCACACCTAAACTTTAAGGTTTTTTCTGCATTTCATTTGATATTTCTCAATTTTAGACTAACTCAATTTGAACCATGAAAAGAAATACAAGCGAGCAGCGCGTTAAATTTATGTAGGCTTATTATGAAGTGGATGTTCAATTTTCGAAGAAAATCATCTTCAGTGATGTGGCACATTTACACCCCAATGGATTCGTCAATTCGTCAGAATTGCCGCATTTGGGTGAATGATAATCCAAGAATGATTGTTGAAAAAACAATGCACCCACAAAGAGTGACTGTTTGGCGGCATCATCGGGCCCTTTTTTATTCAAAATGAGGCCGGTCAGACAGTTACTGTGAATGGTGAGATTAAGAAGGACCTTTTAATGGCCCGAATTGGAAGATATGGATGTGGACGATATGAGGTTTCAACAGGACGGTGCTATAGGATGGTGTTTTGTCGCCATACAAAGATTTAAGTTCATCGATGCACTCTTGTCGTCATAATCCACGTCAAAAGTTGTGAAAAATGATCGCACAAAAATGTTAACGAGTTAATTCCATTTTTTTGCCAAATTGATTTTTTCAAGTCACTGTAAACAACACAAATGATGGTCGTACGTCAAAACGTTCTGAGTACGTTTATGCTAAAAAAGGTCAAAATGTCCAATGGTAATGTAGGATAGCGCCAGGCACCACTTAGTGTTGCCTAGGCCAGAAATGTATGAAGCAACCGTCGTATTCTAAACAAATCTAGCTAGTTAGAAAAGATTAAGTCGGACGTGGCCGACTATATTATATCCTGCACTTCTTGATGTTTAGAAAAGCCTATTCAGTTGGCTTTTAGGTTTTAGGACCTTTTGACGGGCTCGAAATTTACTTAGATTTAACACCTAATGTTATATTTGAGTTTGTGAGAAAATTTCATTTTTTTTTTTGATAAAATCGGTTAAACCTACGAGGGCGGTTCGGAAAGTTCTTAGCCTATCAATGAAAGATAATAGTTAGTTTTTCAAAAATATTTTTTTTTCAATATAATCTCCTGAAACTTCAAAACAATTTGTCCAATTCTATCGCTTGATTAAAATAGTTTTCCTCAAGTTCAAGTGGTTTACAACTGTAATTGCATCTTCATTTGAGGTAAAAAGCTTGCCAGCAAGGAATTTTTTTAGATTTGGGAACAGGTAAAAGTCACTGGGAGCTACATCAGGAGATTAAGGTGGGTGGTCGAGCAACTCGTACTTTAATTCGTTGATTTTAGCCATTGTTAAAACACTCTTGTGCGCTGGTGCGTTGTCTTGATGAAAAATTATTTTTTTGTGTTGTAAGCCAGGACGTTTTTCTCGAATTTGTACATTTAATTGATCTAAAAGGTTGCAATAGTACTCTGAATTTATTGTTTTACCCTTTTGCAGATAGTCAATCAATAAAATACCTTTAAAGTCCCGAAAAACCGTTGCCATAACCCTACCAGCCGATTGAATTGTTTTTGCCTTCTTTGGGGCACTTCCTCCAGCTTCAGTCCATTGCTTGGATTGTTCTTTTGTCTCTGGAGTATAGTGGTGGATCCATGTCTCATCAACAGTTATGAAACGACGCTTAAAATCCATTTTATTTCGCTGAAAACGATCCAAACAAGCTTGAGTAATGTTCATTCTTATGCGTTTTTGGTCGACTGTTAACAAGTGCGGCACCCATCTTGCAGAAAGCTTTTTCATCTGTAGTTCTTCATGCAAAATTAAATAGACTCGATCATTTGAGATGCCCATGATATTAGCTATTTCACGCACTTTTATTCGTCCATCATTTAATACCATATCATGCACTTTGGCCACTATTTCTGTTGTTGTTGCTGTTTTTGGACGTTTCCAAAACACTAAACTTTTTTCTGTCTATACCGCGCTTTTTGTGCTAGGCTAAGAAGTTTCCGAACCGCCCTCGTATTTTCTATATCTTAATCTGAACCGAATTTCTCCTGCTTCTATCCTTGGCATAAGGAAACTAACTTGTGCCAAATTTTATTAAAATAGGGTGGCTTTTACAGCTCGAATCATAAAATCGGGTTAAAGATTGTGTAGATGATTTTTCTAAATCTGAATAGATTATCTTAATTTCCATAACCTCCACTAGCTTTTTCAAACGTTTATAAATAAAATTTGTAATTTACGCTTGAAAAAAATTTTGACTCAAATTTAAGGCTTGATCTCTGAAAACATCATGAAGGGTCATAGCTATTTCAAAAATTGTATAAGAGAAAAATGTTTGCCTGTATATTTGCAACATAAATGCTTAAGGTGCATTTTCTGAAAGTCGTCTGGCACACGAGTTATAGCTCATCAAAGCTTGCAAATAGTTTTACTCCATTTTTAGTGCTATAAGTCGTGACGGACTGGCCGGTTTCCATCCGTTTGAAAAATTGTTTGCACGGATATTATTTTTGATGCCCAATATACTAAAAAATAAGCGGGGAGCGGAAAAATAACACTTTTTTGTTTTATGGGCGCTCTAGCACACGCGTACGAGGGTATATCAGTGATTCCGTGACTTTTCCATCTTTCCTCGTTGTTATATGAAATGCAGCACTGCTCCTATGAAGTGCCATCTGTTAGTAGACTACTGTCAAATGTTTAAAGAGGTACGTCATTTAGTTTGTGTTTAACTGCTGTACAACCTCGTGGATTTTGTTAAAAATGGGGAAAAAGTGAATTTCGAGTGCTCATTAAACATTATTTTTTACGGAAAAAGTCGTCAATCAAACCAACGAAAAGCATTTTAGTACTATGGAGATTTAAATAATAAAAAATGCAACATCGATTTAAATGGAAAAAATGGTTTACTGACTTTCGTTGAGGTCGCACAAGTGAAAATGACGCTGTCTATGCACCCGAAAATGTCGAATAAATCCACGATATGATGTAGGCCGATCGAAGAGTAAAATTGCGTGCGATTGTTCTTGCCATACGCATTTCATATGGCAGTGTGGTTTCGTTTCGTGTGACAACTTCGAAGAATTGTTTGGATTGTGTTTATGAACGCTGTCTGCAAGATGTCTGCCGCGTTTGATCTCAATTGACTATAAACGTAATCGTGTGACAACTTCAAAGAATTGTTTGGAGTTGTTTAACAGCAATCGATTGGGGTTTTGTAACTGTGGATGAAACATGGATCCATTACAACACTCCGGAGACCAATCAGCCGTCTAAATAACAGGTTTATCCGGGTGAACCGGCTCCGAAAAAGGCCAAGGTTACTTTGTCGGACAATAAGGTGATAGCAACCGTTTTAGGAATACACGCGAGACCTTCAAAGGAGAGGATTACCTTCAAACTATTGGACAGATTTAACGAGGATTTACAAAAAAAAATCCCATATTACCATGAATAAAATAATTTTTCATTAAGGTAATGCACGGGTGCACACGTGTGCAGTCCCAATGGCAAAATTGTATGAATTGGGTTACGATTTTACACCTCATTCGCTATATTCTCGGGATTTAGCCCCCACACGTATAGAAATAATATGGTTACACTATGGTCACCGCAGCAATAATATGTTATCTACAACAAAAGCATGTTCGTCGCAAGCATGGTATTGTTTTTTGAATTTCATTTTGACAATAGTATGATTGCGACAATATTGCTATTGTTGAAATGTAACAATAGTATTATTGCCAAATTTAGAAATGAAAATATGGTTGTAGGAAACATATAAACATGGTTGGTGCAACAAAAGTATTGTTGTTTAAAATTTACGTTAACAATAATTTGATTACGGCAATCATACAGTATGGTTGCGACTATGAACATAACAAAACAGGTTTTATAGAGCATACATGTATGTGTGTACGTATGTTTTTTTGATATACAAAAAAATACATACACACGATGCAGTGAATGGTTGCTGTCCAACGAACAACAACGAAGGTATTTCAAGGGATTTTTATTGTGTTTACTTTGTTCGGTGAAATACTCTACTACCGATTGGTTCTCGTTTATTTAAAATCTGCCTGCACTTAAGTATATTAAGTAAGCCATTGATCATGGTTTAATCACATTCGTTACTTGGTGTCTACGGATGGCGAAGTAGCATTCACCCCTGCTGGCAACTAAAAGTATTTTTGACCGTTGGAATATATATTTTTGTTTCTTGAATGAAATGTTTAATAAAAACATGGCCTCAAATCTGGCTATGAACTAATAGTAATGCAATTTAAA
The DNA here is from genome assembly GCA_963513945.1 of Hydrotaea diabolus. Taxonomy (NCBI): domain Eukaryota; kingdom Metazoa; phylum Arthropoda; class Insecta; order Diptera; family Muscidae; genus Hydrotaea; species Hydrotaea diabolus. The sequence goes on along the minus strand of OY740719.1, from coordinate 108,487,420 downwards.
ATAACATACTTAATAAAAATCTCTATTTTTGAATAACAACAATAACCAATCCTCATAAATAATTTTGGGGATCATAGTATGGTTATTTGTAAATCATACTATTGTTCTGAGGATCATAATATTGCTGTGCCACAACCATATACCCAACAATAGTATGATGCTCTTCGAATATTGTTACCCCAAACATACTTTTTTTCTGCGTGCAGTGACTATCCTCAAACCTAAAAAAAATGTCACGGTGGAGAGGGACTCGCTCCTACGATGAAATGATTTCCTATTTTATGGATCTCGAAAAATCCTATTTTTTGGAAGGGATACTGAAATTGGATAACCATTGGACTAAGTGTATTGAGCTAAAAGGAGATTATCTTGAAAAGATTTTTTTTGTAAAAAAACCTCGTATATTCTTCCGATTTCTTGTGTTTTGCTCTAGGAGCCACATTTACATCCAATGTTAGTGATATTTAGCACGAGTAAGTTTTTTGGACCAAGGAAACCAAGATATAGCTGCCTGATATATGTTCATCCGATTTTTATATTTAAGCTCTAGAAGCCACATTTTTCTGCTCATCCAAAATTAGACCCTCAGAATTGTCCAACCCTGAGGCGTAGTTGCGGCCAACATTTGAAGTAAAATAATATTAAAAAAATAAAAGCCAAAAAAAATCGTTTCGAATGATTAATAAAGATTCCACACTTGATTTGATTTTTTGTTCGTATTTTCTTTATTTTGCAAAAAATACCCCTTGATTGATCACCCGCTATGTCTTTTAGACCAACCACCGAAGTTATGGGAAGTGGAGGAAATCGGTTCAGATTAAGATATGTATAGCTTCCACACATATGCTTATCGTATTTTATGTTTTAGCTTTGGAAGCCACATACTCGTATTACATTCAGTTTTGGTGAAATTTGGCACAAGTAAGTTAAGGACAATATTTGAGAAAATCGGTTCAACAAGTGCTGCGTAGTTTTCTGATGAAGGTCGTCACGGACCCGAAATCGCGATAAAAGCAGTGTGCAGCCACGAAAGTAAATGCCACTTTTCCATTTTGTTAAAAACTTGTCTTCTATATAAAATAGATATGACATTAATTTGAAAATCTGTGTAAGATGGGGTCAAAAAGCAATTTTTAGTTAGGTTCTCTGAACATCCAGGAGTGAAGGATATACTCGTACTTAGTAGGGACATAAATACTGTAACAACATTGAACACACCCATATCAATTGTAGAACTGAACATACCCCGTTAATGCTATATGGGTTTTGAAAGCTAACCTCAATAGCGTTAGTCTGTAACGGGATTTTAAAATTGTTTCAACTTTCATCATGGAGTGGTCAGATAATGAGAACCGTATCGCTGTAATAGCGCTTTTCAAGTGTGAAATGAAAAAAAAAGATATTTTCAAAACGCTTCGGCCACAAGGGATTAGCCGCATGTTCGTCTACCAATGCATAAAACTGTTTGAGGAGACTGGAGATGTAAAAGACCGCCACCGGTCGGGCCGCCCACGCTCTGTTCGAACACCGCATTTCATCAAAGCCGTTAAATCAAGAATTCACAGAAATCCGCTCCGAAAACAGAAAGTCATGGCCCGTGAGATGAATATCAAGCAAAAGTCCATGAGACGAATCTTTAAAAAAGACTTGGGACTTGGGGCTTTCAAACGCATACCGGTTTACCGTTCAGTAAAAATTTAACAAGCAAAATGATTGACTGTATGCGCGGTCATCTTAGGAAGCATCTGAACTGATCCCAAGGGTGGAAAAGGGTCATCACCCAGCTTCGGTCATGGTTTGGTGGGGTGTCTCTTACGATTGGGTCACTGACCTGCATTTCTGCGAACAAGAAGTCAAAACATCGGCCAAAGTTTACCAAGAAACCGTTTTGGAAGCTGTTGTGAAGCCTTTTAACAATTCCCTGTTCCAGCCATGGACTTTCCAGCAGGATTCTGCGCCGGCCCATAAGGCTAAAATGTCCCAGGCCTGGCTTCGAAACAATTTGCCAGCGTTCAATTCCTCTGTAGAATGGCCCTCATTCAGTCCAGATTTGAACCCATTGGATTACAAATTGTGGACGGTTTTAGAGGACAAGGTTTGTCACAAAATATACCCCAACATTGGATCTCTTAAGACTGCTTTCGTTCGAGCTGTGGGCAATTTTCCAGTGGGCGAGGTTCGTGCAGCTATTGACGATTGGCCAGTGCGACTTAAGGCGTGTGTAAAGGCAAAAGGCGGACATTTCGAATAAGTAGATTTTTTTGGATACAATATACATCAATAAATATATTAAAAAATATTTGGTCCATTTAGTACTTTTTTATTTCACAGCATAAAACCTGTGTAACAGTATTTATGTCCCTACTAAGTAATACAGACGGCCACTTACGTCTTTATCTTTTTGTACTAGTTTTATACTGCATTTGTGTGAATTAAAATAACCTCGTTTATAAGGCGTCTATGGCTCAAGGTTTGGTGGCTACTGTAATTTACGAGATACCAGTGTCAATGCTGGAAAGAGTGATCGAAAGCTTGACCTACCAAATAGGCGAATAATACACCGACAAAATTTGAATAATACTTTTCTTTTTCAAGTAAATTCCAGAGATTGTTCTTTGGGGTCAAAATAAAGTATCAGACACATAATTCTAATAAATTAAAAACAAAATACCTAACTAAATTATGCTTTAAGACCTGGAAAAGCTTTGTTAAAGCTAAGCCATCAAGGAGTGGGTAAGTCGGCTAGTTGACTGCAATTTTTTATAAAAATAAGTTAATTTTCAGGCTTACTTCATATTTACCGCTCTTTATGGGGAACTTCTCTCTACGCGTGATCTATTGTTTACGTAATGTCAGCTTTGATCTAATGAATTTTATAGATAACCACTTACATAACTTAGAGTTTAGTCCCTTACTTGGAAAGTCGCCGCCATTATCGAGGTGAACGAGTCATTCATACTGCATCAGATTCTATGTGTGTTAGTTTATGTGTAATTCTAGTATTATCTTTTTTACGATTAATCCCACAAAAAGATCAGCAAAACACAGATATTTGTTTGTTTGTTTTTTCGTATGCCAAAGTCCACTTTTCAAACCCACGGACATATTTTAGTGCTCATTACAATCGCAGTATTGTGTAGTCCTGCCAAACGCTTGCATAGCAAATTGGGGTCAGTGCTGCTTTCTGTCATGACCTTTTAAAGCGGAAATCGCAAAAACTATTTTACAGTTTGTGTGTGTGTGTTTCAGGGCGCGTTTGGTGGAATATACGAGTACATATACTCGTATATGTTGGTATAAGCATATATTTGTATTTAGTACAAATACATACGTGGAATGTGTGTTACGTCGAAGTACCAGCGTAGTCATCCGTTTTATTGCAATCGCTGGCAGTGGGTTGCCATACGATTTAGGTGTTGGTTACACTTGTTTTCCACTGCTGGTGAAAAGTTACTAAAAGCCTCCCGGAATAGGGAAGTCTGTCTAACGATAATATACTGATTAATAAGATCACAGAACAAACCATTAGGAAACGTTTTCTCAAATTAATGATTAGTGCATTATAAAATTGTTACCACTTTGAACGAGACATACTGTTTAAATTAAGCTATAAACAGATTCTAAATCTAGTGGCTGTTATTTGGACTGCAGGAAGAGAACAGAATCGTTGCCACAGCCGATTTTTTTTGCCAAGTTGATTGAATGAAGTTGCATGCACCTCGAGTATCCCATAAGTACTACCGAATGTAACTAAACTATCGGCAGAAAATACTTAGAGCCCTTTATTCCACAAAAGAATTTTTCGATCTAGAAGAGCTTATGCGGACGATTTAAAATTCAACGAACAAATTTTTAAATTGTCACACACAGAGAAAAAATCAGTTGGAAATCGGTCCGAACTACAAAAATTCGGTTGGATAAACCGAATTTCAGTTTCCATAGTAAAAATGGAAACCCGATTCGAGATGATGATTTGATGATGATGTTTGCGACAACCATATCACAATATTCACAGCCAATAACAAAGTTAAACAAACCGAATTCAGTTTAACAATTGGTTGCGTCAACTAGCGGTTATGTCAACCTACCAATTGTGATGAACATGTTACTTTATTACCAATAATTGGTGGTGACAACATTATTAGATATTTGTAGTGACCAAACACAGTTTAGTGGGCTCTTGTAACATAATATTGGTTATACCAACTTCAAAAAATAAACCCTTCAATATTTTATCGCTTCAAGTCACAACAACAAAACCTTTGTTTACGACGAAAATTTATTTCGAAATCCCCCAAAAGATTGTTAAAACAAAAACAAAATGGTCAGACAGTTTCTTGGGTTAGACGGTTAATGCTTCTAAGCTATACTGCCATATAAAAGAACTAGAAAAATAATATATTCCAGAATATAGAAACAGGCTTAACTGTAGTCTAGCTACATTACTAAGGTTTGATCAGACCCTCTTTTTATGCAAAACGAAAACCATTTTTTTTTGGTGGCGACTCATTTTCCCCCGAGTCACCCAAAGCTTGATAAAAATATTGTAATATATCTTAATTAATTCTTTTTAGATGGGGGCTTCACTGCAATGCTTATCAAAACAAAGGCGTATTTATTTAACTGATGTGGCGGTAAAATATTAAATTTTTTCAAAATACCAACAATCTACAACAACAACCAATACATATACAAATTCAGTGCCAATAACCATCTTAGTATGTTAGCATAACCGATACTTGTTTTCTTTAACCGAAAGTGTCAGTTCCCTCTACAGAAAATTGCTGTCTACCCAATCAACATCAACGGTTGTAACGTTGAAATACATGGACAGTACTAGCAACCACCAACATTCTTCTGGCAAAAAATTCGGTTGTGGCATCAAATCTGTTCTCTGTGTGTATGTTTATCCGATTTTATGTGTTTAGCTCTCGAAGCTTTATTTAACAAGCAATGGTGATTGATGAAAACTGGCAAATTTTACACGTAGTTTATTTCGCCAAGGGCGGACGGCGTTGAAATTAAGAAATATCGGTTCTGATTTAGATATAGCTCGCACACATATGTTTGGCCGATTTTGTGTATAAAGTTCTAGTACATCTAATCTTGATGGCACAACTAGGTTCCTTGTGTCAGGGACGGAAACTGAAGATTGAAGAATCAGGGTATGTCCATCTGTTGAAAGCACAATTCAGTTCAAACGAAAAGAACTAGAGTCAGCGTTTCTTGCCAGGCACCGTTCCTTGCTTGTCACAATTCTTTGCTTGTCACCATTCCTTGCCAGTCACCATTCCTTGGCAGTCACCGTTCTTTGCCAGTCGCCGTTCCTTGCCAGTCACCGTTCCTTGCCAGTCACCGTTCCTCGGCAGTCACCGTTCCTTGGCAGTCACCGTTCCTTGGCAGCCACCATTCCTTGGCAGTCACCGCTCCTTGGCAGTCACCGTTTCTTGGCAGTCACCGTTCCTTGCCAGTCACCGTTCCTTGGCAGTCACCGTTCCTTGGCAGTCACCGTTCCTTGGCAGTCACCGTTCCTTGGCAGTCACCGTTCTTTGGCAGTCACCGTTCCTTGGCAGTCACCGTTCCTTGGTAGTCACCGTTCCTTGGCAGTCACCGTTCCTTGGCAGTCACCGTTCCTTGGCAGTCACCGTTCCTTGGCAGTCACCGTTCCTTGGCAGTCACCGTTCCTTGGCAGTCACCGTTCCTTGGCAGTCACCGTTCCTTGGCAGTCACCGTTCCTTGGCAGTCACCGTTCCTTGGCAGTCACCGTTCCTTGGCAGTCACCGTTCCTTGCCAGTCACCGTTCCTTGCCAGTCACCGTTCCTAGCAAGTCACCATTCCTTGCTTGTCACCGTTCCTTGCTTGTCACCGTTCCTTGCTTGTCACCGTTCCTTGCTTGTCACCGTTCCTCGGCAGTCACCGTTCCTCGGCAGTCACCGTTCCTCGGCAGTCACCGTTTCTTGGCAGTCACCGTTTCTTGGCAGTCACCGTTTCTTGGCAGTCACCGTTCCTTGGCAGTCATCATTCTACAGATCAGTGATCTAAATTAAATGGTAACCTTAGTAAGAGTGTAGGGTATTACGCTAAAGTTTTATTCGTTGGTATGAAATAATACTCATCATGTACCACAACCGCGTTTCCTTGATGCAACGCATGGCGATAGGTTATCGTTCCCCGCTTTCGAAAGCCGCATTCAAATACCAACAATAGAAATTACAAATTCATTTTCAGCAAAAAAAAATAGCAAAAATGTTTTGTTTGCGGTTGTTCCAACAGCAAAGGCTAAATGTGTGTGTTACGGCTGAATGTGTTAATGAGTTTATTAACTTTGGCCTGGCAAAGAGAACGAATTGTTGAAATTGACCTCTAACGTGTTGTCAGAATGTTCCTAGTTTCAAATTCCAACTTTGGAAACTTGTTTTCCATGCCATTAGGCAAAATGCTCTTAAGGTCGTTGTAAACCTTCCGACAGACTGACGTTTGTACGTACAGCCAGAGAAATGTTGAGCTCCGTAGGATAAAGTTAGCCAATGTTCGAATTGGTTTAGAGATCACTAGGTTATGGCCAACCGAGAATTTGAAAGTTAGTTTGTAGTTAGAACTAAGGGTGAAATATGTGTCATTCAATTGTTCCATATACGAGTATTTGTGGTAACAAGTTCTTTCACTGGGCACTGGAGAATACCCCCTTTGAATATAGTTATGTATTTGTATACCCTCAACCTTCTTGGGGGGAGGATATATAACATTTGGTACGCATCGAAGCAAGCGTTTGAGACCCTACAAATGTTTTGACCAAATCCGTTTAGTGATTTTTTAAGTCATGTGGGCCATGTCCGTCTAAGCGGCTGGTTTGAACGATAACTCTACGTTTGAGTGCTTCTTAAAGTTTGTTGCTAGCAGAACCAGACAGAAAACGACAGAAACAACACATACGAGTATTACTAATTCCTATGTACTTTCGCTTACAGAAGGTTTACGATCGACGCAAGCAGACAAACGTTTTGTTCCAAAGTAGAACTAACAAATACAGTGGATCAAGGAAAATAAAAGAATGATAAACTTAATTCTATAATATAATTGTACAGTGACCTAACATACCGGCCCAGTTGTAGGAACTCTTTCAATTAAGTAGAAGTGCCAGGTTGTAAATAGGTCTGCGGATAATTCCCTTTGCTGTCTTGACATCAGCTTCTCCGACTCTACCATCGCGACTAGAAATTGCGTTGAGAATTCAGCCCATGATTTATTTTTAAGGGGGGATATTATCTTCATGAACCAATACCAAAGCTCCAACAGATATATTCGAATTTGAGGTAATCCACTTGCTACGAACTTGGAGCTCATTAATGTAATCATGAGACCAGCGTTTCCAAAAACTCTGGTTCACAGCACTTATTTGAGACCAGTGCTCAAGTTGATTTATTTCCTTTGGCGATAGATCTCGATCCGGAAGGGAGCGAAAAGCTGAACCCTTAATCAAGTGGCCTGGAGTGAGGGCTTCTAAGTCGCTTTGATCAGATGATAGAGGGGAGATGGGCCTTGAATTAAGGATTGCCTCTATTTCCACGAGAGCCGTTCTTCATAAGTCAATCTGGTGTTTGTGAAAGTCCGGTTGGGATGTCCTTTGGCCGACTTAACAGCGGCTTCCCATAGTCCACCAAAGTGGGGAGGAATAAAATGGAAGTTAATGAATTCGTTAGAACAAAAAATCTGGACCGGTTCTATCAAGGGCACAAATTTAGCATGTATTCAGTTAAAGCATGAAGGCTTTCAAAGCTAGCTGTTGAGCAATGGAATTGGTTTGACCTAGGTGCGATTCTAGCGAGTAGGTGTCCATGTGACCATACAGAATTGGATGTCTTTAATATAAGCTTAAATTAAAAACATGGCAGAGCATAGTAATCACCCTATTGGAAAACAGTATAACTTTTGCAATGGCGCAAAATGTTGATTAGGTTTAGACATTTGTGTAGTTAGCACACTCAGAATACAAATCGACAAGCCATAAATCGGTTTGCTCAGCAGGAACGCGAAATAATTGTTTAAAGTTTTTTGCGCAACAATTTGTCAGTTGTATTGGAACAGCTTGAATTTCGTCGCAGATTTCCTGGCTTACCGACACCAATTGGGCAAGAACTGCGGCGTATAGAGACTGGGACAACACGAGAACACTCCAGGGCTGGCCGGCCGTTCTGGTGAGAATATGGCTGATATTGGCCAAGATGTCAAAGAAGAGCCCGGAACATCGACCAGATGAGGTGCCATGCAATTAGGTATTAGCCAGCGGTTACTGCCTTTTATAACCTGTTGACCGCCAAACGCGCCTAACGGACGCTCAAACCATCCTCAATCTCAACAAAAAGGTGGAAGAGTTTTCTTCGAAAATTATCATGATCGATGATGTTCATTTTCTTTCATCTTATCGGCTACGTGAATAAAAAAATAATAGTTTCAGGGATACATAAAATCCGTGTATCACCCACGAAGAGCCAATAGACCCGTTCAAAGTTAATACATGGTGTGCTCTTTTTGCTAATGGAGTCGACAGGCCATTTTTTTCGATAAAGCCGCGGGTCATTTTTTTTAAGAAAGCCGCGGGCCAAACTACGACTGTGAACGGCTCGCGCTACAAAGGCATGTTTACCAAATTTTTACTTCTTCAATTGGATGAATTGGCACTGGAGTACATATTGCTCATTTACTTTAATAGTGTCACAACTCAAAAAATTACTTTTTCAGGAGAGCCATTTTAAGTTTTCAATGAAGTCTTACTTAACAAACCTTGTAAAAAACCATAGGTTTCCTGAATAAACTAGTGGCATGAAATGTGTATAATATAATTCAGAACAAAAGTCAACTTAACTTATGATTTACAGCTTTATCGTGAGCAAAAAGTTCGTGCACTTTGAATTATGACGTTATTGATGAAAAAAGTGTAGACATTTCGCGGACATAACAAACAAACAATAGCTGTTTGTTTAGATACTAAATCTTTATTTTATATTAACTAAACTATTTTAACTATTTTAACTAAATTCGTATTGGCCGATCATTGACACCAAGAGTATTTTTGAAAAATAATTTGCAAACACGAATGGCACCATCCCTGTTTAAAAAATAAAAATTATTATTCTGTCGCGTAGCTCTACTTATATTTCCACCAAGCGCACGTATCGATACCGAGGCTCGACGATTTGCATACAATTGCACGCAGAAAAAAAGTATGGTTGGGTGACAATATTCGGAGAGGATCATACTATTGTTGGGTATATGGTTGTGACACAACAATATTATGATCCTCACAACAATAGTATGATTCCCACATAACCATACTATGATCCCCACAACCATAGTATGATTCACACTTAACCATACTATGATCTCCACAACCATACTATGATCCTCACAACAATAGTATGATTCACACTCAACCAAACTATTATCTTTACAACCATATTATGATTCTCACAACCATTCTATGTTTCTCATACAACCATAGTATGATCCTCACAACCATAGTAAGATTCACACGCAACCATACTATGATCCCCACAACCATAGTATGATTCACACTCAACCATACTATGATCCCTTAAATTATTTATTAGGATTGGTTATTGTTGTTATTCAAAAATAGAGATTTTTATTAAGTATGTTATTTTAAATTGTATTACTATTACTTCATAGCCAGATTTGATGCCATGTTTTTATTAAACATTTCATTCAAGAAACAAAAATATATATTCCAACGGTCAAAAATACTTTTAGTTGCCAGCAGGGGTGAATGCTACTTCACCATCCGTAGACACCAAGTAACGAATGTGATTAAACCAGTGACAGCCAACACACATACTATCACATTTATGCATTTGTGGGAAGCAGCATAAAGGTCCATTTAGTCTTGACGGTTGACGGTGGACGGTTGACGGTAGGCAATCAGCTATTTCAGTTGAGGGTTGCATTTTGCATGTGTTAGAGGGAGATAACTACAGTTTGACGGTTGACGACGGTAGACTTCTGCAGGTTGCAGAATCTACCGTCAACCGTCAACCGTCGAGACTAAATGGGCCTTAAAACGAACGAAGTGCACTAGTTTTACACTCAAAAATTTTTGATTCGTCGAAAATAAAAGACTTTTTTTTTTGTTATTATTTTTATTTTTTATTCGAACTTTTTTTATACATATTACATTTTACACTCAAAAATTGTTGATTTGTCGAAAATAAAAGCCCTTTTTTTTAATTATTTTTATTTTTTCATTCGAACTTTTTTATATACATTTTAAATTTTTTTATTAATTATGATAATTGATATACACTAATTACTCGTTATTACCTGAACGATTAGTTAACTCATCCAAATCGATGTTTCCTCTGTATTCCTTGATGCGCAATAGGTTGGCTGTGTGTTGGTCGGATAACTTATTACGTAGCTTACTCAAAATGATTTTTAGGCTGGAAAATGCCACCTCGCAATTATATGTGGTGCCAAACATTGAGTATAGCTTGTACATTTCATTTTTAAGGGTAGGATATTTATTGTCGTCGATGTGCATCCAAAACTTTTCTCCAGTTTCTAGAGAAACTTCTAAATCATCCTGTAATTGCTTTAGCTCTTCGTGTAATGTGACGTCCTGCTCTTCTATTTTGCAAATAAGTGGATAATTGTGCAATTCTATTAACTTTTCAATACATTTTATATCCTGAAATCTACCTGTATAGTTCTCCTTTATAGATTCGAGGATTTCGGCATATTTTTGAATTTTAACAAAACTATTGATGTTTAATTCGGAAAAGGTAATTGATGTTTTTTTTAGGTTGACTATGTTATTGTTTTTGAGTTGGTGGATTAATAAATTCAATTTTCTGTAAAAATTGTGTATTATTGTATGTAATTGAAAAATTTGTATATTTTTACCTTGAAGAGTTAAATTAAGATCATTTAATATTTCAGTTATGTCGCATAAAAACGATAAATCTAATTGAAAATCGTTATCTTCCAGAGATGAAATCAGCTCATCGGTGTCCGCTTTTGGGATGGTTTTGAAAAATGCGATTATTTCTTTTCTTAAATTAAAGAGTCGTTCCAAGCTTTTGCCTCGACTAAGCCAACGCACCTCTGTGTATAACAGAATATCACCATACTCCGCGTTGAGATTTTCCAGAAAATTTTTAAATTTTCGGTGAGTAAGTGCATTGTGCCCACCTCTAATTTTATTTATAATTTTGACAGCAATGTTCATTGTATTTGTCATAGATAATTCTTTAGAGAAAAGAGCTTGTTGGTGAATTACACAATGGAAAGCTGGGCAATTGATTCCATTTTTCTTCAAAATACCCAAAAGGCCTTTGTGTTTTCCTCTCATCACTTGTGCTCCATCTGTACATATTGAACTTAATTTTCTTTTATCCACTATTGAAAAAACATAAGTCTCTATGGCGTCATACAAAACTTGTCCAGTTACATTACCATGAAGAGAAACTAGTTCTAAGACTTCATCAAAACAGGTTAAACTTTTATCAACTGTTTTGATGCAAATAATAAGCTGGCAAATATTATTAATGTCTGTACTTTCGTCAAGAGATATTGAAAAATATTTACAATTTGTCAGTCGAGTTCTAGCTGCAGAATAGATAAATTTACTAAGCTCTTCTGTCCTACGTGAGACTGTTTGACGAGACAAAGGAATGTTTTGACAAAGTTGCAAAGCTACTTTACAGTTTTCACCGAAACAGTTCAATACATCTGATGTTAAACTTTTAAAGAAAATTCCATCCTCAAATGCAAACGATGCCTTTTTTAAAGGCAATGAAACATTTTCTAATATAGGTGGACAACTGTTATTTTGAATATTTTTTAAAGGCAATGAAACATTTTCTAATATAGGTGGACAACTGTTATTTTGAATATTAGTTTCATCAAAGATAAATTTTAAAAAAAACTCAGCTTTTAATTCTAGAAGTTTTAATGTTCGACCAGCCTCACTTAGCTCATCGTAATTACAATGGCAAGAACAGTAATGCCTTCTTAAATTAAACAATGTTTTCTGCCTTATAATGCGATAACAAATAACGCATTGCGCATCGCCATTCATGTTCTCTTTAAAAAAAAACATATTTTCCCATTGTTCATTAAACATTTTCAAAAACTTGCGCGGCGTCGTCTTACTTCAACAAGTGCAGGACAGCAACTGATTTTCATTTGATTTTGATTTGAGTGTTTATACAAGTGCCGAACAGCAACTGATTTAAATTACTTCGACGCAATGACAACGAAGCACAGCCGAACGAAGCCATACAAAGAAGTTTTTTGTATACATGTGCAGCGTCGCAGTAGCAGCATATTTTTGCCTATACTCGCGAGTATAGGATTTCTAATATTGGCCGTCACTGGATTAAACCATGATCAATGGCTATATACTTAAGTGCAGGCAGATTTTAAATAAACGAGAACCAGTCGGCAGTAAAGTATTTCACCGAACAAAGTAAACACAATAAAAATCCCTCGAACTACCATCCGATTGTTATTGTTTTTTTAATGGACAGCAACCATTCACTGTATCGTGTGTATGTGTTTTTTTGTATATCAAAAAAACATACGCACACACATACATGTATGCTCTATAAAACCTGTTTTGTTATGTTCATAGTCGCAACCATACTGTATGATTGCCGCAATCAAATTTTTGTTAACATAAATTTTAAATAACAATACTTTTGTTGCACCAACCATGTTTATATGGTTGCTACAACCATACTTTCATTTCTAAATTTGGCTATAATACTATTGTTACATTTCAACAATAGCAATATTGTCGCAATCATACTATTGTCAAAATGAAATTCAAAAAACTATACTATGGTTGCAACGAACATGCTTTTATTGTAGAGAACATATTACTGTTGCGGTGACCATAGTGTAACCATATATTTTCTCTGCGTGTGGAAATGAATTGTCTTTGTTTCTCAATATTGCCGAGTGCCCAGTATGAGGCAAATATAGCTCTTCAAAAGGACGTTTCATTTCTCGTTAGTCTCGAACGAATTGCTTTAAACATTCGCATTGTTCTCCTCTATTTCTCTTTTTCTTAATTATGTTCTTCTTCCAAGTTTCAGGTTGTTTCTTCTTTTTTCCTTTCTTCACTAGACTAACCAAAATAAGTGCAGACCTTTTTGTGTTCGCAGCTTACATATGTGCTAGTTTGTACATCACAAGAAATATTTGTAGTAGTCGTGAAAGTTGTCGGACGAATGGTCTCATCTTCAGAGGAGATATCATTCCCAGAAACTGGAAAGTACGTCATATCAGCTGTGGAATCGTCACAATCTTACGAAAATGACGATGAACATGGTGACCTAGAATATGTGTGGTTATTGTTGGACGTCATTTCTTAATAACCTAAAAAAATTGGATGTCATGATTATATCACCTGCCAGGGAAATGCAACAAGCTTCTTTATTTTATCAGGAATACCATATCATTTTGAGTTATTGGGCCTTGTTTTACAAAATCATCCATACAATTATCATAAATAATGACACATTTTCTTTTAAGACGAAATTGTTTCTTTTACATAACCAGTATTTTATCAAACATAACGTCACAAAACAAAATACTTAATTTGACAATTTTTTTTTGTCAACAATAATGTCACATATTATTTCACACAAATTTAAAGAAGAAAATATTTTCAACATTACTGTCACAACTCAAAATAATACAGTTTACACGAAAAGTAGCAAGATAAAAATTATAATTAACTTTTCGAAAATATCGTTGTAATACAAAATATATTGTTTTTTGTTGAAAAAACCACTGAACTTTATCCAATTACGACACTTGCACAACTGAGATGTGTCATTGTTATAATTAAAAAATAACCCGTCGTACCAAGTTCAATAACGGCACATTTTTAAGTTTACCGTTGAATATGATTTTTTAAATTTCCAACGATTGAAAAAGACTTTTGTGCACAATATCGACCTTAATATTGCGCAAATTTCTGCATACTTTGATCAAAAATTGCGATTTTTGAGTTATGACACTATTGAAGTAAATGAGCGATATGGTTCCAAGAGTATGGTGCAACGGTGTACACTGCTGCAACCACAACCGATGTTCTAAAGGAACCATTTCCGTATCGCTTAATTGCACGTATTTGGTAAATGCACTAGCCGGGCAGATCACCCGATTTAACCGTTCCAGACTTATTTTAATGGGGTATTCTAGAGTCGCTGACTTACCTCAGCAAGCCTGAGAGTCTTGAAGGAGAATATTTCCCAGAATTCGAACCCTTTCTCCCGATGTTCTGAAAAGAGTAATGGAAAATGCCATAACATGAGTCTTTCTCAAATTAATGTAATAAATTCTAATTTAATATTAAATAACAAGTAAAAAATGTTAAGTTTGGCTGTGCCGAACTTTGGATACCCTCCACCAGATTCCCAAATAAAACCAAATTTGTTGCGGAAGTGTGTTCTATATAGAAATCTTTATGTGCAAAATTTCATTTCGATAGGTCAAGCTTGTGGTGAGTTATCGTCATATTATTTCTCAAAGCCCATGCGACCGTTTGTGTGCGAGGTATCAGTAGGAATTTTCCGATCTCAACAGAATTTGGCGCAGAGGTGTGTTCTATATAAAAATCTTTATGTAGAAAATTTCATCTCGTCAAGTTTGTAGTGAGCTATTGGCATATTATTTTTCAAGGCCCATGAGACCGTTTGTGTGGGAGGTACCAGTAGGGCCTTCTCGATCTAAGCCAAATTTAGCGCAAAAGTCTATTCTATATATTAATCTTTATGACGAAAATTTCATCCCGATAGGTCAAGTGTGTGGTGAGTTATTGTCATATTATTTTTCAAGGCCCATGAGACCGTTTGTGTGGGAGGTACCAGTAGGACTTTTTCGATCTCAATCGAATTCAGCGTAGAAGTGTGTTGTATATAGAAATCTTGATGTGTAAAATTTCATTTCGATAGGTCAAGTTTGTGGTGAGTTATAGTCATATTATTTCTCAAGGCCCATAAGGCCGTTTGTATGGGAGGTACAAGAATGATGGCCCAATCTATACCATTTTTACATAGATGATTGTGCCTATATAGAGATTATTATTTGCAAAATTTCAGTGATTTTGCCGCACTATACTCTACAGATCAAATTCGTTTTTCGCTCGTACAGTCCGTATGTGGAATCGACTTCCGGCAAATGTATTTCCCACTAATTGCGACATCCAGAAGTTCAAGGAAAGCGTCAACAAACATTACTCCCTCTTTCCCCCCTCCGATCCATTAATTTCCACTCGCCAACGCAATGCACCGCATGTATAGGGGGCATCCCCTGAGTGTTGGTTATTTAAAAAAAAAACTGGACGGTTATTTCCAAATAAAAAACTAATTTTTGTGAGGTAGTGTCGGTTGAGGGTCTTTAACACCAACTTCCCGTTGAGCTATATAGCCCATTTTCAACACCACTCATGCTAGGTTAACTACACATGTTTGTCTAGCTATTTTCATGCAGGCTCTATCTTGTTTTCAACAGACGGACAGCCAGACAACATGGCTAGATCGTCTTAGAATTTTACGAGGATCAAGAATATATATACTTTGTTGGGTCTCCGATGATTATTTCAAGGTGTTACAGATAGAATGACAAAACTAATATACCCTCCATTGTATGGTGGAGGGTATAAAAAAGCTTTTCAAGCAGAACCAGAAAATTGCAGCAGAAGAACATTGGCTGATTACTTGTGTATTTGCCCCACCTTGTATACTCACGGTTCTTGCTTAAACTGTTACCATCGTGTGCTACCATACAATAATGACATTCTGGCAGGAGAAGCGTTGAATATGATTTTTAATTAACTACCAGCTACGTTAACAAAGTCACGGACTTATTGATGGGCATTATAAAATGCAAACAATGCAATGTGAAAAAAGTTTATTAAGTACAATTGAATAAAATTCAATTTCATTCTGCAGTCATACTCGTTATCTGGGCATGTCCTCATGCTAAATTTTCCAATGCAATTGTTTAACTGTCTTGAAACAATGACAAAGTCAGAGTTGCCAAAATCCTGGCAAATTATGATTTTTATGAAATCGCAAAAGATGCCACGAGTTTGTATAAGGTTACGTGACTAGGAAAACATATGGAATATCCGAGGTCTTGTGATAATCGAGGATAACAATAAAACCCTAGATACGATAAAAACCTGTCCGCTTAGGTTAGGTGTATACCATTGGAATATGGACCCTGTTGGACCCCTCGACCAACCAATTTTAATAGCTCTCCTACTTGGTCCGTACTCGTTCTTCTGCCAAATTTTAGAAAGGTAGAGCCAAAGACATAAGATCGGATAAATATGTGTGGGAGCTATATCGAAATCTTAACCGATTTGCTTCAATTAAAGTAACGTTCGTCCCTTAGTCCAAAAAATTAATTTGTGCTAAATATCGTGAAGATCGGACCACAATTGCGTCCTTCAGTTCAACAAGAAGAGGCTTAAAATAAACAAAACCGAATTAAAAATATGCAAAAGAGCGTGTCTTGTATCTTTAAGATACAACCATTAAATAACGTCTTTTCGAAAAAAATCGGAATAATTTTATTCTCTTCGTTACATGACTTTCAGCTATCCAGGTGTTATTTTTACATCAATTTCATTTATGCATGAAGTTTTTGTGTCTATAAATATGTACTCGTATTGTACAGTAGGGTGGAGTGAAAACATGCTTTTTTTATAATTTGAAAAAGTTAACCTCGGAAAGAGATGTAGTCTGGGGTCCTAAAGAGGGGGAAAATAAAGAAAACAATTTAAAAAAAAATTTAGGGGTCGCGCCACTCCCTAGAAATTTGGAAATTATCGCTATTTTGGCGTTGATTTTAGAAAAATCCTAAAAATTAACGACTTAACTTATTCGAAATTTAAAAGTTTAAGCTTGTTCAGTGCCCAAACAAAAGTATTTGAGGCAAATATGAGGATAATCGACTAATATTTGTAGCTTTGGTGGCTATTTCATTGTTCAGTCAATTTTCTGAAGAAGGGACGATTTGACTTATTTTACTTTTTGAAATTTTTGAACAATGAGAAAAATTTTTTTAAATTTTTTCATGCCCTTATTTCATTGTTTACGCTATTGCAAACATTTATTGACATAAAACTTTTTAGGATTTTTCTAAAATCAACGCCAAAATAGCGATAATTTCCAAATTTCTAGGGAGTGGCGCGACCCCTAAAAATTTTTTTAAATTTTTTTCTTTATTTTTCCCCTCATTAGGACCCCAGACTACATCTCTTTCCGAGGTTAACTTTTTTTTTTTGAATTTCACTCCACCCTATTGTACAGGGTGGAGCGCGGTATTTGCTCTTTTGCACAGCAGGCTGTGGCGACACTTTTGGTCGAAGAGAGTGTGCGTGGCTTATACTTAGTAGGGACATAAATACTGTTACAACATTGAACACACCAATTTCAATAGTAGAACTGAACATACCCCGTTAATGTCATATGGGTTTCGAAAGCTAACCTCACTAGCGTTAGTCTGTAACGGGATTTTAAAATTGTTTCAACTGTTTAGCTCGTTTGTTTTATTTCGGTCTGTTGCTTTTACACATTGAACAGGGATTAAACCGGCTCAAGACCTCTTGCTTCTATATTTAAATAGAATACAAGTTTTTAACAAAATGGCAAAGTGACATTGATTTTCGTGGCTGCACACTACTTTTATCATGATTTCGGGTCCGTGACAACCCTCTTCAGAAAGCCTTGCTGCAATTGTTGAAAGTAAAACCGAACTCTATAAGGCCAGGCTCTCCACAAACGAATGAGAACTACTGTTGTAAACCTTACTTTTCAAGTTTTCTTCACACAATTGCCCACGAAAATACAACTCACTCTTACCAGCTCTAAAGAGACTCCACATCGAGAGCCATCAATAGAAATAAAACAAACGAGCTAAACATACGTACATGCACGGCACGGCACACAAGTTGACATAGTCAACTAAACTCTTTTTACAACACACACACGTTGTTGTAAAAGAAATCTACATGTGAAAATATTACGTCTCTTCCGGAGTCTGTGCCTTGGCTTTAATGCGAAAAATCGCCCAAGCTGCATGCAGGCACTAGTGCTCTGATGGAGATCTGAGATCGCTAAAAAACTAAAACAATGTCGGGACAACATATTCAGGACAGTGTAAATGAAAATGCAGATGCAATAACGAGGAGATCGTCAAGTTTGGCATCAACAAAAAAAATGTCGTCAGCATAAAAAAGTGAAGAATCATACAAGCTACACGCAGAGAAAAGATATGGTTACTATATGGTTACCGCAACAATATTATGTTCTTTAAAATAAAAGCATGTTCGTCGCAACCATAGTTTTGTTTTTTGAATTTTATTTTGACACAGTATGATTGCAGCAATATTAATATTGTTGAAATGTAACAATAGTATTATTGCCAAATTTAGAATTGAAAATATAGTTGTAGCAACCATATAAACATGATTGGTGCAACAAAAGTATTGTTGTTTCACACTAACGCTGACAATAATATGATTACGGCAATCATACAGTATAGTTGCGACTATGAACATAACAAAACAGGTTATATAGAGCATACATGGATGTGCGGGCGTATGTTTTTTTTGATATACAAAAAAAAACACATCCACACAATACAGTGCATGGTTGTTGTCCATTATAAAAAACAACAACAATCGGAAAGTAGTTCGAGTGATTTTTATTGTTTACTTTGTTGGGTGACATACTCTACTACCGACTGGATCTCGGAAGAATAATAGGAATAATAGCATGGTTCCGTCTAAATCATACAATGGTTGTGAGGATCATAATATAAATGCATGTGAATCATACTATGGTTGTGAGGATCATACTATGGTTGTGAGGATCATAGTATGGTTGAGTGTGATTCATACTTTTGTTGTAAGGATTATAGTATGGCTCAGGAGATCATAGTATGGTTGAGTGTGAATCATACTATTGTTTTGGGGATCATATTATGGTTAAGTGTGAATTATACTTTTGTTGTGAGGATCATAATACTGTTGTGCCACAACCATATACCCAACAATAGTATGATCTTCTTCGAATATTGTCACCCCAACCATACTTTTTTCTGCGTGTAACAGTTGCTCTTTAGGCTTTACAAACAACATAAACAATTTACAACACGCTTATAGTGAAGTCTTTTGAAGCAACGTCGAATGATGCTTGAGGTGAATGTGCACCAGCTCTGAACATAATCAACGCCGAATTCTTGGCCGCGCTCCGTATCAGTCGACCGAAAGACCAAGTCCAGCAAGACCTACGGAATCTTTGCATACCCGATCGCAGAAACAGACCTTCTAAGTACGAAAACAACCATTTTAGTAAGTCCTGGCAACTCTGGCCGGCATGCAATTCTATGCGTATCTATATTGAATATTTTATTTACATTCAAGACTATACGCAAATATACTTAGGAATATCTGTACATATGTGAATGCATGTGTGTGTAGATATTATTTATGCGAGCTCTTGAAATTGTACGAGAAGTAAAAATGTAGATGTGGCAATTATTGTTCATCAGATATGAACTAAGAAAAGTTTCGTACTATACTCGTCCATTATTTTCATATATGTGTAGATCCACTGCTTGCAAGTGTGTGTGTGTGTATGTGCAGACATTATTGTCAACATTCATGCACACTCGCACACACATACAGCCAGACGAACGCTTATATTGACATCAAACCGAATAGTTTACTTTTTGGATTTATTATTAACACCACAATAATGCATGAAAGGACTGCATTTAATAAAATACACGTATTGTTGACACATCAGATTTGCAAGCGTGTGCGTGTATTTGTAAATATCTTTCTTAATATGTTCGTACTTTGTTAGAAATAGCGCTCATTTGCGAGATAAATGGCGTAAGTCAAAAATCTGAAGCCACGAAATAGGTACAAGGGTTGGTAATTATATTTCGGGTCCTGGCAATACTAGTGTTGCCAGATGAATACTGGAAATTCCATTAGAAAGTTTGCCATTTTTAACCAAAAAAGTTCAATAGGGCTATGTAGATATATGAAACGATATAAGGTAGCGCGCGAAATTTGACCACGATCGGAGTTAATATGTAACTTCTAGAGAGGGCCTTTCATACACATTCACCGATGTGGTCCAGTTTTACACGAGTTTTTTATTCATCGTTAATAATGCACCAACTTTGCGCAACATCGATTTAGTTTGTAGCTTCTAGAACCTTAAGTCGGGAGTGACCATTAGCCATATAAAAAGCCATGGACCAATTTAACCTGTAATTATTGTGGCTTCTAGAGCAGCTGGTTTTAAAATCAGGAAGAACATTTGTGTTAGGGCTATATTGTAATATGGCCAGGTTTCACCAGAATTAATTAATAGTGGTTTATAGCATGCCGTGTTTAGAGCGACAGCATCTCAAATCAAAAAGGTCCTTTATGTGCTTTGTGCGCTTAAAGCGAAATTTGATGATAATAGCATGTAATGTGTAGCTCCTAGCTGCTGCTGCAAGGTTTGTCCCGACCACCAGCACCGATCATTCTGTTCGGGTTCTTTATATAGTTAGTATGACAAGCATTGCATAACTACAACCACGATAGCTCAATTGCAGTGTATAACATCATCAAAGATGACTTATAATGGATCTTATTATATAAGTCTGGCAAAAAACAGCAATCGACCGTATGGTCTTTTTAAAGTTGAACCAAAGAAGTACATCGAAACAGATGATCGCGTTTTTTCGGTATAACTGGTCATGAGGCTACAGTGCCTTAGTGGAATTTGGACGGTCACAACAATCTGATTGCGAACAGTTTTCGAAGAAATAAGGGAAAACTAGAAGGATCATTTTGCATTACGACAATGCGAGCTCTCAAACATCAGCTGATATAATGGGCTCTTTGAGCATTTCGGATGTCAAGTTGATGGGTCATCCGCAGTACAGCCCTGATTTGGCACCCAATTGACGGGTGATCAATCTAGATGTATTTATTTCAAATTAAAAAAATGCAAACATTCACAGAAAGTGTGGAATCTTTATTGTTCATTCGAAAGGACATTTTATGCCATTTGTTTATTGAATATATTTTCCTTTAAATGTTGGCCGCAACTGCGTCTCAGGGTGTCCATTCTGATAGTCTAATTTTGGATGATTCGTTTGAGCATTTCCACCGGTATGGCGTTAATGACACGCGTAATGTTGGCTTCCAAAACCCGAATCGTAGCTGGTTTGTCAGTATAGACTTTGGACTTTACATAGCCCCAAAGAAAAAAGTCTAAAGGTGTGATATCACACGATCTAGGCGGCCAACCCACCGGTCCAAACCAAGAAATTAGCTAGTCTTCGAAATAACCTCTCAATAGATAAATTGTTTGAGCAGCTGTATGGCAAGTGGCACTGTCATGTTGAAATCAAATTTCGTCAATATTACGGGCTTCAGTTTGAGGTAGCAAAAAGTCCGATATCATGGCGCGATAGCGATCGCCGTTCACGGTTACGTTACGGCCATCATCTCTTTGGAAAAATATGGACCAATGATTCTACTAGGCCATAAACTGCACCAAACAGTGGTTTTCTATGGGTGTTATGTCATCTCTTGAACCTTTTATGGTTGCTCTTCAGCCCAAATGTATCAATTTTGTTTATTGACGTTGCTGTTGGGCCTTATCACTGAACAAAATTTGGCCGAAGCCAGTTTGTGTCTGATCGCTCATTTCTATTATACAGTTGCACAGTTAGGAGACGTTGTTGCGGTGTAAGTCTTTCCATGATGAACTGTCAAACAGTATTGAAAACAAATAAAAAATAAAGTTTTATGCAACTCACTCGTAATCTGTGGAAAAAACCTTATTAAAAAAATACCACTAGATGGATCGCCCTATACTCGGTTTTGAAAGAACACCCAAAACGCCGGTTATCTTAAAACGCCCAATTTTTTTACACTCTACTCCGAACGGCTAATGCTTTTTACAGAGAATTATTTAGATGGCTTAGAGATAAATATCTCACTCGTAAAGTCTCTATCTTTAAGGGGCTGGGAAGCAGCCACAGACAATTTCGCTTATGTCTTTAGCCGGAGTTAAATCTGGATTTACATGTTATTAGTCGTACACAGAATGCAAACATTTGTAACAATCCTATTAGGGGCTCATAGAGCCGGGCTGTAAGCGCCGAAGAAGTGCTGCTTCGGGACAATCTGTTGCTTAAAAACTTTTTCGTTTACACATTGTTTTATTTTTTTTTCAGATTATACAAATATCACTTGGAGAATAAATAATGGAGAGATTCACAACTGAACAAAGAACAAGAATAATAGAATTTTATTATTAAAATTAGAGATCCACTTTTTTAACGCAAACGCATGAGTGATAAGCAGAACTGTAGGTTCTGGGGTTCTGAAAATCCAAGAGCCATTCATCAACGCCAATTGGAGCCCATTAGGTGGTGTACATGTTATCCCAATCTGCAAATATCATTGGGCCTTACTTCTTTGAGAATGAAGATGGAAGTGCTGTAACCGTAAATGGAGAGCGTTATCGATTTATGATAGAAAATTTTTTGCGTTCTCCTCTTGAAAATAGATTTCAGATGTGGTTTTAGAAGTACGGAGACACTGCCCACACTGCTCGAGACACAATGGCATTTTTAAGTCAAATTTTTGGAGAGCGAATAATTTCCAGAAATTCGGAAATTATTTGGTCAGCACGATCGCCGGATTTGTCAGCAGCCGACTATTTTCTTTGGGGTTTTTCGAAGGAGCGAGTATATGTGTACAAGCCAGAGACAGTTCTTCAACTCAAGGCCAACATTGTTGCAGAAATTTGAACGCTACAGCCACAAAATTTTGAAATATGTTATGGATAATGTTCATAAACGTGCACATCATTGCGTAGCTAAGAACGGGGGTCATTTAAGTGACATTATTTTTTATACTTAGTGTAAAAAAAATTTCATTTTATACTTATATATGTATAATATAATCTGAGAAAAAAAAAATTAAAAAATTAATAAACGAAAAAGTTATTAAAGTTTTTAACCCCATGGTAACTTTTGGCTCACCCTGTAGATAAATTATTCAGTCCTCTCTTGGTTTCTAATTTTTGGCAATTTTTTCTCATCTGATTTTTTTCTTCATTTTTCTCTTTCTAGGTAAGTTCTTGTTGTCATCATATTCAGGGTTAACTGTAATGCATAAGGTAAGCACTTCTAAGCAACAAATAACAAGTAAATAAGTCTAAATTCACGCATGATCGACTATGAGATATCCTGCTATTTCGAAGACTTCGCGTCCCTTTCTCAAGCTTTAGCAAGGTCGATCTTTATTCTGTTATGAAGTATACTTCTAAAGCGAAAAGAAGTGGGGCTATATGAAAGTCGCAGAGAACCAATTGCACTGTGCTTCATTTGAGATAGATTGGATCTACAATGTGACCTTAAGAGCGGTAGGACCTCAAATCGGGAGGGAATTGTTTTCGTGGGCTGTTCAAAAACATGGACCGATATAGTTTGATTTCACCAGAGATGAGTGTTAGTTGCTTGTTACGATTATTTTTCAATTGGACGTTTATTTTGATTATATCTTTCTATGGGCTATAAGTTTTCAACGTACTCATTGACGCAGTTAAAAGCAGCACATGATTGAAATTTTCCCAAAGGAAAAAAAATCTCATTAAGGAAATATAAGTACGTCTCGAAAAGGCATATGTGACGCGCAAAATAGAAAGGGACCTAAGGTTAAAACCCAGTTTTGTTCAGGAGAGCCGTTTTAAAGATTAGGTCCCTTTCTATTTGCGCTTAGAATCGTCGACTTCACTTTCATAAAACGCGCATATTTCTGGGAGGAAACACTTTTGGGGCATGGGATCGGTCTCATTCGATGATCAGATGTTGTCCACATCAAAAAAAAAGTGAAAAGTTGATGAAAAGTTTTGTTCAGGAGAGCCATTTTAAAGATTAGGAATCGTCGACTTCACTTTCATAAAACGAGCATATCTCTGGGAGGGGAACACTTTTGGGGCATTCTCAGATGTTTTCCACATCAAAAAAAAAAAGAAAAAAAATGAAAATTGATTTTTTTACCCTTAGTTCCCTTTCTCTATGCGCTGTCACATACTGAAAATTTGCCCAATTTTTTAACATCATTGGTTGCAAAACCATATGTAGACTTGGGATATGTAACAGAGAAGCACCGAAAACTTCCATAGTTTTTAAATCAATAGGCACTTGTGAGCAAAAGTAACTACAAAAAGTAACCTACAAGGACTAGGAGCAATTTAAAGCATATAAATCCTTTTGGAGAACATCTCCCAAATAAGTCAGCAATGCAGAATATAAGGGATATACAGGGTGATTCATTCACGACTGGACAAATTTCTTCAGTGTATTCATTCACTCATTTCATGAAAATATGTCCATCTACGACCATGCCTGAAATCCGACCACTAGTTCAGAACTTAGCAATTTTATCCTAGTACCCTCAGACCACCAATCCGAAAATTTTTGGAATATATAATCAATGGGCACTTGTGTGCAAAAATAACTACGCCGATGGTCCTCAAAGTTTACCACATGTCACTGCCATTCGAAAAGGGGACAGAATTATGTCAGTTGGAGATCGAAAAACTGAGACCCCGTCGCGGGGCCCTTACTAGCTACTTAAGCAAACAAAATATTGATTTAAGTTTTTCTATGGTTTTCCCACGTTTTTGCCCGAGGACAGAAGTGATCACGAATTAAGGTTCTTTTGTCGATCAGACGCTTCGTTTAGGATATATCGTTGATTTAAGTTTTTTTTATGGTTTTACCACGTTTTTGGCCGACGAAAGGAGTGATCACGAATTAAGGCTCTTTTGTCGACTAGACGCTTGGTTTAGGAGATATCGATGATTTAAGTTTTTCTATGTTTTTCCACGATTTTCCACGTTTTGGCCGACGGAAAAAAGTGATCACGAATTTAGGTTTTTTTGATATAAGTTTTTTTTTATGGGTTTCCCAGGTTTTTTCCCGAGGAAAGAAGTGATCACGAATTAAGGCTCTTTTGTCGATTAAACGCTTCGTTTAGGAGATATCGTTGATTTACGTTTTTCTATGGTTTTCCCACGTTTTTGCCCGAGGACAGAAGTGATCACGAATTAAGGTTCTTTTGTCGATCAGACGCTTCGTTTAGGAGATATCGTTGTTTTAAGTTTTTCTATGTTCCCACGTTTTGGCCGACGAAAAAAAGTGATCACAAATTTAGGTTTTTTTGATTTAAGGTTTTCTATGGTTTTCCCAGGTTTTTTCCGAGGAAAGAAGTGATCACGAATTAAGGCTCTTTTGTCGATTAGACGCTTCGTTTAGGAGATATCGTTGATTTAATTTTTCTATGGTTTTCCCACGTTTTGGGCCGACTAAAGGAGTGATCACGAATTAAGGCTCTTTTGTCGACTAGACGCTTGGTTTAGGAGATATCGTTGTTTTAAGTTTTTTTATGTTCCCACGTTTTGGCCGACGAAAAAAAGTGATCACAAATTTAGGTTTTTTTGATTTAAGGTTTTCTATGGTTTTCCCAGGTTTTTTCCGAGGAAAGAAGTGATCACGAATTAAGGCTCTTTTGTCGATTAGACGCTTCGTTTAGGAGATATCGTTGTTTTAAGTTTTTCTATGTTTTCCCACGTTTTGGCCGACGAAAAAAAGTGATCTCGAATTTAGGTTTTTTGATTTAAGTTTTTCTATGGTTTTCCCAGGTTTTTTTCCGAGGAAAGAAGTAATCACGAATTAAGGCTCTTTTGTCGATTAGACGCTTCGTTTAGGAGATATCATTGATTTATATTTTTCTATGGGTTTCCCACGTTTTTGCCCGAGGAAAGAAGTGATCACGAATTAAAGCTCTTTTGCCGACGAAAAAAGTTCATGGCCAACATGTTAAAAACAAGCCACCATAATAACTACTCGTATTATCGTATAGATATTCAAATTAATATAAAAATCACTACAAGTCCAAATAAGTATCTATTTATACCCTACACAACACAGGTACTATTTTAAGATCTCACTAAATTTGTCGCCCAGGATTCTTTCTATTTCCCTTATTTCGAATGTAAAATTACAGTTGAAGGTGTTCTATATTTGCCTAAAAACGATGGTGCTGATAGGTGACAGTAGGGTATCCAACTCTATTGTTTTCCTTGAGCATCGTCGGAATGTGCGTTGCGTGACGCTGTTCCATCGTTACTTTCATGGTGTGTGTTTATCAGACATCCGTCGCCTTATTCCTGACGTGAGGATGTTCGGCAGAGATACGCGACTTTCTAGGAATTCACACCCGTTTGTTATCGATTGGCCAGTTGACCGCACTATGAGTATACACTACAGATCAAATTCGTTTTTCGGTCGTACAAACCGTATGTGGAGTCGACTTCCGGCAAATGTATTTCGCACTAATTGCGACATCCAGAAGTTCAAGGCAAGCGTCAATAATCATTACTCCCTCTTTTCCCCCTCCGATCCTTTACTTTCTACGCCAACGCAATGCACCGCATGTATAAGGGGCATCCCCTGAGTGTTGGTTATTTAAACAAAAAGTAGAGTTAATCTGTTCTTCTCACAAACGAGTGACTTGTATTTATATTTTAAACGTTTATGGCAAAATACAAATAAGACTCTGCGATACACCAGCGTACATTGATAGTAAGTCGATTTATTTTAAAATAAATTATTTAATTTCCAGTCTTCAGACAAGTCAAATATATGACGTAAGGAATCTGTAATAAAAGCCTACATCTGGAAAGCTGTTCTTAAATCGAGTTTTAAAGAAAGAGATAGATGAAAAAATTCCAGACGAGAGACCCAATTTTCAACCACTTTTTGCAACATTTGGGGCCGTATGTCACCAATAACGCGCTGAATATTCACTTCCAAAGCGTCACTCGTCATCTACGTAGACAATCGACTTCACATAACCCCACAAAGAATAGTCCAGCGGTGTTAATTGATTCCCTCTGCCCATAGAGCACACCAAACACTGATTTTTTGATGATGTAATGGCGTCTCAATAATGGCTTGAGGATTTTCATTACTCCAAATGGTTATAAACGTACCCATTCAACCATTCGCTGAACAAATTAACTTGAAAAATTTAGAACTGAAGACCATCTTATTTTGGGCCCATTCACTACGATTTGCAAACGTTGTTTCGGAGTAGGTCTACTTACTATGGAGAGGCAAACCAAACTGAGCATAAATCAAATGACAAATGTCAAAAAGACCAACTTCAATAAAGTGTAGTTTAATTAAAGAAACACCCTTTATTACATTCCTCCTTGACAGAAATTACATCTGGTCGTAGTTAAATTTCGCTTGAAACATTTTGAAAGACCTGTACGAGGGCTGCTATATATATTGCTGGCCTCATAATGAAAATGCGAATATTTATCATCAAAAATGGCTTATTGTTTTTCAAAGTATTCTCCAGCATGATTTATACACATTTGCATGCGCTCAAACCAATTGTCGAAGCACTTTTTCCACTCCGATTGAGACACCTCCAAAACATGGGTTTTGAACGCTTCAACAGCATCTTTTGGCGACGAAAATTGTTGACCACGCCTTTTATTCCTGATGTGCGGGAATAAAAAGAAGTCATTGGGTGCCAAGTCAGGGCTGTATGGCGGATGACCCATCAATTCGACGTTTTGGCTGGTCAAAAAAGGCGCTGGTTTGAGCCGATGTGTGAGAGCTCGCATTGTCATGATGCACAATGATTCGTCTTCTCTTGTTCGTTTTTCGAAGTTCTCCGAAGACTTCAGGCAAACAAATTGTGGTGTACCACTTAGAATTGACCGTCCTACGTTGCTCAAGCGGAACAGTCGCCACATGAACAGTTTTGCCGAAAAAACAGGCGACCATTTCCTTTGAAGTGCTTCTTCCACGAACAACTTTCGTTGGATTTGGCTCGTCTTCGAAGAC